>CM053624.1:79837885-79868009 GCA_028646595.1 Phalanger gymnotis | reverse complement strand
ATTCAGCTCTGGTCTTTTCACTGAGAAAGCTTGAAAGTCCTCTATTTTATTGAAAATCCATATTTTGCCTTGGAGCATGATACTCAGTTTTGCTGGGTAGGTGATTCTTGGTTTTAATCCTAGCTCCATTGACCTCCAGAATATCGAATTCCAAGCCCTTCGATCTCTTAGTGTAGAAGCTGCTAGATCTTGGGTTATTCTGATTGTGTTTCCACAATACTCAAATTGTTTCTTTCTGGCTGCTTGCAGTATTTTCTCCTTGACCTGGAAATATTTTCTCCTTGACCTGGAAACCATTGTTCTGATATAATAATTCTGACAATAATTTTGCAGACTTAGAAAAGCATATGAACAAGGTCAAGGACTTACAATTTGACTAGCTATGGTAAGATTAGTCTAAATGTTTAAAAGAAGAGTATACACCAAAAGTTCTTAACATTTTATGTGTCGTGGAGCCCTTTAGCAATGTCATTTCTAACATTTACTGGATAGATGACCTTGGGCAAGTTACCTGGCTTCTCTGGACTTCAATGCCTTCATCTGTCAGATGGGGATAACAATGCCTATAGTACCTATCCACACAGTTGCTGTTAGGCTCAAATAACATACAGTATATAAAACATTTAGAAAAACTAGGAAGCATTGTAAAAATATTATTATTCCTAACTCAGTAACAACATCAGAACACAATCCTAAAATTCCATTCCATCAGACTTATTAAGAGGCAGTTAGGTGGTGGAGCGGATAAAGTCCTAAGACTGGGGTAACCCTGGGTAAGTCATTTAATGTCTGTCTGCCTAACCTCAACTTTAATCCAAGGATAACAATATCACTTCCCTCCCAAGCCCAGTTGTTAGAATCAAATGACATAACATTTGCAAAGCACTTAGCAGGGTGTCTAGCACTTAATGAATGTTTGTTTCTTTCCTTCCTTCTTTCCCATTATGGTAGTAGGCATACATAAATCCCCCCCCCAAAAAAATATAGTCTCTGACCTCAAAAAGCTTACATTCTACTGGGGTGAAAAGGAAAGGAAACAACATATATACAGTTAAGTAAATACATAAAGTAACCAGAAAGTAATTTCAGAGGACAGCACCAACAACTGAGAGGAACCAGAAAAGACTTCATTTAAGAGTTGCCATTTGAGCTGCACCTTAACAGGTGCTGGGGATTCCCAGAGGCATAAACAAGAAGGGAGGGCATTCTAATTAAGAGAGACAGTCAACAAAAAAGCAAGAATGAGGGACATGGATGCTGTATATGAGGAATATCAAGTGTGCCAATTTGGCCAGAATACATAGGAGTAATGTTTAGCCAGTCTATGAAAACAGACTGCAGCCAAGCTGTGAGAGACTTTAAATGATAAACAGAGGAGCTTGTGTTTTATCATAGAAGCAGTAGAAAAACAATGACGCTTCTTGAGCAGTCAAGTGACATGGCCAGACCTGTCATTTAGGAATAGCAATTTAGCAGCTGTGTGGGCAATGGTTTTACAATTAGAAGATATTGGAGGAAAGGATAATAATTAGGAGGTTTGAGATGATACAGGTAGGAGGTGATGAGTAAAGAAGGCCTGAACTCAAGACGTAACCAGTGATGTGAGGGAGGAGGACTGATGAAAGGGCATGGTGGAAGTAAAATTGACAAGCCTTGGCCACTGAGTGGGGATATGGTGGTATATTGGGTAAGGTGGAGTGAGGAGTTTAAGATGACTCTGATGCTGAGAACACAGGTGATTCAGAGAATGGAGCTATCCTAGGAAAGTTAGCAATAGGGCTAAGTCTAGGGGCAAAGTAATGAGATCCATTTCAGATATGTTGACTTTGAGATATCTGCATCCATGTGGAAATATCCAGGAAGTGATTATTGAGATAGACTAAGAGCTTGAGTTAAGATGGGATGAAGGCTAAATATAGATATGTGGGAGTAATGAAACCAAATCAATTCTAGCTCTGAAACCTCAACCCGAAAAACCAGCAGATGCTGAAATCAACCAAAATAGAACCCTCCATCGCATAGCACCGGAAGGGAGACAAGATGGTGCAGTATGCTCAACCACCAGGATCCACCGGCCTCCGCCCAATCCAGGTGTGCCTGTTCAAGGGTGTCTGTGGAAAAAAAAAACACCTAGAGTGTGAACGTGGTAACTGCTCAAGGAAACACCCCTAGAAACTCTGGTCTTCCAACATTTCTGCACCAAAAGATTTACAGAGAAATGGGGAGGCTTAATTTTTTTTCTTCTCCAAAAGATTTTGCTCCTGGTTCAGGGAGCTTGAGGACACTTTTATAGGCTCATTTATTGCATGTTTTTTATTCAGTGCAAAAAAATCAATGATGCCCTGCTAGTCAATAAAGGTCTTGGTAGTGAAAGAGACACACATCTTGAAGGTGTTAAAAACATATAAAAGTGGGAATAATTAATACGGTGCTCCAACCCTGACTATTGGCTTGAAACTAATAAGGAGATTTCACCATCTGCCAAGGGAAGGCTTTCATTTCACACCTGCTTTGAAGAGCTGGCAATATTTCTGAGTCTGTGTCCAAGGACTGGTACTTCTTTGTGACTCGCCCAACTGCTCCTAGGGCTGAGTGCTGGGGACCCGTGGTAACATTTAAAGTGTTCTTGTCTATATTATTACACAGCCCTGTCCTAGACTTAGAACCTTTATGAGTCTGCAAAAGGTAAAAGCTTTTTCTCTGAGTTGCAGATGAGTTTAAGCGTTTCCATTTCTTTGAGGATCACAGAATGAAGAGCTGGCTTACTTCAGTGTCCTTTTAAAGAAAGGGCCCGAGATGTGGGCTGAAAAACAAGACATGGCAATTCACATGTTATTCTTCATATCTGTCCCATATACACTTCTACAACTCTGCTCTCAGTATCCTCATGATCCAAAATACCCTCTCTCTTATCTCCACTACCTTCCGTCCAAATTTTACTTCAAAAACCAGCATAAATCTCACCTCTTAGGATTGGGAGAATCCTGGGAGAAATCTTAGAATTTACCTAGTCTAATCTCCTTCTTTTACCAAAGGGGAAACTGAGGCTATAGGGAGGAAAAATGACTCGTCCTAAGCACTCCAACCTCCAATACTCTCTCCCAGTTCTTAACTCCAAAAGTTTATGTCTGTACCCTTCATCTGACTTACCTAAGAATACATGGCAGCATATGATAACAATTTCATTTGAGTTAAAATATCTCTCTACTAGACTGTAAACTCTTGGAGGCCAGAGGCCATTTCTCATACATGTTTGTATTCTCCACATAATCTAGCACTGCCTAATAATGGGTATTCAGTGAGTACCCCTTGATTACTTGAGGTAACATGTTATGGTAGCAAGAGTGTAGAATTTGGAGTCAGAGAACTGTGGTTCAAAATCAGACTGTCACTTGCTGTAGCCATTGCCAGTCATCTTGACTTGTTTCTTGCCATTGAAGGAGAAGGTAAGGCTGATGGCTTTGGGCAGTTTGCCTCACTTAAATACAAGTCACTCACAAATCGAGACATCATTCTCATGATGTCATTGGTCCTCTTTGAGAATGAAGGACAAACAGCAATAATCTATCACATGCTAGCTGTGTGACCTTGGTCAAGTCACTCTATCAAAGCCTCTACTTCTTCATCTATAAAATGAGGTTGGTGGACTAGATCTCTAACATTCCTTCTAGTTCAATTATGATCTGAATATCCTGCCCACTAGATCTGTGATGATATAAAGAACTCCCAAGGAAGAGCTTTCTCCACCCATTCAGATGCTCATCAATCTTAGAGAGTTACCTGGGCCAACTTAACTGAAAAGCAAGTAATTTGCCCAGGATCACCCAACCAATATGTGGCAGGTACAAGAATAAACTCAGGTCTCTTTGACTCTGAGGTTGTCTTCTTATCCACTACCCCACGTTGCTTCTCTGCTCTGATTAATAAATCAAGCAATCACTCCTTCAAGGTCAAAATGCAAGGTACATCTTCAACTCTGTTCATTTCTCCTTGAGTCCCATCCCATACCCTTTGGTCCTTACACTTCCACTGCCCCACATAAGAATCAAAATCTCCTAGTCCCCTGGAGGGCGAGGGGGGGAAGGAAGGAAGGAAGGAAGGGAAAGAAAGGAAGAAAGAGATACATAAAAAACAATGATAAACAAAGGAAAAAAACAGACAAGAAAGAGGGAGAGATGCTGCAACCATCAGCTCAAGATTAGAATGGAAAAAGTAACATGAAATCAGGAACTGTCCTCTCTCGAAGGTTATCCCAGAATGAGTAACTGATTATTACCTGAAAAGTAAATGGCCATCAGTAAACTCACTGTGCCAAATACCATAGCTGGTATACAGAGAAAAAATCAGAACCAATCCCTAAGGAGAGAGATATCCATGGGGAAATGAAGGTTTCACCTCTGCACCCACAGGCATCCTGGGTGAGACCCTGCACCTCAGGACCCTGACTTGCCTGCATGTACAAATCAGCCACCCTTGGAGGAGGAGATTATAATCTCACCCAAGCAGGATCTACCCAGGGGGTGCTGATCAAAGGCCTGAGCCTGGCACACAGCCTCAATAATTAAGGCCACAGTCGGCAGCCTTGCTTTAGAGGGAAGACAGGCTCATTATGGGCTTCTCAAGATTCACTTCCAGTCACTCTTATATCAAAGCTCTGTTCACTCTCTAGTACTTCCCTCCTACCCACTCCCCCCACCCCAACCAGAAAATCCATTTGCAATTTAACCCTGGGCTGCTCATACATAAGGGGGTAAGCCTCTCACATCCTCCTGGGGAAGCAGGGCATGCATTGTCCAAGCACCTAACTCTAAAATATTAGTGGCATTGAGCCATCAGGACAAAAAGAAAACAACATTTCATGAATTTCCAGTTTAATCTATATGTAAATTTTACCAACATACTTAAAAGAATAATAATTCACAAGTATTTATGTTCACAACATCTGGCTAGACTTTTTTTTTAAATGTCTTTAAGTAATGTTTGTGAAGCTACTGATGTATTTTCTAAAATCAGGTTATTGGCTGGGTCTGAAGAGACATAGAAGAGAGTTCTGAAACCTTTCCCCAGTCCTCAAGACAAGTGAGCCTACTGAGTAGGAAGCCATGGAGAGGTCCCGCTAGTTTCTTTGTTTTTTAAATTTATAAAGATTTTTTAAAGTTTTCCAGCCTTCAGCTCAAATAACTCCCACCAGTTACCAAAGATTTGTTGATACTTAAATTAAAAATGCTTGTGAAGCTGAAGAGGTATCCTTGCTCAACTAAAACCTATAGTAATATTAAGAGGCAGTGTTGCAGAAGGAGCCCTAGATTTGGAGCAGAAATTTCTGGGTTCAAATCTCAGCTCCTCAACTCACAATCTGTGTGACATCAGGTAAACCTATTAATTTCCCTAGGCCTCAGTTTCCTAATTTGCAAAACGAGGAGGGGTGATGATGCCAAAGGAATGATGTTGACTCGAGTATGCTACAAGACCTCTTGACGGAGAGGTGACAAACAGCGATAAAATGACATTTTTAGATGGCACTAATGCAGGAATTTGTTTTGCTAGTCTCTGTACACTTGTTAATAAGATGTGTTTTTGCCTGAGGAGGAAGGTGTTTGAAAGAGAAAATGGATTTTTTTGTTTCATTAAAAATTATATTAAAGTGCTAGGTTTTTTTAAAGCAAGAACATCAGTTTGTTTTAAAAAAGAAGAATTTTATAATGAGGGGGTCGAAGAAGGTCCCTTCCAGATCTGACTCTGAACTCTCTGTGCTAAAATGGTCTTTGAATAATGTCCTCGAAGATATTTCAGGAAGGTACTTAATATTGATTATGATGATGATGATGATGATAACTGGCATTTACATGGCACTTTGATGTTTGTAAAGTGCTTTCCAAATATCTTCTGATTTGATCCTCACAATTCTGAGAGGCAGGAGCTATTGGCATCCCCATTTTGCAGATGGGCCAACAGAGACAGATAACAGTTAAAGGACTTGCTTACATAACTAGTCTTTCAGCTAGTATCTGAAGCTGGATTTTAACCTGGGCATTTCTGACTCCAAGTTTAACATTCTATCTACTGTATCACCTAGGCGTCTCTAGCTTCAGAAAGGGCAGTAGCTAAATTTTCTCAGATTACATCTACCTTCCTACTATTAGTATTCTTTGTAAAAGAATGTAATTTTAATTATAGTTTACCATTCTCAAAATCCTTTCGTAACCATTATTAGAGGCATCTAGATGGCACAGTGGATAGAGCACTGGACCTGGAGTCAGGAAGACTCAAATTCAAATCCAGCCTCAGATACTTATTATCTGTGTGACTGTGGGAAAGTCGCTTAACCTCTCTGTGTCTCGGTTTCCTCTTCTGCAAAAATAGAAAAAATAATAGAACTTAGCTCACCGTGTTATGGTGAAAAATCACATGAGATAATATGTGTAAAGTATTTTTCAAGACTTAAAGTGCTATCCAAGTCCTACCTATGATTATCACTGCAGTAGAAATAATGTGATTTGAGGGTTTGGATCCTAACTCTGCAATTTATTACCCAAGGGAGGTAGGTGACCTTGGGTCACTTTCCCTAAGCCCCAGTTTCTTCAGCTAGAAGGCAGAAGAATAGGGGCTGGACTAGAAGACCTCTCAGGTCCTTTCCAAATCAAGATTGGTGATCTCATAATGACTTTGAAGTAGGTGGGACAGAATGCGGCCCCATAAAGTAGACAGAACACTTGATTGAGAGTCAAAAGACATAGGTTTGAGCCCTGCCCTTTCCACTCACTAGTTACATGACTGTGGGCCAGTCACTTCACCCCTCCAAGTCTCAGTTTCCTTCATCTGGAAAATAGCGATGACTTCCCTCCCAACTTCACAGGTATGAGCATAAATGGTGAGAATAAGATTATTTACATTAAGTTACTCCGTAAACATGGGAAGTGTTACAGTAAGAGATCGTTATTGTCCCCATTTTACAGATGAAGAAACTCAAAGAGACTCAGTGACTCGCTGTTTCAGCAAATATCCTAGCGCACCCAGGATGGCCTGCTAGCAAGGTTCTTTGATCAGCTTTTACAAAAGAAAAGCAACTTCAAAGGGCTTAACGATCCTAATTTAATTAAACCATGTAGACTTTATTCTATCTAACCTTCTCACAAGGATGGCTGAGCGCCAACTCCTACAGCATTCCCTAATCACCCTTCTCACAGGGACTGGAGAGAAGTAGGGGGCAGGGGGGAAGGGTGCAACTCCCTCTACATCTCGATGGAGTCAATCAAGACAGGCACCACTTGTGCATTCCCCTAAATCCCCTCAAGCCTCAATGGGGGCCAGTTGAGGCAAACATAGATTTGCCCCCCAAGCCTTGATGGGGCTAATCAAGGCACACACAGCAGCCTAGTTTGTGCATTTCAACCCTAAAAGTTCCCCACTCGCTGACCAATGCCCACTTGCTTAATACTTACACTCCACCCCTCCAAGGTCCTGACCTTTACAGTGTAAACAGGCAACACCAAGCCCTTACAATTTACATGGGCCATGGTAGAGATATTTTGAACCATAGAACTCATATCCAACACCTGAGAACTAGAAATTATCATGGCCATGAATCCTAGAAAACAAACTCCTTACGCTTACACTGGCTCACATTCTCTACATTAATTAGGGGTTATGTCTCAGCTTAGAATCCATGATTTCTAGTATTCTACAGTGTTCTTTGCTGACATGTCCTGGTTTTATTTTGTTGTTGATGCTGTTGTTTTAAATAGCAGGACACTCTCATTAGTCTTCTTATTTGACAACTTTCATTGATTCATCTTTTCAGGTTTCCTTTTCATATGATATATTTATATAATCTAATTATGAACATATATTTACATAATCTATTAAACCCGATAAGGTCAGTACCAAAGCCCAGAAGAACAGTTCCCTCATATCACAGCAACATCAACAGTGAGCCCTCACTATACACGGTAATCTCGGTTGCCAACCACTGACCTGTCCATCTCTACTCAGCCACTGATGGATTTTCTTTTATATGCAAAGGCCCCTGTGAACAGTGCCATCTCTTCTAGATCGTGTCTTCTCTCTCCATTGTTCCATTCAGCAAAAGCAGTAATGGAACTATGTACCTTGTTCCATGAAGCTAAGAAAGATGCGGTGGCTTAGAGCCAGAATACCTGCAATCAAGCCTCGTGCTCTCCCCTTTACCAGCCATATATAGTGACCTCAAACCTCATTTCTCTGAACCTCATGTACCTTCATCTGTAAAGTAAGATTAATAATAATAGCTCTTCTTATCTCACAGGGGTGCTATAAGGACCAAGTAAGATCATGTATTTAAAGCACCTTATAATAACCAAGTCCTTTCTAAATATGAGCTATTATTTCTGTTTCCTTTGACATTTTCTTCCCAGAAAGAATGAAACATAATAATAAATGACATTCATACAATGCTTCAAAATCTGCCAAATGCTTTATATACGTTTTCTCACTTGATCTTAGCAAGAACCCTATGAAGTAGCATTATTATCCTTCTTATTATAGATGAAGAAACTGAGGATCAGAGAGGCTATTATTATTGCTAATAGCTACCATTTATATACTATTTTGAGGTTTGAAAAGCACTTTACAACTATTATATCATTTTATATACACAACATCCCTGGAAGGTAGATGTTATTGTTATCTTCATTTTACAGATGAGACAACTGAACAAAGAAGTTAAATGACTAGCCCAGGATCACACAACTAGTAAGTATCTGAGGCTGCATTTGAATTCAGGTCTTCCTGCCAGCTCCAGGACTCTGTACACTATATCCACAACTGGACTAAATGGTCTGCCCATAGTCACAGCATCAAAAGCAGAATGTCAACCTCAGCCTTTGCTTACTCCAAAAACACTCTATCTACTACCTCCATGACACCACCCTTGTAATAACAGTTGACAGTTAAATAGTGTTTTAAGGTTTGCAGAGTATTTTTCATGCATTATCCCAGTTTATTCTCACGATGTGTACATACAAATACATGGCATTACAGCTATATCATGGAAGGGCATAGAATATTCATTTATTAAAAGATTTTGAGAGCTACTGGGTTCTGAACTTGTGCTTTCATAGGCACAAAAAAAATCAGTCTTCGAAAGTTTCTAAGGGAATTGAGAGATTAACTGACTCGCTAGTGCTATCCCAACTAGTGTGTGTTAAAAACAAGACGAGCAAGGTTCTAACGAACCAAGGCTGGCCTTCTCTCCACTATGCCAGGCTACCCAACATTAAAGGATATGCTACCTAAATGCATATCATCCTTTTTTACCTCTTCCATGAATCTTTGTGTAAAGAAGACTTGTATCCACTTCTGATCTTTCTTTAGTCAGGACTTGTTTATCTCAATTCAGAAATTCAGAAAGATCATTATGAATCTTGCTGTGAAGTATCCTTTCTACAATTGTTTAACTACTGTGAATTTAATAACACCCTTTAGAATGCAACACCATTTTTGAGTGTATGCTGCTAAACTGCTGTAATTTCCAAAATACTACTTTGTTCTACAACTGATTTAATGAGGGGGTAAAAACAATTAATGAAATTTACCCACTCTAAGTGGCCCTGATGTGAATAAAGGAAGATTCCAAGTAAATGAGCAAGTAAAAGAACATTAATTACCATCTAATTTGTAATAGTAGAGTGCTGTACTCAACAGTTTGGAAATGAATTGAACCTTTTTTATGTATGAGTTGGAAGAAGAGCCAAATTCTTCTTGAGATAAGATTGATGTTACTCAAATAGAAATATGCCAAAGAATAAATGTTGAATGAATAAAGATGTAGTCAACAGACTATCATTTCAATAATAGGATATCCCCAATTTGCGGAAAGAAAAGATGAAATTAAAAATATATTCTATGTCCATGGAATATTGTTGTACAAAACAGAATGGCTAGAACCACAGAATCTCAGACCTAGAATAGACTTCAGGGGTCATCCAGTCCAACCAACATATGGACTATGATAGCCCTATCATAGATCTCAAGTGCTGGGGAACTCGCTGTCTCCTAAGGCAGCCAAATCCTTCTTAAGATGATTGAAGACTAATTATTAGAATATTTTTATAGGATCATAGATCTAGAGCTGTAAAGGATCTTGGAGACTACGTGATCCAATCCCCTCATTTTCAGATAAGAAAACTGAGGATTAGAGTAGGAAAGTGACTTGCCCAGGGTGATACAGGTAGTAAGCATCAAAGGTGGGATTTGAACCCAGGTCCTCCGACTCCAGAGCCTGCACCACACTAATAATGAACCATAATCTACCTTGCTATAATTTTCTTTCACTGGTCCTAGTTCTTGCTCTCTGGAACCAAGTAGAACAAATTTTCTACATGATACTCCTTCAAAATCGAAGACAGGAAGTACTTCCCTCCCCATCTCCCAGTCTTCTTTTGTCCAGTCTTATATCCCAGAGCTTAGCACAGGGCCTAACATATAATAGGAGCTTAATAAATGTTTAGTGACTGACTGACATCCCCAATTCTTACACCCATCCTGATATAAAACATGGTTTTGTATCCTCTCCTCAAGCTGGTAGCTCCCGCACAAACCTGATTTGTCTTCTCAATGTCCCTTCTAAAGTGTATCACCTAATAATAAGTAAGATATGAATTAAAACAATTCTGAAATTCTACCTCATATTCATCAGATTGGCAAAGATTTCAAAAAAGGGAAATAACAGTTGTTGAAGGGCTTGTAGGACAACAGGCACACTAGTACAGAGCTTTGAATTGATCTAACCATTCTGGAAAGTAAATTTGAACTATACCCACAAAGTCACTGAAGTATGCTGATTACTACTTTTACCCCAAAGACATCAAAGTCAGAAGATAAGAACACATAACGGCAAAAATATTTATAACAGATTTTTTGTTGTAGTAAAGAAGTAGAAGGAAAGTAGGTTGCCATTAGGGCATGATTGAACAAATTATGCTATATGGATGTTATGGAATCTTATCATGCCATAAGAAATTATGAAAGGGATGAATTCATAGAAAATTGAGAAGACTTGATGCAAAGTAAATTAAGCAGAACCAATGCCTATGACATTTTATACGAAAATTACTTTGAAAAATATAAGATCTCTGATCAATGCAAAGACCAATAATGTCTCCAAAAGACTGATAATTAAAGCAAGCATCCAACCTTTTGGCAGAGAAGTCATGGATTGCAGGTGCAGAATAAGATTTATATTTTTAGACATGACCAATACAACACAAATTTGTTTTAACTGACTATGTTTATTTATTAAAAGCAAGGACTTTTATGGAGTGCTAGTGAAGTGATGACAATGGTGATACAAAAGAAGGAGAGAAAGAAAATAACATCAATGATCATTTTTAAAATACACAGAAGGGAGCAAAAGGAAGTTCAGAAGAGAACACAGCTAAGTAGGGCAATGATTGGTACTATAATGCTAATATAATAATATATGTGTGGATTTTTCTAACTAGCTGGATGTAATAGATTCACAGTTTCATATAACTTTTTCTAGCCTTCTTTGTATTTGGAAACATCCACGTTTGTTGTTGGCTTTCTAATTCACAATAAAAAAATGTAATGATACGCCACTGAGAATTGAACCAAATATCCAAATGTGGTCTATCCAGGACAGAGCACAACAGGGCTATATGCTCCATAATTCTAGGTATCAGACTTTGTTTGACCAAATAAATCAAAATAAAAATAAAGATTGAGGATGGGAGAATTCTCTTTTAATTTTTCTTAAGAAAATAATATTTTAGCATGAAATAAAAAAGATGAGGAAATCTAATAGTTCAGATGTTTCTCAGGAAATGTTTAGAGAAATCAAAAGGAAATAATATTTGGTATTGAATGAAAATAATCATGTGCTTGATCTCTGTACCGGGAGAGCACATACTCTTCTCAATATGTTACTATTTGGGATGATACCAGGTCTTTGACGTTCTGATTCTAGCAGTGTGGAGACCATTCATTCCTGAGACAGGTTAAAACAAAGAAAGGATCTGGGCCAGGAGGATCTGAGCACTACTTAAATTGACCAATATAGATACTGAATCTTATTGTAGAGTGAAGGGGTCCATATTTTGTTCACACTGGGCTAGAAGTGGTCAAGTCTGAAATACTGGCTACACAAAATGTCAAAACTGCCTTCAATCTCCAAAAGAGGACTCTGAGGTTGTGAAAGAATGAGACATTGAGTGTAAGACAATGGTTAGAAATCTGTTTCCTGAAAGTACCTGCCAGTCAATGTGTTTTAACAAAGCTAGGCTGTATTTTATGTCTGCAGATCGCTTCATCCATCACTAACGTACCATTACAAATGACAACCTTTCGAACTAATGCTCCTGAAGGAAAGTATACCAGCTTAACCCAAGACAGCTGTGGGATATCTGTTCTTGGGATTAATTCTGCAAGGTCTTCAGCCATGGGGAAGGGACATTCATTTACAGGCAGACTTGACTTTGCATAATTAACCTGTGCTGAGTAGGTACATGAGAAAATCAATTTTTTATCAAGTGAATGCAATTTTAAAATACTAGGGGAGTTCACTATTTAAGGGGATCCTCTGGTGTATCCATTTGTAAAGCAATGAATCTTTTTGTAAAAATAATTATATAGCATAGGGACATAGAGAAGACCTTAGAGGTCATCAAATTCAACCCCCTCATTTTAGAGGAGAGGTAACTAAGACACAGAGGATAAATGACCTACACAAGGTCACATAGGTAGTAAGTGACAAAGATAGGATTTGAACACAGTCCTGGTATTCATTAATTTTCTTAAGTGTTTTACGTGGATGTTCTTATTTGAACCTCACAACAACCCTAGGAGGTTGATACTACAGGAATTAATATTTTCATTTTTACTGAGGAAGAAACTAAGGCTCAAATATATTAAGTGACTTGAGCTTAGTCACACAGCTAGTAAATAGCACCAGGATTGAACCCAGGTCTTCCTGATTCCACTTCCAGCATTCTATCTGCTACTCCAAGTAAATTGTCACTTCTCAAGAGAATAGGAGCCAAAAGATTTGGGTTCTAGTTCTGACTTGGTCACTTTCATTGATAAATCATGGAACCTCTCTGAGCTTCAATTTCCTCATCTGTAAAACAGAAGTAATAGTAGCCTCACAGGGTTGTTTCAAGGCTCAAATAAAATTTTGTTTATATAAAGCAACTTGCAAACTTTAAAGTGCTATATAAACATGAACTATTACTATTTTATAAGATTGATTGAAAACAAATGGAGATAACTTCCTCACAATTTCACAATGTTGTTATAAGGATCAAGTGCAACATGTTTTGAATTAATGAATGATATTTATTTGTTAAAGCTGGAAACATAAATCCAAAAAAGCAAAGACAGGCCCTCCCTTCAAGGATCTTATATTCTAATGAGAAAGACGACACAGGGAAGTGAGTGGTGATCAGGGAGAGGAACTTTTGCATGAATGTTAAGTGGAGTCAGGTGCAAGGGAACAGATTGACACACCCCATCCAGGAACAGCAACAGAGTTCATCTGATCATAATTATGGTTCCAGAATTTGAGGAGTTTGGGGAAGGGAAGGGGGAACAAGGAGAAGGCTGGAGCATTGGAAGCAAAGGTGAAACATGAATGGGTCCTTTCCTGAAAGAGTAGTCCAGGAGAAGCAGTCACAAATCAAAAAAAGCTTTGGAAAGTGAGAGGTGCTAAAAGATGGAAAGGGTAATATAGAAAGTCAAATGTTCATGTATACTGTTTGCTTAAAGTATGTTCCTAAAAGGGAGTGGATAATACCTTTTCCTCCTTTCCATTCAAATGCTGAAAGAAAGGGGACTATTCCAAATAGCAAACCAGGGCTCTTCCTCGAAGGGAGAGCATGACTCCAAAAACTCACTCCATTGCCTCCTTGCTCACCAAGAAACAGGGCATGGGCAGGGAGGAAAGCAACCACAGCCAAACTGTCTTTTTCCTCCCCCTGAAGAAGTAAAATTAAAATTCTACCTGGAAAGATTGCTGTCAGCAAAAGGCACCTGTTATCTCATTCTTATGCAGAGCCTTTAAGACAAATGACTTGAAAAAAATCAATTTTGGTAACAGAAATAGTATCCAAAAGACAGACAGAGAGAAAGACAGACACAGAGAGACAGAGAAAGAGATAAAGACCAAGACAGAGAGTCAGAGAGAAAGCCCCTTTAAAATATCCAACTTGCATCCTGGAAGTGTTCCCCCTCCCAGGCTCTCCTGAGCCTTGAATATTCTGTTATTTCAAAGAAATGAGAGAACCTTGTAGGTACAGATCAGTAGTTTTAATCTCCATCTTTATTTAATTAAACTAATGGAGAACTGCCCTCTCTCCAAATCTATTAGCACTTGACAATTAAGTTGCTAACAGCAGCTCGATAGCTGAAATGCTCCATCTTTTAAGAAAAACAACTTGCTGACAGTTGGCTTTTAGACTGGGTACTGATTAGCCTTTCACCTAGCATAAGAATTTCTGCCATGCAAAGCTGTGCATTTTTTAAAGCAAATTCCAAAGGGAATACAGCTGTTTATAGGCTTCATCCTTCTCTTACTTCATCATCATCATCATCGTCCTTCAGATAGATCCTGGACCTGTGAATTCATTGATATAGAGACTCCCTACGAGGAATTCTGTCTAATAATACCACCTTCTCTGAAATTTAGTCTTAGAGAATGTCCTAGAACAGAGACATCATACATGCAACCCACAACACTACCAAGTGCTCCCACAACCAGATTAAAATGTAATTGGGAAATATTTAGCAAAATAAATTAAAATGCAATAGCAAAAAGATAATACTAATATGTGGTTTTCTAAGTCAATATATAGCCTATAGGGATCCATTTCCATTTGAGTTTGAATCCACTGACCCAGAATATTGAGAGCTTATGGGGACTTTCCCTGGGTCACATAGCCAGTGCATATCAGAGGTAGAATTTGAACTCAGGTCTTCGTGATTCCAATGCCAGTTTTCAATCCACTATGCCATGGCTTCTGTCAATAATAACAATACCACCTTAAACATGGAGAGTTCTTTGTGGTTTAGAGTCTTTATGGCTTACTCATCAACTATATCATTGATCCTTACAACAGCCAAGTGAAGAAGATAGGGCAGAAATCATCAGCACCATTTTACAGATGAGGAACTCCAGAGAGGTACAGGGACTCATCCATAAGATCACCCAGCTAGTAAGAAATGGAGCCAAGAATAGAACCCAAGTCTCCCAATTCCCACGCTGCTCTGCTCCTTTCCTCACACTACACTTCTCCATAGTTCCCAGACTCATCCATGATATGAACAACTGTCCTAAAGATGCTGGATCCTTCCTAGATGCGAACAAGAGCAGTCAAATCAGCCAGTGTCTCATGATTTAACCAGCTAGGCTAAAATAGCAGAGGAAATGGAAGTTCCAGAAATCCACTAATGATTTGTCAGTAAGTAAACTGGAGTTTAATTTCCCATGGAAAATAATGAACTATCAGATAGTAGAGAAAAATAAGACATGGTCTCTGCCTTCAGCCAACTTACAATTTACTGGTGAGAAGGAGGAGGAAGGGAGCAGGGCAGGGTGGTAAAACACTGGGACATGTGAAAGGTAATATGGCATAGGAAAAAGAATGCTGGATCTAGACTCAGAAGACATAGAATTCAAATTCCATTTATAATCAAAGGGCTAGGGTCTGTTATTATATAATCTAATATATAATCTATTATCTATATAATCCTGAGTCTGTTGTTTACGGTGGTAAAAGCACTGGTTCTGGAGTTAGAGGAGCTGAGTTCAGATCCTAGTTCTAATGCTTACTATCTATACAACCTTGGACAACTCACTTAACTTCCCTGGGCCTCATTTTCCTCATCTGTAAAATGAGGGGATTGAACTAGAAGGCTTTGAAGATCCTTTCGAGCTCTAGGTCTAAGATCCTTGCAAGGAGAAAGGGAAACAAATGGAATAAGCATTTATATAGCACCTACTATATACTAGGCACTGTGCTAAGCATTTTTTACAAATATTATTTCATTTGATCTTCAAAACAACCCTAGGAAGTAGGTACTATTATTATCCCTATTTTACAATTGAGGAAACTGAGGGGAAAAGAGGTTAAATGACTTGCCCAGGGTTGCACAGTTAGTAAGTGCTTGAGGTGAAATTTGAACTCAGATCTTCCTGACTCCAAGCCGGGAACTCTATCCATTGCACCATGTAGCTTGGACAGGCTACAACTTTTCTGCACCTCATTTTCTTTTTCATCTATAAAATGAGGGGATAGGACTAAGTGAAATCTAAACTTTAAATTCTATAGGAATATTTTTTGGCAAGGCAGTAGTGGTTAAGTGACTTGCCCACAGTCACACAGCTAGTAAGTGTCAAGTGTCTAAGGCCAGATTTCCACTCAGGTCCTCCTGACTCCAGAGCCAGTGCTTTATCCACTGAGCCACCTATCTGGCCCTAGAAATATTTTTTAAAAGCAGGGTATGCAAAGCAGAATAATTTATTCCTCAAATCACATCCAGTGGATGTAAAGGTATGAAGTCTATTAGCCCTTGTCCTCGGCTACACACAGTAAGAGAGAGGACATAACAGGAGCCAGAACTAGGCAGGCGCAAGTACTGTCCATGGTTCTAAAAGATGCAGGGGAGGGAGAAGGAGGAAGAGATGCCGTCAGCAACCTGATCTCATCTGCCCTGATCTCATCTCATCTACTGTACTTCTGCTCTCAGCCCTTCCCAACCAGTAAACCAAGCTGTTCTAAGAACCTGCAATGGAATGGTCTTAACTCTCCCCTTTTTGTCCAGGCATTCTTTCAGCCACTTAATTCAACACAATGCAGCATCCTTCACTTCGAACAGCTTCTCCACACCAGCTCAAGCTCTCAAGCAATCCTATTACACCCATCCTGGACAGATAGCAAATTCCTTGATAGCCAGAGCAAAAGGCAATGAAAAGAAGACTCTGCCACCCTCCCTGGGGCTAAACAGAAAAATAGAAAAGTCAATCTTTCATTGCTGTTGTCATTTGGTCCTCTCAGAAACCTCCACCCTTTTATATATAATGAGGGAGCAAAAAGTGTAACATGCAGAGGAGGGGGGTGATGCTATTGAAATGTTTAAGAGCAAGATGTTTAAAAGCATGAGATGAATGTGGACAGAGATGGGGGGGGCAGGAATAAGGAGTGAGGTCTTATCTTAGGATATTTGACCCGGGCTAAAGTTAGTCTTGGCAATAGTCGATAACCTTCGTGCCCAATGAATATGCTAATTTAGTCCTAGCTGCTAACAATTCATTTGACAGGCAGAGAAGCAAGCTAGCAGAAATACATTAAAGTACCAGGATACTATAGATAAATGATTTTTTTTCAAAATAACTGAGCTTAGCCTTTTGAATAGCAAAAGTGTTTTAAACTTTTTTCTGAGAATGTTTCTAAAATTCATCATAGTTTTATAGCGTAGTAGAAATAAACACAGAAGATTTGCATGTGAGTCTCAGCTCTAGCATTTCTTAGCTGTGGCACTCCAGACAAGTCACCTAACCTCCATAAACCTCAGTTTCATAATCTGCAAAATGGGGATAATATTTGTGCTACCTACATCACAAAGTCATTGTAAGGAAATCACTTTGTAAATCTTTAAGTGCTATAGAAATGTGAGCTATTATTCTTGCCTTTTTATCAGAGAACATCCAGTTTGATTGCCCACTGTGCACATGGAAAGACAGCTTGGTCAACCTAAGAGGTCTTTGAATCAAGCAGATCTGGGTACATCATAAAACTATGTGACCCTGGGCAAGTTAGCTGATGTCTTAGTGCTTCATACAGCTCTCTAAAGCTGAAAGTCACTGATGAATTGCTAACTTGAGGTTAGAGGGCATTTCCATTCTAGAAGTTCCATACACTAGCTGACAGAATCACAAACCAACCAAACAAAAATATCATCTGTCCTATCCACTGAGAGATATTTTTAAAATGAATAAAATATAGTTCCTGCCCTCAAGAAGCCTACAATCTAATAAAGTAGATAATGTGAAGAACTACAAGAAGAGGCAATAAGCCCTAAATAAATGCTGAATAAATGATATTGACAATGACTCTTCTTAGAGTTATATATCAAAAAGATAAAACACTTTGATAAGGGGCAGGAGGTAGGAAAAGGTTCATTGAGGAAGTAGCATTTGAGCTGAGCCTAGAGGATGGATGAGATTTTCACTCCTTAATTCCCAGAGAACAAAGGTTCACAGAGAGAAAATCCACTAGATCTGGGCTTTGAGCCTTGAATCTTTCTTACCTTGCTTTAGTCCCACTCTCCCTCTTGGTCCTGATGGGTCTGTAAAGACTATCTTTCTGAGGATAATGATTTTGTCATTGCTGTTTTCCCCAACATCCCAGTCCTCCTGGGTAGTAGCCTAGAAAAGGGAGCATTGGTGAATATTACTGAATCAAATAATAGGGAAAACATTACTCTGAAGGAAACTAAACATTATCTGGAACAGTTCTTTGCACCTAAAATCATAGTAAATGTCTGAAAGGAAAGAGAGCTTAGAGATCAATCTTTCCAAACCCACTCATTTTATAAGTAAGGGTACTGAAGGACAATCCTCCCTCCCATCGTCTTCCATAATCATACTCTATCCAATCAAACCAATCTCCTCTGTGCCCTCCCTCTCCCTTATGCCCTTGTGCACATTGGCTTAGCCCTCACCTAGAATTTGACTCACTTCACATATAATAGTGTAATAAACCAAACTGGCCTTTCCTCCATTCTTCAGTTCCTCAATCTCCCATTTCTGTGCCTCTGCACTGGCTTTCCCACATGCCTGGAATGTACCCCCTCCTTACTTCTGCCTCATAGCATGCCTCTCTTCCTTCAAGACACAGCTCAAGCACCACTTTCTGCATTAAATCTTTCCTAATTCCCCGCTCCCCACCTGCAAGTACCCTCCTTCCCAAACTCCCTTTTAACCAACTACTTTGTATATGTTTGTGTTTATCTACTGTATATTCACTGAAACTGAATGTTTAGATATGAGCCTCTGACTTTATGGAGCTTAAAGTTTATTAAAACTTAACTAAATCCTTTTCTTCCTTTCAGGTCTAGCTCAAGTCATTCCTTCTCAATAAGAGGATTGTGCCCTGGAAGGCTGATGACCCTTGGGACTCCATTCCACACTGATCTCCCCTTTCTCTGAATTCCTATTATATATGTCAGCACAATCAAGTTTAACATTAAGGACCAAAGAATTTAGAACTACAAGGAACCTTCAGAATTACTTGTCCCATAGTCTTATTTTGCAGATGAAGATACTGCAGCCTAGAAAGTTTAAGTGCCTTAATTTTTCTCATACTGTACCCTATCTATTAGTTCTTTCTACCCAACTGGATGGCTAGTTTGTTGGAAAAAAAGACCATACCTTAGACTTCTGATCTCCTACAGTGTCAAGTAAAATGCTCTAAACACAGAAAAAGCCCATAATGGTCTGATGTGGGTCCATTGTTGATTAACTAGAAATTTTACATATAATAAACGCATACTCTTGTCTTCAGCAAGGTTCTGAAGTGAGAAAGTTCTTGTAGGGAATCCCATAATAATTCAGGAAGACCAAGGTGGCTTCCCTCCCCAAAACCAGGTGTCAGGGAGCACTTGTCACCGCAGCCCAAGCGTTGACTGAAGAAAGTGGTAAACAGGGAAATACATTTCCCACTGGGTGGCAATCTTCCCTCCAAGCAGGCGGCCAGAGCACAGCTGGCTCTGAGAGCTATAAAGATGCCATCTGTCTGCACACTAAAGAGAACAGTTATAGAAGAGAGAGATAGCAGGGAGGAGTGAAGGCCTCTAGCACCACAGCCCTCTGGGGGACGCTCATCCTGATTCTAAACATGTTTAAGGCATGGGGGTAGCTGTTTTATTTTCTTTCTGTGCCTCTTAGCCTCAGATCCAAACTTTTGCCTTTCACTTGGCCCAGCTCACATCTGCTGTGTGGTGTCAGGTGTCAGTAAACAAGCAAAGGACAAGCAGGCTTTCACACGAGATTTTTATTGCAAGATGACTCCAGGAGAAATCACTATATGGAAGAAAAATGCAGCAGACTAGATATAGAATCCAAACTCTGAACTCTGAAGGAATAGACATATCGATATTGCACCACACTGGCTAGCCTTAGTCAGCTCTGACAAAGAGTCCTGGAATGATGTGGAAAGCCCGTCTCCTTATTTATATATTCCTTTACCTAGAAGGATGGCCTGGGAGTCAGGAAAATTCGGGTTCAAATCTCACCTCAGATATTTGCTGGGCCATGTACAAGTTACATAATGTCTCTTGGTCTGATTTCCTCATCCATAAAATGAAAAGGTTATATTAGTTGGATTCTAAGGTCCCTTCTAAATCTGAATATATATTCTTATGAACCTACGGAAGCTAGGTGGCACAGTGGCTTGGATTCATCTTTATGAGTTCAAATCCAGCATCAGAAATCTACTAGATTTGTGACCCTGGGCGAGTCACTTAACTAACTCTGTTTGCTCCAGTTCCTCATTTGCAAAATGAGCTGGGGAAGGAAATGGCAAATCATTCTAGTATCTTTGCCAAGAAAACCCCAAAATGGGGTCACAAAGAGTCATACACAACTGAAATGACCTATAAGCCTACGAACCCAATGCCAGAGAAACACCTTCTCTAATTGTTTTCCCAAGGATGCCACTAAAGTTAAGGGATTTCTAAGTTTTCTAAGTTTCTAAATTTTCTATTTAAAAAAACAGGATAATGTTTTTTAGGGTCCCCCAGCCATTCAGTCTTACACAATACCTGAGGAGATAGGTAAGGGCTGAGAGAGTGACTTATCTAGCTGCCCTACCAAATACTGTCTACAAAGAGAAAGCAATTAGAGCCACAGTGTTACTACAAGACCCTAAATGTAGCAAAGGCCAAAAGTGTGCATATAACAACCAAAAGAAAAAGTTTGCATATGTAACAAAAAATGAGTGTAGAAAATTTCAGTTTATTCATTCAATGGTCCTGAGCTGATTGGTTGTCATTTTACTTCAACAAACATCTGCTAGGTGAGTCAAATCTCTGCTATCACCTCCCCTTAGACCCTAGTAAAGATAGTTCAACACCCTGTGCTCAAGGGCCCTAGAAATATTAACATCCCCCAGATTATCAGCCTGCTTCCAGGACCACCCCACTTCATAAGCCATCAGCAAGAGGAAGAGGTGCCCAGCCTCCCTGCCACCACTAACACAAACCACTTACCAGCTGCCACTGATGAGTAGGTAAGTCCAAGAGCCTAAGAAATAGCAGACCACTCCAGATCACCGAGCCTGTTTTCAGGCCATTTCCCACAGCCACCATCCAGGGCAGGGGGGTAGGCAAGTCTTGTGCAAGAAACTGCTTCTGCTGGGGCTACACTTCCATGCCTGGTGCATAGTAGGCACCTAAAAAGGTTGATTGATTGATTGATTGATTGAGTCTTCCTGAGGAGATATAGCCACTAAAGACTCAGGAAAGAAAGCCCTCACCACCAAAGTCCTTGGCACCATCAGACAGTTCAATGTTAGAAAAAGATGTGGTTTTAACAACAGAAATAACACTAAAGAAAATGCATTACCATCTGTGCCCTCCTCTGCATCAGTTCCTTGATAATAGGAACTGTCTTGCTTGGTAAATACTTAACAAATTATTGTTTATCATCCATTCATTCTCTTATTCATTCATAGATACTATCAGGCCAAAAGCAGAAATCAAATATGGCAGTATGAAGATTATACCAGTCTTTCCCCCAGAAAAAACTATGTAACTCTCCTGCTGGGATTCCAGTCATATGAAGGTCTCTGGTTGATTTCTGGGGAATTTGAAAGGCACGAAAACACAGAAAGAACACTGAGCTTAAAGAAAAAAGACTCCAGTTGGAAGATGGCTGCCAACTGGAACTCTACCTAATGGAAGTATTTGGAAGATGTAATCCAGACTGGCAAGATGGCAACCAAGCTAACATTATTTCCTTTTCTGACAGGGTTGGAAAACTGACAGATCAGAGGAATGTTATAGATAGATTTTAGCAAAGCACTTAACAAAATTTCTCTTGCTATTCTTGTGGAAAAGATGGAGAGAGGTGAACTAAAAAATAGTACAAGTTGTTGGATTCAGAACTGGTTAAATGTCTGAACCCAAAGAGTAGTCACTAATGATTCAATGTCAATTTGAAAGAAGGTCTCCAATGGAGTGCCCAGGGATCTATGCTTGACCCTGTACTACATGACATTTTTGTTATATGAGATAAAGGCACAAATGACTTGCTTTTCTTATTTCAAATGACACCAAGCTAAGAAGCAGCTGACATAATAGATAAGAGGCAGGATTAGAAATGTCTTGAGATTGGGCCAAATCTAATTAAATGAAATCTAATAGGAATGAATGTAAATTCTGGACCTTGGGTTAAAAATACATTTTTTAACAACAAGATGGAAGAGGCATAGCTAGACTAGTTCAACTGAAAAAGAGAAGGGCTTTGGTGAAATGCAAGTTTAATACGAGGCAATGACATGATGTAGCTGCTGAAAAAAGCTAGAACCAAGACCGGGAAGGGATAGCCACACTGTGCTCTCCCCTAATAAGAACAAATTTGGAATATTTTGTTTGATCCTAGACACTGTATATTAGACATTGAGAAGTTGAAAAACATCCAGAAGTGGGTAACTAAAACAATAAAGGAACTGGAGGTTTGTAAACTGAAAGGAAGACTTTGGAAAGACAAGATAGTTGTCTTCAAGTCTATGAAAGGTGTTCACATGAACAAGATATTAAGTAGGATTGAGAGGAATAAGTGGAAGGTTTGAAGAAACAATTTTAGGCTTCAGATAAGGAAAATCTTTGGACAGTGCTATCCAAAAGTGGAAGCAGAATGGGCTGCCTTGAAAGGCAGTGGGTTCCCTTCTTACAAGAGGTCTTCTCTTCAAGCAAAAGTTTCATGGCCATCTGTCAAATGTGTTGTAGAAAGGAACCTTTTTCCAATATATATTATAATAGATGGCCACTGAGACCCTTTCAAACTCTAAGATTATGTAATTTGGTGACATGAACTTGAGTCGCAGTTCTGACACTTAATATGTGTATAACTCTACAAATGCTTCCATGCAAATTATTTAAATGTCAATGGAGCAAAGGTTCTCACACATCCTGTTCCAATAGATATGCAATTTCACAAATATGTATATGTATATATGCATACACACATATACACACGTATATATATATACATATATATGTATATATAAAATGTACATATATATGTAAGTTCTATGGATTATCCACCTGACTTCACCTCATAGTCCAGACAATCAGTCTCCATTCATTTAGCTTCTCCTTTGTGAATAGTTAGGCTTTAGCCTAACTCTTTTGCATTATTATATGCCTAATTTAAGGGGCTCTATAATCTTCCCAGGACTGATGGAATCAGCACAATGTCACCCAGGAACAAGATCACTTATCAGTGATATCAAACTCAAATAGAAAAGAATTCCTGTGGGCTGCATATTGACTTAGAAAACCACAAATTAACATTTCCATGTTGTATTAGATTTTATTTATGTTGTTAAACATTTTCCAATTATATTTTAATCCACTTTCAGCACTCTGGGAGTTTGATCCCTCTGAATTTTAGAGGGCTTTACCATCTATGAAGAATCTCTCTTCAGTTTGGACTCTGGCCTGGAGCGCCTCCATGACAGTAGCCAACAACCCAGACATTTGTGGCACTGTTTCATGCCTTGCCTGATAACAATCAAAGGATCATCAGACAAAGTTATCTCTATTGTTATATTTTTTCAAAGAATCTTGTATGACTTTGACATATGCATGGGAGAGACCCTGTGGGAGGAGAGGTTTTATGGCAACCTTTTGCTGTAGCTAAACAAGTGCTCTTTTATCAAAATGCGCAAAGGGATCTTGTATTTTCTCAACCTTTTGGTCAATTGTGGGACTGCAAAGATGCGGTTTGTGGTAGAGATCATTTTCAAAATTATGCCTGTTGACTTTACAAAACTTCATCTAAGATATCTTCAGTGAATGTGTAGATTACTCTCATATTAATTTTGTAAAGTTGGTAAAGTGGGCCAGATGATGGGTAGTTGTTGATAGTCTCTTTGTCCCCTTCCTATGGTAACAATAAGGTCTTTGATTTTTTTTGTAAACATTTGGTATCTTCCCCCCTTTCAGATACTTTAGCAACCAATCTCCTAAAACTATGTTGCTCTTCATCATAGACTTCCTCTGTTTATTCTTCATCTAGCCATCTTTATTCTTTTCAGTGCCATTTCTATTTGTTTACTCAGTACATCAGGGACTATAATGTTAAAGCCCAAATGTGATAGCTCCACTATTCTCCATGTTGAAAACAGCTGTTAGTTTTGTTTTGTTTTGTTTTGCTATGGCTCTTTTTCATTTTTTTATGTTGTATCCTTATTCCAGTTTCATCTTTAAATGTCTCCAGAAAGATCTGGCTTAATTTGGCCTATTATTAAGTTTTCACTTAACAATTTTTCCCCTCCATTGCTTCTCACTGTTTTGTGAGGTAATAGGGCTCATAACCCTCCACCATTTTTGTCCCTATGATTTTACAAATACATTTCTATCCTAAATCAGTATTGTCCTTGGCTATAGATCTCTTTATTTGCCAAGTTGTTCAAATGTCTGATGGCTGACTCTATTTCTAGGTTCTTCTCTTTTCATTAGGGTAATTGATTTATGTTGATTAAACTTCTTTATGAAACTGTCATGATCCATGTGAATTCGTTTCCCATTTTTAGTGTCAATAACTTATTTAAATAGGTCAAGTTGGAATTGTTTTAATTCTATACACCATCATTTTCTCATTTTTATTTCTCTCTTTAGTTTTCTGTTAATTTTTATCTTTACTCTAACAAGTCGGTGATCTGGTTGTACATAGATGACTAACTCAGAAATTATTCCCACATCAGTAATGAATCATTACTTCCTGACTGTTAAAACACAATTAATTTCTATTTTGTTACTTGATATATACCATATCCGTCATCTCCCATTTCTTTGCAAAGGGAATATTCATGATGTATAAGTATGAAGTTTCTTTGGAGTCTACAAGTCTTTCTACTCTCTCATTTCTTTTCCCTGAACCATATTTTCCAACATAATTTTCAGTGCCCTTCTCTATATTCAATTTCAGGTTGAAGTCAATTAATATTAAAGTGTATGTTCACATAATTTGGAGACTTTTGTCTGAATTCTTTGTAGGATTTCTTACCTTATCATCCTTGGAAACTGATGTTGGTTCATAAGCTGCAATTATTTTCAACATAGTCTTTTTGCAAATACTGTCATGAGCAATGTAGTAGGAGGTAACCAAATATCCCATGAAATGTTGTTTCACGAAACCAATGCTGCTGGAGCCTTTATTTGCCTCTTCTGTGAACTTAGTTCTTCCATTATTTGTACCTTCCTTTTGTCTTCTGGTTTCATTTATAAAGAGGTCTAGATTTATACAATTGAGTTCCTCCAATAGTATGTCCAGTCATTGGTTATTGGACAGGGATTATGCACTTAGAGTAGGAATAGCCAAATTAATTGTTAAAGAAAATCTAAAAACAGGCTCTGGCAGAGCCTATCCTGCCCTTGAACACTGGTACAGCAAATGACCGCACATAGGCTTATTGCTCAAGAGTTGGAGAGACTCTTGCTAGAGTTGGAGAGACCCATCACTAGAAATTTGAGTACCAGATAATGATATTTTTAGCAAATCTTCTTATCAAGTTATGGCATGGAGGATTTGCAATTTACCTGAATGCCAGGACTATTAAAAAAATGATGTTATCACAGATACTGAAGAATTATAATCAATATCTATTTCACAAGATGAGTATGAGGAAAGCACTTGGTAAACCTTCATAAAGAATTATAGAAATGAAGAAAGGGACAACCCACAGGAGTACAGTGAGCTGATCTGAGAATCAAGAAGCTCTGGGTTCAAGTACCATTCCTAATTCACACTGTGTGGCCCAGTCTCAGTATCCTAGGTAACTCTCTAAGACTAAGCTGCAAAGTAGGTGTTGATATGCATTGGTAGAGGGAGTTCCTTTACTGGGAGTTCTTATCCGCCACCTTCAAAAAACTGAATTGTAGCTGTTGTTTTGACTAATTTTATTTATGTGCTTCAATCCCCACCAAACAAACCTCAGAAAATCTCTACATTGCAGGGAGGGAGGGAAGGAAGAAGACAAAAAAGTGGGAGAAACAGGAGAGAGAGAGAGAGACAGGGACAGAGACAAAGAGACAGAGACAGAGAGAGAGATAAAGACTTATTATCTTCCCTATAGATACCTTCATAAGGTAGAGTTTCTGGGATGCTCCCACAGATTAATACACCCAAGATGCTTACCACAAAGTGAAGACATAGTAACATAACACCCTACACAAACACACGGAATAATGGGATACAGCTGCTACTAGCTCCATTTGTAACGAGATGTTATATTCCTGCCCCCCCCCCAAAAAAAGGATTATATGGCAGCCAACTGGAAGACCCTCTCATTGGAGTATTTGGGAAACAGAGGAAAAAGTTTTTTTTTAAAAAAAAAAAGTTCAGGGATGGAAGATATAGCACTAGCAAGATAAATTAGAGCAAGTTGGTTCCTAATGATGCATATGAGAATTGGAACAAGGGTGAGCAGTATTGCTGTTGGAGAATCAGACCCAGCTACCAAGGGGATAAAGCTTTTTAAGGAAAAGATGAAGTGAATATAGAGAGATGGGTTACGAATGGCAATAAGGCTTGTTGTAGTAGAAGAGAATTCCAGAGCGGTAAGGATGAAATTACAATTAAGCAACCCAACTCAGGAAGTGCCAGGGGAAAAGCTCTGAATCTGGGAGTGTAAGGGACCTGAGTTCAAATCCTGACTTATTACCTGTGCAACCTTAAACAATTCACTTAAAATTCTTGGATTTTGGTATCCCACTCTATAAGATGAATGGGTTGAGAAAAAGGAATACTAAGGTCCTTCCAGATCTAGGTCAATGATCAAATAGTTCAGAACTCCAATACTTTTAAAATGAACAGATTAAGCTGCTCATCTGACCATTCATGATAGCCTTGCCCATTTTGTGAAGAGCCCCTGCTACAAACTGTTTAACAGTTTAAAAATTAGGAAGTACACACATATGCACACACGCATGCACACACATCAGAGAGTAACATTTCTAAGATCTAAAGTCATTATCTTAATTTCATGACAATTCAATGAGAGAAGTAATACAAGTTTTATTATCCCCATTTTATAGATCAGGAAACTGAGGCTTTAGCAAGGAGAAAGGATTTACCTAAAGACTCTCAGTGATGGAGTTAGGAATTGAATGCAGGTCTCCTGAATGGCAATCATCATAGGACAATGAAGAAAGCATCGATCTGTAGGAAGACCCGGGTTCAAATCTCAACTCTGCGCTAACTTCCTCTGTGACCCTAAGCAAGCTATTTACTCTCATTTTGCTTCAGTTTTCTCATTTGTAAAATGATGGGATTGGGATGGTGTATTAGAGCCAGCAACCTAGCTAAACTATCCCAATATGCCACTCCAAAAAAACTTTAAAATAACACCTCAAATCAAAGTTTGGAGTAGCAGAGCCAACGTAATGTCAGAGACATTTTTCCAGACTAAAACAATTTGGGAGGTTGTCAGGATAAGTCTGTGACACTGGAGTCGGGGCTGGTACAGAGTCCACGCGGCGGCAGCACCAGCATTGGGCATTGGAGGCAGCTGCAAGAGCAGTGGCAGCAGCAACTTTGGGAGCTCTCAGTCTGAGATAGTAAGGGGCTGGACAACTGGTCAGAAAGAGATTACAGGAGATTCTTTGCCGACATTGAGTGCCACTAGCTCTGACTGACATCTCTATTGCCTGTGAGCAGTTCTGGGTCTTATTTCCAGGACAGAGAGGAGTGCTTGCGATCAGTCACAAGGGAGCCATGGCCTTGGTCACAATTCAAAGGCAGAGAGGAGAATTAGCCTTTGAACTCCCAGGAGACCATGGGATCCAGTCACATTTGGAGGGCCAGGAGGAATGCTAGTGCTTGTGGGTGTGGAGGAAAAAAGACCCTTCACTCAGACCATTAAATCAGAGATGCCACCTTTCCCCAAGTCACACCACTTTGGAAGTACCAAAAACTAAAAGACCCCTAGAACTAGCTCTGAAAACAGCAACATGAAAAAAGCCTGAAGCTTGGGAGAGGCCCTCCCCACCCCCAGGTGAGCACAATCCAACTTTAACGTAAAGTTTAAAGTCAAAAATAAGGTGGAAAAATAAGCAAACATCAACCAAAAAAAGAATTTTACCATAAAAAGCCACTACAGTATCAGGGAAGACCATGATACCAACTCAGAAGAAGACAATAATGCCTTGAAGAAAAAAATTATAATTGGATACGAGTCTAACAAGAATTGCTAGAATTCCCAGTTAAAGAAAAAAGGTGAATGGGAGAAGAAAATTAAAAGCTTGCTTTTAAAAAGGCACAAAAATACTAGAGAAAACAATACCTTAACAAACAGAATTAGCCTAATGGTAAAAGAGGCAAAAAAATCACAGAGGTACAAAAATTTGCTGAAGAAAAAAACTTAAAAAACAGAATTAGTCAAAGGTAAAAGAGGTACTTTTTTCTCACTGAAGAAAATAATTCCTTAAAAATTAGAACTGGAAGCTCATGACACTATGAGACATGAAGAAACAATAAAACAAAGTCAAAAGAATGAAAAAATAAAAGAAAATGTGAAATACCTCATTGGAAAAATAACTAACATTTCTCCAATTGATAAATGGCCAAAGGATATGAAAAGGCAGTTTTCAAAGGAAGAAATTAAAGTTTTCTATAGTAATATGAAAATAATGTTCTAAATCACTATTGATTAGAGAAATGGAAATTAAGACAAGTTTGAGGTACCACCTCATACCTATCAAATTGGCTAACATGACAGAATTGGAAAATGAAAAATGTTGGAGGGGATGTGGAAAAATTGGGACACTAATGCACTGTTGGTAGAGTTATAAACTGACCCAACCATTCTGGAGAGCAATTTGGAACTATGCACAAAGGACTATAAAATTGTGTACTCCTTTTGAACCATTATTAATACCATTATTAGGTCTATATCCAAAAGAGATTTTTAAAAAGGAGAAGGAACTATTTGTATAAAAATTATTTATAACAGCTCTTTTTGTAGTGGCAAAGAATTGGAAATTGAGATGTCTATCACTTGGGGAGTGGCTAAACAAGTTGTGGTATATGATTGTAATGGAATACTATTGTACTATAAGAAATGACAAGCAGGATGATTTCAGAAAAACCTGGAAAGACTTAAATAAACAGAAACAAAGTGAAGTGGGCAGAAGCAGGAGAACAGGGTACATAACAACAGCAATATTTTACAATGCTCAACTGTGAGTGACTTAGCTATTCTCAGCAATACAAAGTCCAAGACAATTCCAAAGGACTATATGATAAACAAAAATGCTATCCACCTCCAGAGACAGAGAACTGATGGAGTGTGAATGCAAATCAAAGCATACTTTTTAATGTGTGGTTCTTTTTGTTTGGGGGTTTTTTTGGTCTGTATTTTGTTTCACAACATGACAAATATGGAAATGTGTTTTTCATAACTGTATAACCTGTATCAAATTGCTTGCCTTCTCAATGAGGTGGGAGAGGAAGAGCAGGAGAAGAGAATTTGGAACTCAATTTTTTAAAAACTTAAAATTGTTTTAACTTGTAATTGGAAAAATGAAATTTTTAAATTTTAAAAATAATAAAAATATTTTGATAAAAAAGGAAGATGACTGACCTGGAAAATAGATCAAGTAGAGATAATTTAAGAATTACTGGGCTACCTGAAATCTATGGTCAAAAAAGAACCATCATGTTTCAAGCAATTATCAAGGAAATCTGCCCCAATATCTTAGACCCAGACAGTAAAATAGAAATTTAAAGAATCTACCAATCATCTCCTGAAAGAAATCCCAAAATGAAAACTCCCAGGATTATTATAGTCAAATTCCAAAGCTCTCCGGTTAAGGAAAAAATATCGTAAGCAGCCAGAAAAAAAAA
>CM053624.1:79821321-79837385 GCA_028646595.1 Phalanger gymnotis | reverse complement strand
AAAAAAAGTTCAGGTCTGATTCCAGAGGACCAATGACAAAGCATGCTATCCACCTCTTGACAGAGAGGTGTTGCAGGGTGCAGAATGACACATATATTTTTATTATTATTATTTTATTTATTTTTGGAACATTGCCAATGCAGAAATTCATTTTGTTTGATTATGCAGATTTGTTACAAAAGTTTGTTGTTTTTTCTCTTAATGGGAGAGGGGTGGAAAGAAAATAGAATTTTGTTCATTTTTTTAAAATAAATTTTAATTTAAAAAATAACAAAAAAAAGTTCCTCTGATAAAATCCTCTTTTCTCAAGTATATAGGGAACTGAGTCAAAGTTATAAAAATAAGAGCCACTCCTCAATTAATTAATTGTGAAGGGATATGAACAGGCAGTTTTCAGAATAAGACATTAAAGCTGTCTATAGTCACACAAAAAAAAAAAACATTCTAAATCACTATTGATTGGAGATATGCAAGTTAAAACAACTCTGGGATACCATTTCACACCTATCAGAAATGACAAATGTTGGAAGAGATGAGGAAAAATAAATATACCAATGAACTGTCAGTAGAGTTGTGAACTGGTCGGACCATTCTAAAGAACAATTTTGAACTATGCTATAAAACTGTGCATACTCTTTGACCCAGCAGTACCACTAGGTCTGTACCCCCAATGAGATCAAAGAAAGAGGAAAGGACCTACATACATAAGTATTTATAGGACCTCTCTTTGTGAAGGCAAAGTATTAGAAATTGAGCGGATGCCCATCAATTGGGGAATGGCTGAACAAGTTGTGGCACAGAATTGTGATGGAATGTTGTTGTTGTTATTGTCATTGTTCAGTCAAGTTCTACTCTTCATGATCCCCATTTGGGGTTTTCTTGGCAAAGATACTGGAATGATTTGCCATTTCCTTCCTCAGCTCATTTTACAGATGAGGAAACTGAGACACATAGGGTTAAGTGACTTGCCCAGGCATCTAAGGCTCGATTTGAACTCAGATAATTGAGTCTTCCTGACTCCAGGCCCAGCATTCTATCCACTGACCCTGTCCCCCAAGCTACCCCTTGTGATGAAATACTATTGTGCTATAAGAAATGACAAGTGGAATGGTTTCAGAAAAACATGGGAAGAGTTATATGAACTGATGCAAAGAGAAGTGAGCAGAAGCAGGTGATCACTGTGCACAGTAATAGCAATGTTGTAATGATGATTGGACGTGAAAAACTTAGGTACTCTGATCAATACAATGATCCAAGAAAATTGATGAAAAATGTTACCCACCTCCAGAGAAAGAACTGATGAACTCTGAGTGAATATTAAAGTATATTTTTCTCACTTTATTCTTTTTATATGATATGACTAACATGGAAACATGTCTTGCATGATTTTACATGTATAATTGATATATTGATTGCCTTCTCAGTAGGTGGGAGAAGAGTGGAAGGGAGGGAGAGAATTTGGAACTCAAAAAAATTTTAATATTGGTAAAATAAACAAATAATAAACATTTTTGAAACAAAATAAAATGAAAGGGTTGGAACTAGATGACCTTTGAGGTCCCTTTCAGCCCCAAATCTATGCTTTTATGGCTCCATGTTCAGTATTCTCTCCCCTATATCAAAGACCTGTCCACCAATCTTCCAGTCCTCTTCTCCTTCCCTAGAGATGAGCTGTCTGCCTTCAGCCTGAGTGTTAACAGCCTCCAGATTAGCCTCTGAAAACAACTCAGAAGGAAAATCCTTCCCTACCCAACTTGACTTCCTCTGCAGCTGACACGTGTTTCTTTTTATGTGTACATTTGTCTAATTAAGAAGATATAGTGCCGCCTTAATTTCCATATAAACTCTTAACATCCACTACTTGCGTTCAGCAAACCAAACAAGGATTTATTAGGATAATAAACCAAGCACTTCATAAAAATGTAAATGTATGCTCCTGAGCATTCCTTACAAGGGAGAAAAGGGGCAGGACAATATCCCTGATGTAGGAGGAAGGACTATCTAAGAATCAGGCAGAGATGAAAAAGGGCAGAGAATAAGGAAGGGGAGAGATAAAACTCTAAGTACTTTAAATCATGGAGGTCATTCTGTGGTAACACACATGCTTTGTCCTTCATACTTAACTCTAGACTGTAAATTCATAAAGTTTCTTAATCTGGGGGGTCTATAAACTTTTAATTTTAATAATCTAATAATTGTAATTCAATATAACTTACTTTTTGTAATATTATATATTTTATACATTTAAATTTATGAGCCTTCATCAGGCTGCTAAAAGGATCCATGACCAAAAAAAATGATTAGGGACTACTACAGAAAATCTCCTAAGGTCCAGAAATTGAGATTCTAGGGCATAAGTATATTTATGAAAAGATTGCAGTCACTTATATTCTGCCATAGTCTGCTTACAATAATAACAATAATAATTCACATTTATGTGGCCCTTTAAAGTGTACAAAACACTTTACATACAATAGCACCTACCTCCCAAGAGTGTTGTGGGAATCAAATGAGACAACATAAGGGAAAAGCTTTATAAATCTTTAAGTACTATGTGAATGTTTCCAACAACAATGATAATAATTATGATGACTGTTGTATTTGAACCTCAGAGCAGCCAGATACAATATTACTATAAGTGCCATTACCCTCATTTGACAGATTAGGAAACTGAGGCTCACAGAGATTCAGCTACTAACCAAAAGTCACATAGCTAATAAATGGCGGATCAAGATTTCAAAAACAGATTTCTGGACTCTAAGTCCACAAATAATCTGTTGGATCAATATTGTCACCTCAAGAGATCATTTCCTCTAGGCACAGGAAAGTACAAGAGGCCTGCCAGGAAAATTGGCTGGAAATTTTTCAAAATATTTTGAGTCTCTCACTTAGGGAAAGTTTCTCTCAAAGAGAAAATATTGGTAACAAATCAAGATAGTAGATTTAATTTTGTTCAAATAGAATCATAGAATCTCAGAGTTAGAAGGGACCTCAGAGGTTATCTAAACTAACCCAAACATGAGCAGAAATCTCCTCTACAGCGTTAGTAACAATTGGCCACTTGAAGACCTTTACTAATAGGAAGGCAACTCATCATGCTTTGGAACAGCTCTAATTATTAGGAATCTTTCTCTACAAATTTCACCCTACTGCTCATAGTTCTGGCTTCTGGAACCAAGAAGAGAAAAGCTGATCCCTTTCCCATATAATAGCCCTTCAAATACTTGAAAAAAACAATTATCTCCCTCAAGTGCTCTCCAGACAGTAATCTGGACTTTCTCTACCATGTATGTCCCCAAAACCTCTTCATCCAGCCCAGGAATTTACACATTGAAATACCCTATGAATCTGCTGCCTCTCCTGATGGGACAGCTTCTCCCAAAACCTCCATTTAAGGAGGGCATCCAAGCCAGCCATGTCTTATTCCTCTCCAAAATACACTCAAGACTTTATCATGCCCCCAGGAATAACATGCCCACCAATGGGAAACCAAATGTCCTTGCCCTATGTATATCAGATTGCTGTTGTTTGTCCTTTGTTCTCAAAGAGGACTGTGACATCAGGAAAGTGATGCCATGCCTTGCAAGTGAATTGGATTTAAGTGAGGGAGTGCTGTGCAAAGTCTCCAGCCTCACTTTCTCCTCTGGAGCCATCTGGGTCCAGTGGCAAGACGTAGATCAGGATGGCTGGAGATGGCCCCTGTGTATCAGATAAAGCAAACTCTAATATCTAATCCTCCCAGTGGAATCCATGACCAGTTCAATGCCACTCTGTGGCTCCTAAATCAACAAGCTTTATGCAGTTTGAACAGGCCATTGCCTAAATAAGACCCTCTTCCTAATCCTTCAGGGATTTTGCCCAAAAGCAGTTGAATTCCACCCACTCTAGTTGATTATAGAAAGGGCTAATGGAGCAGTTCCATGGAAAGGGTTTCGTGTTATTCCCATCCCAGAATTCCACAGCTGGATAATACTCAGACTTAAGGCAAAATGCTTTCTGGTCCTCTATATGGTTGGGGAATTAGTTCGCACAGGATTCTTGGACTACAGTCAGGATAGGGACCAGATTTGTGATTTCCTTTGTCAACTGAACTCCTAGATGAGGTAACTCCCTCTTCAAATGCAGGTTGCCACCTTCTGAACATAGCTGTTTGCATGTTTTTGTCCCAATTATACTGAGTCCCTTGAAAGCAAGGGCTCTTTTTTTGCTATTCTCGTTATCCTCAGGGTTAGCACAGTACCTGGCACAAAGCAAGTGCTTAATACATGCTTAGTTACTTCTCTGCAAGATAGAGTCTCAAAGTTGAGATTATTATTTGAGATTATTTGAAATAGTTAAGTGATTTGCTCAAGCTCATGCAATATGTGTCAGAGACAGATTTTGATCCAGATTTTTCAGGTTTAAGGCCAGCTTTATATCTATGATGGCCCTCTGACTCTTGAGGTCTTTACTCATAGAAGAAACGCCTGAAATTACTTGGGCACGGCCTTCCTGAAAGTAAGGGAATAGATTTTCTGACCTCTAGCTAGACCTTGACAGTACCAGAAAATCATGCTCCCTTGATCATGTTTTTGGTTTTGGTTTGTTTTGGGGGGTTTAATGGGGTTAGAAGTAGCATCTTCTCTTCCCTTCCCCCTTATTTTAATATCAGGGTGAGTCTTTATGGTAGGGGACTAATCTTTAGAATAAAGTATTTCAGGCTGGTCTTTGATTTAATTTGGTGGGTATAACTGGAAAAATTTTCTATCTGGTAGACCAAATCATACTGGGAAAATCCCACTTTCATGTAATCCCATCTCTGCATAAGACCTAGAATATGAAAGAAAAACTAAACAAAACCTTTTGCACTTTAGAGGTTCACCTCCCCCAAAAAATAATCCCAATATGGATGTTTCTCACAAAATATGTGGTCTTTTAAATTAGGTTCTGAATAAAAGTTAGAAAAGCAAACTGCTAGATTGATCCTGCTATCTAGAAACTGCAGTCTTTCATTAAGGCACCAGTCTTGGTTATCTCTGATACAACACATTCTCTGCATTTGTGTCCATGTGGGGCCACTCCCTTTAATAAGGAACAGGCCTCATTTAACAGTGAGGAATCAGCTTTACCATATACCTCTCAGAACTGGAGATGCAGGGAAAACACACTGATATGCCATTCTGAGTAAACAATCTTGGTGGTGCTAATCAAAATGTGTCCACCTAGATAAGTCATCAAGGACCAGTTTCTTTGGGTTAGGGGAAAGTGAGGGGCAATACATAGTGAAAAATAGTTTGTTCCACAGCCTTGAGGCAACTAGGTGGTACAGTGCATAGAGGGTTTAACCTGGAATCAGGAAAGACTAAGGTCAAATCCCTCCTTAGATGCTCACTAACTGTGTAACCCTGGGCAAGTCATTTAACCTCTCTGTGCCTCAGTTTCCTCTTCTGTAAAACCAGTATTGCAAGTAATACCTTTAGCATGATAAAGATCAAAAGAGATGAATTTGCAAAATGTTCTATAAATAATTGTAAACTTTGATTATTATTATAAATGGCAAAAGTGAGTGAGCGCAAAAGAGGTAAAGTGCTTTGCCCTAGGTAACTCCAAGATAAGCGGTAATTAGGAGAACTAGGATCTAAATCCAAATTTTCCAAGTGAATAAATGCGTGAATGAATGAAAAAGCATTAATGTGCAAAGCATGGTGCTAAGTGCTAGGGATACAAATAGAACAGCAAGACTGTCGCCCATTCTAAAAAGCTCACATTCTAGTGAGGGAGAAAACACATAGAGGAGGTTTTAGCTATAAGTCAGATGGCAAGGTCCAGTGACCCTTTAAGTATAGCAGCAGATGGCAATGTATCTCTTGTTTAGTGTGATTTCTAGTTGTAAGATCATATCCAGCTCTGATGGTGAACCTATGATGGTACCAGATTTGAGTGGTGAGAACTTTCTGTTCTGGGTCCTTTAGTAGCTGTGGCTGCTAAGAAAGGAGAGGCTACAGCACACACAGAAGCAGGGGAAAGGTTGTACCTCCACAGGTTGTACCTCCCTGATGGCTAAGGAGGCTTACTGAAAGCAGAGCTAATGGTCTATAGGGTTCTGCTATTCCTTGGATTAAAGGTCTCAAGCTATGTCAATTGGGATCTGAGGGGAAGTGGTGGTTGAGGTAATGTCAGTAGTTTGATTTCCCTGAAATATGCTGCCTCCCATCTCCATCTCAGGGTACCTTGCTTCTCAGTTGCTCCCAGGTGTGTGCTAGAGCCAGCTCTAATTGCTGAGGTTATTAAATTTTCACTGTGAGTCTTTGTACCTTAGGAGTTGGCAATCACAACAAATCTGGGCTTGATTTATTGTTTTGTTGATTGTCTAGACTTAAGAAAATGTTAATAAAGCAGATTCAACTTAAAAGGTTGTACATACATCACCTCCCCCTGCCCCAGTTGTTAAACATTAACCGGCAAATCCCTGATCGCTTCCCAGGTCAGTGTTTGTGAGGGCTTGGCTGTTTGTATGAATAGTGGCCTAAAGGGTGCTGCCATCTTTACTGCTCTTGAACAATTGGGTAGTAGTAGTAGTAGTAGCTGGAGGAGGAGGAGGAAGAAGAGGTTGTAGTGGTGGTGATAAATATACCCCTTGTACACCACAATTGTTTGCCTCAATGATGGCTCTAGTGTTTGAGCTGGAAACATTCCCCCTGGTCTGGGAGGTACTGATATTCCCAAGACTCAAGCTCAGGGTCCTGATCTTTCATTACGGTTTGAAGGGAGATGATAGTCGAAGTGACAGTATTGCGGTTTGACTCACCTGATCCATGCTACCTCCTGCCTCTCCCTCTGGGTGTCTTGTTGCTTTAAGTAGGCTGGCTTGTCTAACTAGTAATGGAATTATTGATCAGCAGTCAGTAAAGAAAACTATACTCTGATTCTTTCCATATTCCAAAAGTATCATTGAGGAACATGATTTGTTGTCATCAGTTTAAGTTCTCTCAGCCAGACTAGAAGAAGCTTCTCTAAATTCTCCCTACATTGTCAAGTATAGCACTCTGTAAGCACAGGGCATTCAATAAATGCCTAGTGAATCAATGAGTGAAAAATAGAGAGCAGATACCAAGCTTGATTCCAACTACTAGACATGATCACCTGTTCATCTGCTTGGGTAGCAGCCTCACAACCAGGGACACACTATAAGGTCAGTCAGTGTAGTAAGCAGCATGTTGGCACACATATCAAAGGATAGCACCAATGGCCAGAGCTGTAGCTAGCATGGGAAGAATGTGGCTTTGTCTCTGGGAGCCAACATGGGCAGGGGCAGGAGGTAGTGACCTCAAATTTCTCATGATCCTTTGAAGAAAAAGGGTACAATTGTACCCATAGCTATGGTTCCCTCCCCCCAGGTCCACCTGCCTGACCCCACCAAATCCCCAAAGATTTTGGGAGTAGAACTTTCTGAGGGATTTGCTGTGCCCTCCTGGTATGTCACTGTCTTCTATGCTGTTGTGTGCCCATCCCATCACCACACATAGGATTATGCTATCCTATGGACCACCACCATTCCTACTTCCAATTCCTCCCCCCCGCCGAAAGAGATGATTCTATGGGGGTAAATTTGCCTAGTCGAGACTATCAGCAGTAACAGATGTACCTATCAGTCAATTACACTGTTTGGTGGGGTGAGGATAGTTTGCCAGAGATATAATAGGAGATCTGGCAATAGAAGGATAAAAATCAGATGCAGTTATTGGCAAGCAGCAGGTACAAACATAAGTGAATTGAACACAAGGGAAATAGATGCAGATTCCCCTATGGAAATGTCTACAGTGCCTTGAGAAGTCCAGATTTCCCTATATCCATGTCAGTGCTTCTATGCACCTTCCTAGCAGAGCTGATTGGCTCAACAAGAGTGTCTGTGTTACCTGTGAAGAGAGATAGCCAAGAATTTCTACTGGTTTTATTAATTCTGGACTACATAAATTGTGAGTGCAAGAACCCTGAACACAGTATCACTGAGGGGAAGGAAGGCCACAATTGTCTATTTGTGTGAACACACCCCTCTTTCTCAGGCAAGTAGATGCTGTGGAAGCCCTAGGTGGTACCCCTGCCATTAGCATGCGTTGACGATAACCTTTCTTTCTAATGAAAAGGAAAAAAAAAGAACAAAATCTTGAAAATCGGCAAAGTGCCGCAGGTCCCAGGGGCCAAATAAGATTAATTGGAGCTGGAAAGACATCAGCCTATAGGGAAAGAAGCTTCAGTCATTAAAATGGAAAATATGCTTCCAAAGCCCCAGCTCCTTTCTCTGGGATACTCAATAACATTACACACAACCTTCCCAAGTTCTGGACAAAGCTGAGATAAAGTTGGAGGTGGGGCATTATGGGAAGAGTAGAATAGATATATTCTAGAAGGCTCAGTTTGAGGGAAACTGATTAGAAGGCAGAAGGGAAAGGAAAGGGGATAAGCATTTGTGTAGTACCTATTACTATGTGCCAGGCACTGTGCTAAGCATTCTACAAATGTTTCATCATTTGTGTTAAGTAACTTGCCTAGGGTAACACAGCTGGTAAGTGTTTGAGGATGGATTTGAATTCACATCTTCCTGACTCCAGGCCCAGTGCTCTATCCTCTGTTTTGGGAGGTCTGAGCAGAAGGCAAATGATATTATTAGATTCTCTAAAATACAACGTGTCCTTGGCTTAAAAGATTCTGCATATTTTTGTTGCGAAACCCTGACCACCACCCCCCATATATGGGTCATCTGGCATCATGTTATACCTTTCATTTAACAAATTTATTCCCTAAATCCAGAAAGATCCACTTGTAGGACATATGAATGGAAAGGTTTTCCAGCTGGCAGAGGAATAAAAGGTTGACCACCAGGTAATTAATTTTTTTCAACCATGGAACTCTATGAAATGGATAAACTTTCACATCCCTCTCCTATTCCCATAATCCTGAATGGCACCTCCTCCCATTCCCACAATAACAGGTGGAAGAAGGGTGGAAAATGAAGTAGAGAGCGCTAGGAAACACCATCTTTGGTGTTGTGTACAAACATTACCCTACTTGTAATACTCTTAATATAGAATCTTTGCCCAACCACTACCAAATTCAATCTTATCGGATGAAATGAACCGGACATTGAAATCACAGATTTAGAGATGGAAATTGATTCTGAATGCCTCGGCTCTCATTTTACAGATGAAGAAACTGAGGTCTGGACAGGTTAAGTGACTTGCCTAAGGTCACACACAATAACCAGCAGAACAGCGATTCAAATACAAGTTTTCTGACTCCAATCCAGTGTTCTTTCCACTGCTGACATTCGCACCCTCTATAAATGAAACCAGAAAACTTCTTGTTGTCGTCATCACTGTTGTAGTTTAGTTCTTTCAGCTGTATCCGACCCTTTGTGACCCTATCTGGGATTTTCTTAGCAAAGATACTGCAGTGGTTTGCCATTTCCTTCACCAGCTCATATTACAGATAAGAAAACTGGGGCAAACAGGATAAAGTGACTTGCCCAGGATCACACAGCTAGGAAGTGTCTGAGGTCACATTTGAACTCAGACCTACCTGACTCCAGGTTAAATTATACAAGCAAACCAAGGCTGATTCAGTTTCATCATGCACCCAAAGGTGAAAAGCATGGGTCATTGGATCATCTCACCTAATAGTAATAATGATGAGCATAAGTAAATGGATACCATTAACCATTGCAACATATGCACCAACATACATGACTGAGGAGGGAAGAGTAGAGAAGGTCTGTGAAGTATTTGGCAAGATCCTCCAAACTACAGCAATGTGTATGTATATATGTATACATATGTTTATATGTATATACGTGTGTGTGTATGTGTATACCTTGAAACTTGATGAATTGAATGCAAAAGTCAAGGAGGGCAAAAGTGGAGAGGATGGTAAAAAACATTTGGAAAAATATAGATTGGCATCAATATTCAGCAATGCAAATAAGTTTTAAATCTCACATATCACCTTTCATTCATCAAATTTGAAAAGGTCTCTAAAAGGTGAAAAAAACGCTGCCCCAGCTGTGGAAAAATTGCATGCTGAAATACTGTTGGTGGAGTGGTGAATTTTTGCAATCTTTCTGAAAAGTAATGTGGAATTATACAATAAGAGTTACCAAAATGTTCTTTGACCCAGTAATGCATTAGCCATATCATACCCTTTAATTGTGAGTGTTCCCCAAGGCCCTGTCCTGGGCCCTCTTCCCTGCTCTGTCTACAATCTCTCTCAGTAACTTCAGTAGCTCCCATGGGTTTAATTATCATCTCTATACTGATGCCTCACAGATTTCTCTCCTGAGTTTCAGTCCCACATCATCAACTGCCTATTAGACATTTCAAATTGGATGTTCCAGAGACATCTCAAACTTAGCATATTCAAAACCGAACTCATTTTCTTTCCTTTCAATCCCTTTGCCAAATTTCCCTATTTTTATTGAAGGCAACACCATTTTTCTAGTCTCCCAAGTTCAGAACTTCAGCATTATCTTTGATTCCTCCACCTCCCCTCACCCCATGTATCCAATCAGTGCCTCATCTTACCATCTCTACCTACATCTTATCACTAATATTTTGCCCCTCCTCTCTACCAAACACAACCACTACCTCAGTTCAGACCCTCATTACCTCTTGCCTAGACTGGTGCAATGGTCTCTTAATTGGTCTCCCTGCTTCAATTCTCTCCCTACTTTTATCCATCATCCACACAGCTGCCAAAGTGAAGTTCCATAACTTTTGATCTCACCATGTCACTTCCCTATTCAATGAACTCCAGTGGATCCCTATTGCCTCTAAGATAAATATAGGTCCTCAAGTCACTACATTCACATTGCTGGGGAAAAAAAGTTAAAACAATGCTAGCAGGTATTTGGCAGAGAAGGGGGAGAAAAATAGCCAATATTTCCTGTGAGAATTGACAAGATTAATCATCACTATTCCCTATGTCCTTTCTCTTCCTCAGATAATACCAAAAAGCATAATTAACAAACCAGTGTTTTTTTAAAAAAAAAACAATATTGTCATTTTTATGTGGTACTAACATCACAGGAAGAAAAAACAGGGAGTGACGGTCATTTACTGTGCTCACCAGTGTAGTGGAAGGTACATAGTCCAACAAAAGGAATCTCTGCTGATGGCCTTTACGTGAACTGTAGCCCTTTGTAGACGATGTACTAATGGCACCGGACCCTCTTAATGTATATACTATAGAGGCTTCTCAAGGACATTCATGGTGATGTGAAAAAAAGATCAATGTAGCCATCTATATCAGAAAAAAGCAGTAGATAAAAGCATATTTTACAGACTAGGACATTCTGCTAAACAAATTACCCTTTGTCTACTGCATAGGGATGATGAGCCCCAGCTCACTCTTTCAAAATTAAATCAAAGTTGAAAGAGATCTAGCTAGGTTTCAACTGGAAAACTGTTCAGTACTTTCAGTGACCCTAAACTGCTTGCAGCTGCAACAGCCCGTCTCTTTAATATCAGTATTCTTGGCATCATAGATCTAGGTTAGAAGGAACCTCAGAGGCCATGAACTCCAACCCCATCGTTGTACAGATGAGGAAACTGAAGTCAAGTCAGATTACGTGACTTTCCAGAGATCACACAGGTGAGCGTCAGAGGCAAGATTTGTGCTTAGGTCTTCTGGCTCCACGGAGTGTTCTTTGCCACTGTACCATGCTGCCTCTTCATATAAATACCTCAAATCATGTGTCTAAGGGCAATTAAATTACGCCTGAAGAATATATGTCAGTCACAGGACATTGCTTATGATGGCTTACATGAGAGATGTGACATAAAAAATAGTTATCAAGGACATGTATTACTGGGAAAGGTAGAAGACTAGTCATGTATTAAGTATAGAATCAGAGCAACTAATAGAGGCCCAGGGGATATTTATGTCTCCCAAGATGTCATCATCAGGGTAGATCTTTCATAGGAGACCTATGGAATACATGAATGAGAACTACAAAGACTTAAAAGGGAAGGAGGGGTTCATATATGCATTGGTAGAAAGAGCACCTATTCCAAGGAAATCCCAAATCTATCCATGTTAAAAAGCTACAAACACAGATGTCTGTGTGCTAGGTTTTTGTAAAGCAGAACTCACCTCCCTCAAAATCATCAAGAGTGCTCAACCTCAAAATGAGGCAAAGCAGCCAGAGAAAGCTAAGGACAATTTTTTAAAGGGTCTGAGGCTTTTTTAGCTATTTGGGGGAAAAAAGAAGGATGAAAGAAGGGCCAGAACTGCCTGCTTTGAGTGGATAGATTGATGGTAGCTGACCATAGAGAGAAGAATCCTTTTGCATCTGCCTCCTCCACCAAGGAGAATGACCTCTGCACTGGAAAAGATGGGGGAAATGGATAACTGAGAGTTGATATCTAAGATAAGCAAGAAGATAGTAAGAGAGCACTTGGCTACCCCTCATAGATTCGAGGTGTTGTAGATAAGCTTGCCCTTGATTGTGACTGGTAGATGTTTCGTTATTTTATAGATCTAGAGCTGGAAAGGACCGTAAAGGCCATCGAAACATCATTTTACAAATGAGAGAACTGAGGCCTGGTTGGGAGGAGGAGGGGAATTTGGATGACTTGCTTAAGGTAATGCAGGGAGAAAATGACAGAACTAGATCTTCTGACTCCAAATCCAGTAACTTTCCCACTTCATTACATTTATTGTCAGGATCTTTGAAAGATATTAGTGAACAGGAGAGGCACCAAGAAACTGGGGAGGGGGAAACGTCTTGATTTTCAAATAAGAAAAGAAAATGGAATCTGCAAACTATAGGTCAATGAGCTTGATTTCAGTTCATGAAGATATGTTATAAAAAGGATGCTTAGTGAACATCTAGAAAAGGAAGCAGAGATAACAAAGGTTGCAGCTTGGCTCCATCAAGGACAGGTCATGATGAACTAATCTTACTTTCTTTTTTGACAGAGTTATCAAAATAGTACATCTGGAGAATATTGTAGGTGCAGTTTAGCTTTATTTTTAGCAAAGCGTTTGACAAAATTTCTTCTATTATTTTGGAAAATATGGAGAGAGGCATCTCAATCGCCCTTAATGCTAGTGTCTTTCCTCTGTTGATTATCGCTAATTTTTCCTGCATTTAGCTTGTTTGTATATATTTTTTTGCATATCATCTCCCCCATTAGACTGTGAGCTTCTTGAGATCAGGGACTGTATTTCTTCCCTTTTTTAATCCCCAACACTGAGCACAGTAAGTAGCACATAGTAGGTGCTTCAATACATGTTTGTTGATTTGACTAAGTAATAACACAATTAGATAGATTCCAAACTGAACTAGTTGTGTGGCCATTAATGATTCAATGTCAACTGGAAAGAGGATCCTCAGTGGAACAATCCAGGGCTTTGTACCAAACAACTCTGTTGAACATTTTTATCAATGACTTGGATAGGATAGAGATGACTTCTTCATCACATCTGCAAATAACACAAATCTGGTTAACATACTGATTAAAAGTTTTGAAATGAAAAGACCATTAGGTTTGAAGTAATAGTACCTGAGTTCAGATCCAGATCCTGCTACTTGCTACCTGTGCAACCTTGAGCAAGTTGGATGACCTCTATTGGTGTCAGTTTCTTCATCTACACACTGAAAAGGTTGGACTAGAAAAGCTTTAAGATCCTTTCTAGCACTAATTCAATATTAATATTTTGGCAAGCAAGAACAATCACTTGAATCTCATAAGATGAAATTTAATAAGTTTAAAATGTTATACGTAGGTTAAAAGGGGGGACTTTACAACTACAAGATGGGAGAGGTGTAGCTATACAACAGCTTTTATCTGAAAAAGATCCAGGGGTCTTAATGGACTAAAGGCTCAACCTGAGCCAATTCAATACGAATTTGGTAAGGTAGCCAAACAAGCCAAAGTGACCTGTGTAGCTTACAAAAAAGGAGGCAATAGTCCCACTGTCTTCTGCTCTGGTCAAATCATTTTATATTCAGTCTAGATTTGCTACATTTTAGGAAGGACACTAATAAACTATACAGTGTCCAGAGCAGGGCAAACAGGATAATGAAGGGTGAGCCTTGCATTGAGGCCATATGAGAACTGGTTGTAAGGATTAAGTACGTTTAGCTATAACTTGTGTGGGGCAAATGGGGCTTGATTTTCCCTAGGGCACTGACTTTCCTTTGACCCCTGTATAGGAGGGTGTGGGCTGGCCCTAGCCTGATGCTCTGGCAGTCACAGGAACTATAGCTCTGCTATGCCACACCCATCACTTCCTCAACTTTCTGCCAACCATGGTTATGACTTTGAGTAGGGGTTAGCTGGAAGGAAAGGGAAGAAGTGGCTTATAATATTACAAGGACCTAAGAGTTGCCACTCTGGCTTAAACTCCTGGTTTACCCAAGCCAAAATTCTGTCTCTGAGGATGACAATTGAGGGATGTTGTGTGGGAGAGTGAGGCAGATCATTATGACATCCATTTCAAAAGCTAAGAGATATCCCTGACATACCCCAGCTTCTCTTAGTAATGACTTAAGATTATTCAATTCCAAATGACCCCATGGAAATTGTCTAAATTGAGCTCTCTCTCTTAACGCAGAAAGGGTATCAAGACTCTGATTGGGTTCTTGACTCTTGTCTCTCAGAACTTAATCTTCCTGACATGGCCATAGTAACCCAAATCACTATCTCACAGGGCTGAACAGTGGAATTTTTTAGGTTTTTTTTCCCTCTCTCTCTCTCATGCCAGGGAAAGTATAAATCAGGCTAGAACAAGTAAGAAATCTTACACCTCTCCAGTTAACATGGCTCTGACAGAAACTGATGAGTTTAACCAAGCAGAGGCAAAATTGGAAATCAAGCAGCTGGCATCTCAAATCGTAACGTGTAAAAATAAATACTATTTGGTGAGATTTAGAGGGATTATGAAAAAGTGGAGACAGCCAATTTTGGTTGTGTTTATTCAATGAAAGCTTTTATTTAGCTGACTAGAAACAGGGCTCTTGCCCAAATCCTAGCCCTGTAAACAAAGCTTAACAAGAAGAAAAGAAAGTAAAGGAGGAATAGTGGCTGAAGTGCTGTTACCCTGCATTTCTCCTGGTCCTGCTCCCTGACCCTCACCACTCAGCTGACTTGAGGCAGGTCCCAGGGTAGTGGCAGTAAGGAAATGATGAGTGGCTGATCTTGTCCTAAGGTTCTGTCATGTCGATCTCAATATATCTCTGTTCAAAACACAGTGGAAAGAGTCCTGGATTTGGAGTCAAATCTTGGCTCTAATCTTAAGGAAACTGCTTTTTTTCTTCTTGAACCTCAGTTTCCTCATCAGTCAAATGAAGGGATTGATCTAGATGACCCCTTGAGGTCCCCTTTGACTTCATATTCTACAGATACCCTGAGATAGAAAATGTATTTCTTCTGTATCCTCCAAGTCTACTTGTTGAAGTAGATTTCTTTGTTCATACTGCCCCCCACTTGCCTTCATCCTCTCACTTGCCTGGACTGTTGTAACAGCCTCCAAATTTTATTGTTGATTTCTCATTCCCCCTTTCTTCAATCCGTCCTCCACACAGTTACCAAAATAATCCTCCTACAGAACAAATCTGACCAGGCTATTCCCCTGCTCAAGATCCTTCAGTAGTTCCTTATTGTTTCTAGGATAAAATATAAAGTCCTCAGCTTGGAATTTAAAGCCTTTCCCAATCTGGGTCCAGCTGCATTATCAGGCTCATTGCACATTTTTCCCTTCACTCACTTTGTATTCCAGTCAATATGGCCTAACTGCTACTGCCCAAACTCAGCCTTTCTTTTCCTACCTCTTTGCCTTTACATAGATGCTTCTCCACGTCTGGAATTCAGTCCCTCCTCACCTCTGCCTCCTAGAATTCCCGGCTCCCTTTAAGTCTCAGGTAATGCCCCCCTCCCAAGGAAGCCTTTCCCGATCCTTCTTGCTACCATGTATCATGTAGATAACTTCTCTGTGTAGATGTTGGTATCCCATGGTAGAACAGGAATTCATTGAAAGTGGGGACTGATTTCATTATGTCTTCGTATGCCTAGTGTCTACCACAGGAC
>CM053624.1:79806393-79820821 GCA_028646595.1 Phalanger gymnotis | reverse complement strand
AAGTACAATGCTCTTTTATGCTACACACACATACTCACACACACACATACTACAAAGTGTGGGCATAGAGGGAACTTTTTAATATCACAAAAATCAAAGATCTAAAACAAAAGGCAAGAATCATATGCAATGGGGAATATTAGAACCTTTTCCAATAAATACAAAAGTAAAGAAAGGATGTCTACTCTCCCCAGTATTATTCAATATGATTTTGGAAATGCTAGCAATAGCAATAAGACAAGAGAAAGAAATTAAAGGAATAAAGACAGGTAAAGAGGAGATAAAACTATCCATATTTGCAGATGTTATGATGATTTACTTGGAAAATCCTAGAGAATCAACAGAGGTACTTGAGAATCAATAGCTTCAGCAAAATTGCAGGCTACAAAATAACTGCACAAAAATCAACATTTCTATATTATAATAACAAAACAGAGAAGAAATAACATAAAGGGAAATCTCTTTCCAAATAATTGCAAAATATGCAAAATATCTGGGATTGATCTACACAAAGGCTTGCATAGATTCAATGACAATTGGATTGAATAAAGACTGGGACATTATGGGAGAAATAAAGAAAAATAACCAGAGGAATATTCAGTGGTCATAGCTAGGTCGTGCCAGCATAATGAAAATGACAGTCTTATCAAAATTAATTTACACTTTTAATACTATACCAATCAAATTGCCAAGGAGATACTTCATATAGCTTAATAAAATAATAACAAAATTCATTTGGAAAAAGAAAAGATGTAAAATAACAAGGGAAATTATGAAAAGAAGTAGGGATAAAGGGGGAATAGCACTTCCAGATTTCAAACTATGTTATAAAGAAGCAATCGTTGAAACTATCCAGCACTGGTTAAAGAATAGAATGATACATCAATAGAACAGACTAGACAAGGGAGAATCAGAAACAATAGAACTCAATAAACCAGTGTTTGATAAAGTGGAAAATATAAAATATCTAGGAAAAACTCCTTATTTGATAAAAATTCTTGGGAAAACTGGAAAGCAATCTGGCAGAAATTAGGCTTAAACCAACACTTTACACCATATTCCACATTACATTCTGAATGGATATCTGACCTTAATATTAAAGATCATACAATAAAAAAAAAAATTGAAGAAAAACAGATCATCTACCTCTCACAGCTATGGAGAGGAAATGTATTCTATACATTTTATCTCTATATAGAGATAAAGTCAATTACAAAAGATAAAATAAATAACTGATTACATGAAACTTAAAAACTTCTATATGATAAAATTAATGCACCTAGGATAAGAAGGAAAAGTTTCATAACAGGAAAAATCTTAGCATCGAATTTCTCTGATAAGAGAAAGGTGAGAGAGAGAGATACATACATATGTATATGATTACTAGTCATTCCCCAACAAATAAGTGGTCAAAGGAAGTGAACAGTTTTCAAAAGAAAATTACAAAGTATTCACAATGACATGAAAGAATGCTCCAAGTCATTAATAATAAGGGAAATACAAATCAAAACAATCCTGAGATTTTACTTCGCACCCTATAAACTTGAAAAAATAACAAAAAAATTTCTCAACAGTCAATGTTGGAGGGGTTGTGGAAGGATAGGCACACTAATACATTGTTGGTGGAAATGTGAAATGGTACAGCCATTTTGGAAAGCAATTTGTAATTATGTGAATAAAGTGACTAAAATGTCTATACTCTTTGAGCCAGAGACTCTATTACTGGGTTTATATCCCAAGGAAGTCATCAAGAAGAAGAAAGTCCCCATGTACACCAAAATTTTTATAGCGGCACTTTTGTGACAACTAAGGATTGGAAACAAAGCAGATGTCCATCAGTTAAAGAATGGCTAAACATTGTGGTACATGAACATAACATGCTGTAAGAAATTATATGTGTGACAAATACAGAGAATCATGGAAGGATCTAAATGAACTGATATAGAGTGAAGTAAGCAGAACAAGGAAAACACCATACACAGTAGCTACAAGAATGTAAGTGTAAAGAATAACTACACACCAAAAAAAATCAAAAGTAAATGTGACAAAATTATAAAGATTAAGCAAGACTTAAATGAAGAGATATGTGAGGACACTGCCCACCTCCACCCCTCACTGACCCTTTCATGGAGTGGAGAATTCCAGATCTGTCACACATTGTACATGTTTTCAGACTTTTTCAGTATATATCAGTTGTGGTGATTTTTTTTTCCTCTCTCTAAAAAAAAAAAAATGTCATATGTTACACGAATAGCTCTCTGGGAGGGATGGGAGAGGGACACTTGGGATAACTACAATGCTATAAGAAATAGAAAATAACAATAAAAACTCAAGAAAAAAAGAACTATCCACTGGTGAAATGGGTGTCTTGAAAGTTTGTGAGTTAATTCTTACCTAATAGACTTTTAAAAGGAAAGCAGGATAAACACTTGTTAGGGATTCTGGGCCAGGTAAAGAATTTGGGAAGTTCAGAAGAATCAGAATGTAATGGAAATACCACTGGATGTCAAGAGACTAGTGTTCTAGTACTAGCTACATTCCTAACTAGCTATGTGACCTTGAGCGAATCCCCTTAATTTTTTAAGCTTCTCTTCACATCTACACAATAAGGGGATTGAAATTTGTGCCTTCTAACTGATTCAATATTGCATGAATCTATGATAATAAAAATAATGCTTTACAAAGTCATCCTTTCTTTTGTTAAAGGTTCATTAAAATAAAGATGTAAACACATTTTAGCAAAAAAAAATTATTATATAAAGCAAGGAACAATTGTAGATATAGAAAGCTGGTTGAATATAACAATAATAATTTATGTATATGTAAATCAAAGGTTCTTAACCTGGGGCTTATGAACTTTAAAATATATATTTCAATATTATTGGTTTCTTTTGTAATCATATGCATTTTATTTTATGCATTTAAAAACCATATTCTGATAAGGGCTCCATTGGCTTCATCAGCCTGCCGGAGGGGTCCATAATCTAAAAAAAGATTAGATAACTCTGATGGAAAAGTAGAGAAGTAGATAGCACTGTCCTTACAACTACCCCATAAATTGGGTAGGACAAGTATTATTCTATCTTTTTAAGGATGAGAAAACTAAAAGAGGTGGTGACTTAACCACAGTCATACAACAAGTCAGTGTCAAAACTAGGACTTCAACAAACCACTTGACTCCAAATCCGTTGTTCTTTCTACCACAGCACACTAATTGCATGTGTCCTGCCCTCTCCTACTAGGCAGCTAGGTGGCAAAATGGGAAGTGCCCAGAATCATGAAAACCTGAGTGTGAGTTTGGCCTTAGACACTTAGAAGATATGTGACCCCGGGAAAGTCACTTAACCTCTGCCTGCCTCAGTTTCCTTGTTTGTAAAGTAGTGGTAATAATAGCACCTACCTCCTAGGGTGGTTGTACGGATCAAAGAAGATAATATCTGTAAAGTGCTTAGTACAGTAGGTGTTTAATAAATGCTTCTTCCCACTCTCCCCCTCCCAACCTATAAGCTTCTTGAAAGTAGATACTATGTCCCCTTACTTTTCATTTCCTTGACCTCCAAAAGGTACCAAATAGGTGCTTAACTGATGTAATTTTCACTGGTTTAGTTTGAAGGAAGTAGTGTGGAGCAGAGAGCCTATTAGCCACGGGTTCAGTGATGAACATGCACAGGATCACAGAGGACCATATAGTTAGAAATGAAAGGCACATTAGAGGCCATTGAATCCAACTCTCTCATTTGACAGATGAGGTACCACCAGATTATGTGACTTTCCCAAGGTCATACAGCTAGTAAATATCATAAACAGGATTTCAACTCAGATCTTCCTAACAAAGTCTTCCACCCTACCCATTATTCTGCCTAATTCACTGAAAGAGAAAGAATTAGGAGCATCTTAAAATTCCCCAGTAGAAGATTTGATTTGACATCATCGGGATAGGACATATTCAAGCATGTCTGCTCACGAGAAGCTCTGTCCTGGGATTTTAATTTTTAACTTACGTGGAGTATTATATTTTAATTAGCACAAGGCAAACAAGGAACATTAATCCCAATAGGCATCAGTTTTTCTCTGTTATCCCTGTGTCTTCCAATTCATACTCCACAGCATGAAGAGGCTGGGGGAGGGGAGTACTCGCCATAGTACACACAACTTATTTCATTTTCTGAGAGCTTACCCCAGGAATTGTCCTTTAGAAAAAATAGTACTTAATGCTTTAGAGTTTGTAAAGAACTTTCCTTACAACAACCATATGAAGTAGGTATTATTCTCCCCCATTTATAGATGAAGAAACTGAAACGCTGAGATATGAAGAGACTCTGACTATTGTAATAGCCTTCTGGTGTGTCTGCAAGCCTCAAGCCTCTGCCCACCCCAATCTTTCCTCCATTCAGCCACTGACGTGATTTTCCTAAACCATAAGTCTGACCATGGCACTTCCATACTCAATTAATTCCAGTGGCTCCCTATGCCTATGCAGGACTGACCTCCAAGACTGAATACAAAATCCTCTAAGCCAGTCCACGCCTACCTTTCCTGTTTTCTTTCCATCTTACTCCCTCCCATGTACTCTTCGATCCAGTGACACTGGCCTCCTTGCTGTTCCACAAACAAAACACTCCATCTCTCCACCCCAGGCATTTTCTCTGGCTATCCCCCATGCCTGGAAAGCTCTCCCTCCTTGTCTCTGCCTACGGGCTTCTCCAGCTTCTTTTAAGTCCCAACTAAAATCCTGTCTTCTACACAAAGCCTTTCCCAACTTTTCTTAATTCTAGTACCTTTCCTCTTTTAATTATTTCCTATTTATCCTCTGTATGGCTTCTTTGTATATATTTGTTTCTTCTCTCCCCCCTTAGATTGTAAGCTTCTTGGAGGCAGGGACTGTCTCTTGCCTCTTTTTGTATCCCCAGTGTTCAGCATAGCAGGTGCCTAATAAATGCTATCGATGACTGACTGGATGCCTGGGAACATTTTACCATTACTTTCATCAGAGCTTTTCTTGTTCCCTGTCCTTGAAGCAAAGCCAGAAGAATCTCTGAATTTGATATATTAATGCCGATGTATTGTCATTGCATCGGGGCCAACAAATGGTATCATATCCTAGCTAACCAAGCCCACACCCTCCCAGGACTGCCTCCAAGTCCTATTTTGTTCTCATATTAAGAAGATACCTGATTGCAATTTTCACCCATTGTTCCTTGTTTTGCCCTCTGGGACCAAGCTGAAAAAATTTAATCCATCTTTCTTCCCAATGTCAGCCCTTTAAACAATTTGAGCCAAATCCCTCTTAGTTGTTTCTTCAGGCTAAACAGTTTCAGTTTCTTCAACTAATTCTCCTAAGAATGATGTTGGGTCCCCTCTCAATCGTGGGCACACTTCGGCTTATCAATGTCCTTCCTGAATGTGGTGCCTAGAAGTGAGCTCAATACACTAGCTGAAGTCTGACCTTAGCAAAATGCAACAGGACCATCACTTCTCTTGTTCAGAGAAAAATGGCAGTTCTTCCACCAACTCACTGAGTTGAACTATAGTTATCCACATCCCAAAGGTTAGGGGCACAGCACCCCCGCAATCTAGAAAATCTGTGTAAAATTTTTTGGCCCTCCCTTCATACCAGAGAAGTCTAAATGTTTTTTTTTCTTTTCTGGGGTGTTCAGAATACCTTATTTTAAATTTTAGGTTGATATCTTATAATACTATACATGTATTTTATGTATTTCTGAGTTTCTAAACTTTCTTTGCCATCTGCTGACCTTTGCCTGTTCCACAAAATTCCCCCAAAAAATCCCCATTTAATTGCTTATGCAAACTCACGCTATATCAAAACTATAATGGGAAAAGCTGCAATGTAGAAGGAATTACTATAGTTACTTCCCCTTCCTCAGACTCTGTTTCCTCATCTGTAAAATCAAACAACTGAGTTAGACAATCTCTAAGGTCTTTTGCAAGTTCTAAAATTCTCTGGGATGCTGTAGGATCGACATTCTCTGGAGATCTTATTAGAACCTATACATACTATTCTTTCTACATTCTGCTTTCCATTATAGCTGTGCAAATGTTTTCTGAACGAATGTTCAGTAAGGACCTACAATGAGCTCACTATGTGTCCCGTCTTCCCTACTAAAGAAGGGAGTAGAAAGACTAGGAGTTGGGTTTCGAATGCTGGCTCTACCAATTACTAGTTATGTGACTTTTGGAAAGTCACATGCATTCATTTAGCCTGTTTTTCTCATCTGTAAAATGAGAGTGTTTGATTCCAGGGGTTCTTAATTTTTTTTGTGTGTGTTGTGGATGCCTGTGGCTATCTGGTGAAATCTTTGAATTCATTCTCAGAATAATGGCTTTAATTATAAAGTACATAGGATTATAATGATCAAAATATATTTAAATATGTAATATTTAAATATAATATATAATAGTTATTAATATAATATTTATAATATAATAAATAATGTATTTTAAAATAAATTCTCTAACCCCTTGAAATCTCTCCCAAACTCATTGGACCCTAGAATAAGAATCCCTTAACTATATATTTCCTAAGTTCCCTTCCAGCTCTACCTCTGTGGTCATATGAGAACAAGGACCATGTCTTGTGGTAAAGAAAGCAAGTAAATACTCATAAGGGGCTGAACTAGAAAAATTCTAGAATCCCATGTGACCTAGGTTACTTTATAAACCAAAATGTCTCATTTTCAGTGAGTATTGCATCTTCTAACCATCCCTAAGCTAACCTAGGGACTGAAAATTCTAAGCACCTTTTCAACTTCCTTGAAAGTTGTTGTCAACACGGGAACAAACATTGCCATCTACTGACAAAAATTACCCATGCAGCCATAGTCAGGCAGATTGCATGAGGCAATCCAGTATCTTACTAAAAATTCACCTCTTGATTTGGATGACAATGCCCTGCATCCCATTTCCATGCACTTAAGCTGTGGAAATCCCAAGGAATTGGAGGGTTCCCAAGGATCTCCCCCACAGTCATCCTTTTCTTCAAAAAGCTCTTTCTCTTAGCAAGTCTACTTCTTACTAAAGCGGATAAAAATTATGAGTGGGACGGGAAAAGGAAGAGAATAAAAAACTCAATTTTTTTATTAAAAATTAAGTGTTAAAAATTTTTTTGTTTGCATGTAATCCAGAAAAAATAGAATTAAAATTAAATATTTTTTAAAAAGAAAAGTATGAGTAATTCAATAGAGAGGCTACATACAAAATATACAAGCCTTTGTTATCACCTGAGGAGCTCTTCAAATGCCTGGGATGTCAAGCCACTTGGATTGTCCTGAGTCAATAGAAAACAGCTATACTTAAAGCTACTGGAAAATGCAAAGAGAACCACAGACAATGGTAGGGAAAAGAGCACTGGCCTAGAAATCAGAAAATGTCGGTTCTAGTCCCAGCTCTGCCAATAACTAGCTATGTGAGCTAGGAAAAGTCATTGCCTCTATTTTCATATCTGTAAAATAAGACTACTTACCACCTGCCTATCTCACATGGTAAAATATTCACAATGTAGTTTTAAAATATAGATACAATGAATGTATTTAAATGTAAAATGGCATTACAATTAAATGTCCCATTACCCTCTTGCCTCTTCTCTCTTGCCTGCTCTTCTCACCCAGATTATGACCTAGCCATCAGTTCTACCTTTGAAGCATGTGACAATTCTCATACATATCTCTCCTGCTTTAATTTCTCCAAAGAGGGCTAGAACTAAGAATATGACCCTGTTTCCACACTGCCCTGTTCACTTTACCCAGCACATAATGATTCGCAGGAAAATAGAAAAAAATCAGCTCTCAGTGGAAAAGTGTAACCACACCCTGCCCCACCAGGCTCAGAACAGGAGGTTCCATGAGAACATTTCAAAAGAAACGGAAGACATCCAAGTGAGAGAATTTGAAGAATAGACAGCAAAAGGTGCGAATGATACCATAATGATACTGATTTTGTAGCAAAACTCCCAAACTTTATACATTCAGATAAGTGTTATCCCTTCTAAGTAGTCACCTTGAGAGGCTGTACACTCATTCCATTGCTCACCTTAGAAAACATTTGGAACTCCTCTTTGGGAACAGTCTCCAGAGCCTGCCACATGTCCTTTTGAATCTCACCAGTGGTAGGTAACAAATCTTCACCTCAGAGAACAAACCGATTTTGTGGAAGCTGCCAAGCCCTTTGGGGGCACATCTGGTGAATAAGGGAAGATCAAGCTGAGTGGTGCCATTTGAGTTAAAACAGACACGGCTATCAAGTGATGCATTTCTTGTGTTGCTCATCAAAAATCTATGAATAATAATGACTGATACCAGTTACCTGGCTCTTTACAATGATTACATCATGTGTTTTAAATGCATTCTCTCATCCAGTCCTCTAAACAACTTGTTGATATGAGCCGGTGTTACCACTCCTTTGAAGAAAAGAAGAAACCTCAGTTAGGAGATGATTTAGGTTTCCCTAAAGTCACAACTACTAAGTGGCAAGGCTCTGGGACTAGAACCTAGGTCTTCTGGAGCAATAGAACTCACATTTTCTAGTACTAGAACTCAGGTCTTCTTGGTACTACAATTCAAGTTTTCTGGTACTAGAACTCAGGTCTTCTGGTACTAGAATTCAGGTCTTCTGGCTCTAAATCCAAGTTCCAAAAGCTCCCCTGAAATGAGTTACCTAGGAGTCCAAGTTGCTGATTCTAGAGGCAAATACTTGGATGGATAACTTCTGGTCTCTCCGTTTAATAATGCTTTATTATTTTAATGACCTTCCCAGAAAAGCACAAATTTAAAAGTATCTATTCATTGATAGGGTCGGACTAAATGACAGAGTAGAGAGGAAGAGGATAAGAGAGGGAGGATGGTAAAAGGGAGGGCAAACTGGGGGAAGGGGTAATCAGAAGCGAACATTTCTGAGGAGAGACAGGGTCAAACAAGAGAATAGAATAAATGGGGTGGGGGGGATAGGATAGAGGAAAGTGTTTTGCATGACTAAATATGTATAACCTGCATTGAATTGCTCAATGAGGATGGGTGGTGAGGGAGGAAGGGAGAGAATGTGGAACTCAAATTTGTTTCTACTGGGAAATAAGATATACAGGCAATGGGGTATAGAAATCTATCTTGCCCTACAGGAAAATGGAAGGGGAAAGAGATAAGAGAACAGGGGTGGGGTGATAGAAGGGAGGGAAGATTAGAGGAAGAGATAATCAGAATTCGTGCTGTCTTGGGGTGGGGGGAGGGGAGAGATGGGGAGAAATTTGGAACTCAACACCTTGTGGAAGTGAATGTTGAAAACTAAAATTAAATTTTAAATAAATTAATTCTTTTAATGAAAAATAAAAAAATAAAAATGAAGGCCTGAACCCAAATTTGAACTCATTTTCCTGACACCGGGTCAGCACTTTAACCACTGCACCACCCCTAGCTGCCTTACTTACTAATTGGGTGTTCCAGTTCAATCACCTTCACACAGCTGAGTTTGGTTTCTTTATCTGTAAAGCAGGGATAATAATATCTACCTCACAGGATCATTGTGAAGAAAGTACTCAAAGCTTTATGTAAGAGTGAATTATTACTTTTATCATTATTATTACAATATCATCAACTCTAACATGCAGTGATTCTGTAAATCTACCATCCAGTGACAAATTTCCTCCACTTTTCTGAGAGAGGACATGAAGGGTAGATATTAAATCCATTTTCTCCAGTTCGCTCCACTTTATGCTTCTGCAGCAGTGTTCGATGTGATCTAAGGGAGACGGAGAAGACAGCAAAACCCAAACAAAATGCAAACTTGACTCTAGCTCACAAACCCCTATAGAGAATATAAGACAAAAATATAGCCACTGGCTTTAATTGCAACATTCAAGGTCTCTCCCAGACGCCCCAGCACAGTTTATAGGCAGCTTAATTAAACACTAACCCAGTTCTCTGTCAGGATCCCCTGGAGGGAACCAGTTACAATTTTCTCCTAGCATGGCATGCAGAAACCCAGACCCTGCAAATTTTGTTCTTACAATAGAGAATGCAGCCTGAATGTGCAGCAAGCTCTCACAATGTTCCTTAAGCCACCTAAAGGGGGGAAGATCACAGAGATGCTGACTCTGAGTCATGGGATTAGAATTGATGAACCTCTGGGAGGGTCTTCCCAGCTGTGTCTTTAACCTTGACCTTTGCATCAGCTAGGCTCTTCCTCTCTGGCTATTCATGCGTTCATCTAAGCCAGCCAATGCCAACAAATCTGGCCCAGGAGAAACAGCATTATCATAAGATATTGGAGCTGAAAGGGACCTCAAACAAAGACTTTCGGGTCCAAGCCTCTCATTTGAAGATTTGCCCAAGATCACACTGTGGAAATAGCCAGCATGGGCCTACAACTCTGGTCTCCTAGGCCTGAGGTAGCGCGCTTCCTGCGGTCATCTCAACCACTACTTCTCTTCATTAGCAGAGATTGGGCTAGCCTGTATTTTGGGGATTTCTCAATGTGTCTATGGCACTACTCATTTAGAGACGTATCTATTAGACTGGAGTAGCCAGGAGTTGCAATGGATAGAGTGCCAGTCAGGAAGACTGGAAGTCAGGAAGCCCAGCGGGGTCACGAAGAGTCGAACACAACTGAAAACGACTGAACGACAAAATCTGCCAGACCCAATGTATTGTTAGAATTTATATCTATTATAATAGACATATCGTGTTTGTTGCTCTGTTAGAGAGGTAACCTGGTATATCGGATACAGAGCAGGCCTTGAGTGAAGAAGACCTAGGTTCAATATATATTGAATAATAATAGCTAACATTTACAGTAGAACCTCGGTTTACGAATTTAATTCGTTCTGAGATTCTGTTCCTCATGCGATTTGTTCGTATTGCAAAGCGAATTTTCCCATAGGAAATAATGTAGTCAGATGAGCAGTACCACATCCCCAAAAATATTCATACAAAAATAATTATTTATAATTTTAAGGAAGTTTGTTGTCCCTAATGCACCTAAAATACAATACCAGTTATTAGTACACAATATAAATTGAAAAAATATTCCACCACCACCCCACACACACACACACACACACACACACACACCGACCCCTGGGCTGCGACTGACATGCAGATTTATTTGGCATGTTTGTGCATTTAAACCAGTGAGAGTCGCCTGGCTCCAAGCACACCTTTTTGGTGTTTAAAGTGACAAATGGAAGAAAAAAAACCCGCGCCCCCGTACTCCATGGCTGTTCTCTTTACTTGGCCGTGACACCTCGGAGCGCCAAGCTGGTCTGGGAGCCCCACGTGGAGGAGGCCCCATGGGTAGGAGCTGGAATGGAAGACCAAGTCATCCGGGCGCGGGGCGGGGTCTCGCCTCAACTCCGGTGGCAGGAAGGAGGCGAAGTGGGGGGCGGCCAGCCAGGAGGGCCCAGACCACGGCCTGTGAACAAGGGGAGGGGCCCGAAAACAGGAGAGGGGGCCGGGCTCGCAAACTGGTAGGAGGGGGTCGGGGGAGGGGGCAACCTCTTCAAATCAGCAGCAGCAAAGTGTTCCAGGGGGTCCCCTTCCCGGTGGAAGGGGATCTAAGCTAACTTGGTATTTTGAATCAGGAATAAATACATTAAGAGTGGGTGAGTGCAGCCCTTCCTGCCGGGAACCGCACCCTCCGCACCATCTCCCTGGTCCAAGCCAGGGCTATTGGAAGGAGAACCTCCTTCCATGAGAACATCTGGGATTTCATCGTGGGGAGTGTTCTCTCTTCCGCTACTTTCACTAAAAGTAAGACTAACACCACTGCCTCCGTTTATTTTTTGGTTTTTTAGAATCACTTTCATGTTTTGACTCACTGATTTTTTTCAATTCCAAACTGCGAATTTTTGACCCTCCTGCAAAACAAATTTGGAAAAAAATTTTTCCTGGTCCAGCGAAGCCTGTGTAAACCAGGTTACTCGTAAACCGAGGTTCGACTGTACACGGCACTTACTGTGTGCTGGGCACCACGTCACAATCATTATCTTACAAGATTTTCAGAACCTTGGGAGATAAGTATTATTATTATCCCTATTTTACAGATGGAGAAACTGAAGCAAATAGGGGTTAAATGACTTGCCCAGGGTCATACAGCCAAGTGTCTGAGGTCGAACTTGAACCCAGGCAGGTGAGACTCCAGGCCCAGCGCTCTGTGCACTGCACCACTTAGCTGCCCAAACACTAGGCTTGCTGCTTTACCCACTGAACCACCCAGCTAATGTCTACTGGGTGTGTGATCTTGGTAAGCAACTTAACATCCCAGTGCCCCCAGGCAACTCTCAAAGGTTCTAAGGTGCAGATGATTAAGCAATCTTCATTAGTCGATGGATTTTACTCACTCGTAGGTCCTTATGGCACAGGCAGGTGGTGGTACAGGAGATAAGAGTACTGAGCCTAGAATCAGGGAGTCCTGAGTTCAAATCCAGCCTCGGACACGTAATAGCCTCGTGACTCTAGGCAAGTCACTTGACCTCTGTTTGCCTTAATCCACTGGAGAAGGAAATGGCAAAACACTCCAGTACCTTTGCCAAGAAACCCCCTTGGTCCATGGGGTCATAAAGAGCCAGACACACTAAACAACTGAACAACAAGGTCTCTACGCCAATGAAATCACAGATCCACCTCCCTAGTACTCATTCCCTCCCCTCCCTCCCCCCTCCAAAAAATCATAGTGATAGTGATAGTGAAATGGCTGCAAATTTGTGACTGCTCTCATATGACATGGAGAATGCCATGACTTTGTGCCCAGTGTGGGACTATTTACCCAAAGTAGCTAGAGTGGACAAACCCTTTTAAAAAGCAATTTTCACCTCATTGGTTATTTCCCAAATTCTAGCTTTTTTTACACTTTAAAGCAACCATAATTTTGTTTGCAAAAAATCATGCTTTGTTTTAAAATAAAGTTAATCATATCATTAGAATTGTCAGAGAAAGGTATTTACCCTGGAATACCTGACCCTTGGATCATTTACTAAAGGACAAGTAACAATGGTGGAGTCTGAATCTATGTGTGTTCAAGCACGTATATGTGGATACCCAATCACATCACTTCTCTAAAAAAATGTCAGTGACTCCTTATTACCTCTAGGGAAAATCCTTCACAATTTGGCTCCAACTGGGGTGGAGAACCTTTGGCCTCAAGGCCACGTGTGGCCCTCTAGGTCCTTGGGTGCAGCCTTTTGACTGAGTCCAAGTATTACAGAACAAATCCTTTTTTAAAAGGGATTTGTTCTGTGAAGTTTGTATTCAGTCAAAGGGCCACACCTGAGGACCTAGAGGGCCGCATGTGGCCTTGGGGCTGCAGGTTCCTCACCCCTGCTCCAGCCTATATTTTTAGGAGTATTGCGAATTAGAGCATTCCATCCCCCAAACTGTTCTACTTATCTTTCCCCTAAGTTGGAACTTCATCTACCAACTCAAGCCTTCGTAGCAGCTGCCCCCAGACTGAAATGCATTCCCTACTCACTTCCACGTTTCAGAATCCCTCTCTTCCTTCAAAGCTCAGTTCATGTCGTTTCCTACAAAAAGCCTTTCCTAGTAACCTTTGTTGTTAGTACTCCCTCCATTCCTCAGAATATCATGTAACTGCTTCTTTGTTTCATCCCTCATGTAGAATGTAAGCTCCTTGCAGGCAGGCACCGCTTTTCATTTTAGCTTCGTATACCCCAGAACCTAGCACACAGTGCTTTGCACATAGTGGGTGCTTAATAAATGCTGATTGGATAGAATTAGATATATGACTGTCAATGGGAAGAAAGAAAGGATGACTTCAACACGAGATGGGCGTCTCCTCTTTCTGGTTCCACATAGGCTTCTTTCCCAACATTTTGATACAGGAGTTCTGCCCTTCTGGTTCAGGGGATATATGAAAGGTTAAATAGCAATAAGAGGGAGTATGTCATATGGTACCAAGTGAGGGACGCTGGCAAGTGATAAAGGAGTTCATATAAGGAACTAATCAGTTTAGGCTGAAGGAGTCAAGGTTAGAGGCCTCATGGAGGAGGTAGGACTTCTGCTAGGCACTGAAGGATGGATGGTAATTGGATAACTGGAGGATAAGGACAGAAAAATCTGTGAGTTCTTTGGTACGGGGATCTCCCGGGGGAGGAAACAACCTCTACCAACAGGGCAAGACCTTCTTTGCAACAGAGACTTTAAATTCCCTAGAGCACTGAGAGGTTAAGTGAATTGTCATACAGCCAGGATGTCAGACGCTACTTGAACCCAAATCTTCCTGGCTTCAAGGCCAATTCTCTAGCCATTTACCCTAAGCCAGCTCTTCAAGCCCTCCAAGCTACTCCAGGGAGGGAGAAGACTGTGTCAAATATCGAGTCAGAAATGAGCCTGATGAGTTTAGGGACAGAACAGACCACTCTCACTGGTATGAAAGGAATTTGTGGGATTAGATGGACTCACCCACATCT
>CM053624.1:79767955-79806293 GCA_028646595.1 Phalanger gymnotis | reverse complement strand
CTATTCATCAACACAATTTCATTGGAAGGATAAACTGAGGCTAAGAAACAAGATCTCCTTTTGGGCTAGGCCCCTGTTTACACCCAATGCCTTTCCTCTGACCAAATATTTTTATCATTTTTATAAAACTGAGAAAATACATCTCATATGAACTATGCTTTTATCACCAATCTTCCCTCTGAGCTCCGGCACATTACAATTTTATTCCTGTCCTCAATCTTTATGGGGCTAACTTGCCCAGTTATTTCTCTTAGCCTGAAATGCCAAGCTGACGTAGGCCTCTGGCAGGAAGCTCCAGACAGGCAGCAACACCTGAACACTTTTTGTTTTCCTGGCTTGATCCAATTAAATCAAACTTCACTCTGAAGGCTTCCTTGTGAAGTGACAGGTTTAATAGCCTGGTGGACAAATATTGGAGTTACTGTTACACTTGAGTTAAAATCTGTTTAAACTCAAAATCGGCTGCATCTCACTACTCCCCAGATCCTGAGAGAAGAAAAGCTGAAAAGGATCACAGGTAATTGCTTGAGTCTCCAAGGAAAGGCTAAGGCCTTGGGTGAGGGGAGCTGAAGGGAGTAACAGAAGAATAACACAATGAATACACTTCTAACCATTCAAGCAGAAAATGGCTGTGGGTCTGCAAAAGCTGGACTTGAGAGAGCAATTCTGAAACAAGGCCATCTAACATTTGATCTTTGATGGATTGGCAATTATAATGCTGCTATAAGACCTATATCCTTTTCTTTCTCGGACTGGTTTCAAACATAATCTAGGCTTGTGATGGCTTATACTTCTTCTATGCTACACAGGATGTTGAAGGGATTTGGTGATTTTTGGAAAAAGAAGCCAGGCTGACTGTAGTTTGGGCAGGGGCAGGGGGCGGGGGGGACGGACAACACGACTTAATCCAAGTCAGGACCTTGCTATCACATGGTCTGCTTTGTTGCCATTTCTCCTGGTAGCTCAGACCCAAACTCCTGCTCAGTAAATAGGGAGCAATCAATAGTGTCTGTTAATAGTGATTTCCCTTCAAATCCTCCAGCTGCCCCAAGAGCTAAACTCTTCTAAGGATTGCCTCAGTGAAGAGGCAAGATACCATGTTATCTAGTAGGGACAACATACTGAATGAATGAGTAAATGAATGGTGTTGGCCCGGCCTGAGCTTTCCTCCATGATGGCTTCCTATCCAAGGCCTTGCCACAGAGAACTTCTTTGGAAGGCTATACCAGAAAATAGTTTGTGTGAATTGGTAAGCAAATGGCACCACGGTAGGGAGAAGAGGGGCAGGAGAAAATAGAAGACTACAGTTAGTCACAGTTTTGCTATTTTTTATTCATTGATCATAAATATATCTTCATGAGCATTACAGTTACCATGAAAAACATGCTAGCACCTGGAACCTGGAACCGGATCCTGTCAAAGAGCAGTGATTGTTTCACGGTGACCGGCCAGCGTGCAGGGGCTTCCTGCGGGCAACTCTGACCGTGTGTTTGGTTTTGAGGCACCTGTACTCACGGTGCAGCAGTTTTACACTTGGCTTATTCTCGACAATTTCTTTCAAAAAAAAAAAAAAAGAACAAGGAGCTATCAAAGAAGATTTTCAGTTCTTCCTGGAGTCGGAGAAAAGGGAGCATGGGGAGGAAAGGGGAAGTCGAAAGGTGTCAGGAATGTGCCATATTTACTTCATTCCCAAAAGCAAATTAAAAAAAAAAAGAAATCAAGTGGCGTTAGTGCCGTAAGGAAATCGGGTTTGTTTCTCTGATGAGCCACTCCAGGGCTTCCTGTCTCCCCTGCTTCTGCAGTTCCTTCCCAATCACTTCCCTGCAGGTTTTATGATAATTGTTGAGCCAGTCACACTGCAAAAAAAAAAAAAAAAAGACAGGGACAAACAGAGAAACTTATTCACTCCTATATCCAATGAACACACAACTGAGCACCTACCATGGGCAAAGGCCATACTTTGGGCACAAGGGGTCAGACGAGAGTCCCTATGGAAAGGTAAGCCTGTCACAAAAGGAAGGAGTGTTGGCAAAGTGGAGAAGGTAATGAAGTCAGGTGCCTGAGGAGAGAAAGCACTGGCCGAGGGTAATAATCCAGAGGGGCACAAAGGCCTCCCCACACGGGATCTGCCTCCAACATGCACACAGTAATAATAATTGCTAACATTCATGTAGCGCTTTAAGGTTTAAAAAATACTTTATATGTAATCGCATTTCATCCTCACAACAATCCAGTGAAGCAGGTGCTATGGTTTATTATCAGCATAAGCGGCATGTAGGTGGCACAGTGGACATAGCACTAGACCTGGAATCAGGAAGACCCAAGTTCAAATCCATCCCCAGATACTCGTTGTCGTTGTGATGTCTTGATTTGTGCATGAATGGATTTAAGTGAGGTAGAGTTGCACAAAGTCATCAGCCTCACTCTCTCTTCCAGAGTCATCAAAGTCCAGTGGCAGGACAAAAGTCAGGACAACTGGCAATGGCCCAGGATGCACTACATCACCTCAGGTGCCTTCGATGTCTGACCAAGCTCTAAGAGCTCCACAGCATCTGCTTCAGCCGCCTTCATGGCCATTGGAACAAATTGTTCTCATCAGCTCAATGCACATGCATGGGGTAAACATCCCCTTAACTCACCGATGAGTTCGAGGCTTGCCAGTTACCCTCAACCTGGTTTAGCCCGTCTGCCAAGGTGGTTTCACCAGGGTGTGGCCAATTTGAATATTACAGCATCTTAGAGCCACAAGTGAGAGACCTCAGACGCTTACTAGTTGTACGACCCTGGGCAAGTTACTTAATGTCTGAGTTTCCCCATTTGTAAAATGGGGATCAAAAAAATTCCCAGGGTAGTTTTGAAGATAAAATGAGATATTTTAAAGTGCTTTGTAAACTTTAAATCATTATATAAATACTAGCAATTATTCTTTCAATTTTACAGATGAGAAAACTGAGGTTGAGAGCGGGTTAAGTGGCTTGCCATGGGTCACATAGCAAGTAAGTCTCTGAGGCAGGATTTGAGAGCCAACCTGCCTCTCCATACACATAAACAAGGAGAAGCAGGGCTTCTCCATCTAGTGGGTGGAAACTAGCCTTCATAACTCTGCCCTCATACAGCCATGTAGCACTAGGAGAGAGAAGGAGAGAGGCAGGAAAATTCAGTCATACTTGAGCAGCTGCAAGGTCTGGTCAGTTCTGGGCTATCTCCCTCCGGAGTCTAATAGTGTCATTTCCTTGCTCTGTGAGGATCCTCATCTCACTCCCATCCCAAGACTCACCACAGAGCTGTCCAATGGCATAACATCCATTACAACCCTGGGGATGATTGGTGGCAAGTTTCTGTCACAGAGAGGAAAGGCTAGGTCCTCGAGTCACCTTTCTAAGTTCACTCCCTTTCCTCTCCCTATACCCCAACAAAGCCAACGTGAAAAGGGTTCAAAGTCAGATAGTCTGACGGAAAGGACAGACAGAAAGTATATTCCTATCAGCAAAGGCCCCAACACAATGTTTTCTATGTGAGATTATATTTCATTCACACAGGAAAGATACTGGAACTGCTTTCTCCATCCCTTACTCTCCATTTCAGCTAAATGTCCTTGTTTTCCTTTCCAGGCTGCATTCAAGACTCTCCACAAGTCCCAGAAACTCCTTCATCTTAATGTTCACTCCAGCCCTGGAATTCTCCCACTGAAAGGATGCTCTGCTGCTCTGGCTCCTCCTAGAACTTCCACTGAAGAGGGTGCCCAGGCCAGCCACACCTTCATTCCTCTCCAGAAGGCACTCTTTACCATGCCCCTAAAATGATACCCTTCCTCTCATCCCACTCCACCCCTCTTTTCAACTTCCTTCACGTGTCATCTTCCTCATTAGGGTATAAACTCTTCAAAGACAAGGACTTTCCTTCTTTCTGCTTATATGTGTATATCCCTAGTGCTGAGGACAATGCCTGGCACATTTAGAAAGCACTTAAATGCTTGATGACTGACTGACCTCTAACCACAAAGCCCTAGATTAACTACAGTAAAGTAGACTATTTTAACCGTATTCATATACAAGCTCCTAGGCAAAGGGTCACCCTGGCTTTGTGCCCTAGAGAAATCTCCTGGATATCAACTATTTTCCAAGACTTTTAACCACTTACACTGCTTTACCCTTGGGGATCTAAGATCTCTAGGTTCCTGTCTTATCTGCTTAGTCTCCTGCTGTCTGTCATGGCCTGCATGGTTCTTTGTGTCCTGGCTCCAGCTGATTCTGCCCTCTGACTTTGCTCTGACCTTTCATTCCAGTTAACTCTTCTCAAGCTTCACTTGAGGACACAGACTCTGGGCCTGTTGACTACCGTGACATCTGAGCCATCTGATCCTTCGAGCGTTGCTCCAGGTACTGGCAACTTGCCTGGTACTCCCATCCTGCTTGCCAGTCCCATGCTAAGACGACAAAGTATTTTGATACTTCTGGGCTTGACAAGTGAGAATCATATCCCAGAACAGGAATGTCAAATTTGTCACCATGTGGGTACATACTCTGTACAAATACGACCACAACTAACAGCTTGTCTCCTCCTAAGCAGAAAAGTCTAGCAGTCAGCAGCACAATAAAAGTCCTCAGTATTCCACTTTCTCTGCATTTCACAAACCACAGGCAGCCAGTCCTACATATGGGGAAAGTAATGAAGCCATAATATTCATTTGCCAGTGGTCCAGCAGACAAAAGGGAATCAGAGGTCCCCTGGGTCATCTGGTCTGACCATCTCATTACAGGGGGAAACTAAGCCTAAAGAAAAAGTAAAAGAGAGATTTCCCAAGGCCACACAGTGGGTCTGCAATCCAGCTAGCAGGTCCTCCAATTCCCAGCCATGTGTTCTTTTTTTTTTTTTTTTACAAAATTCTTTAAACTCTTGCCCCTGAATAACTTAAAATATACCCAGGTTTGCAAAATGAAGATTGGCCCCCTCAATTAAAAATTGGGAAAACAGGAGAGTGTGAAAGTATCCCCACAGGCAACTCCCAATGCCCTAGACCTTACCTCTTTTTGTGTCAGCAAATCCACATCTATCATTTTGGTTTGTATCGGAACCAATGTCAGAGGATCGAAGGTCAAGCTTCCCCGGTTATTGAAGTTATACTGTGGGAGAAAGGAAGGAAGGAAGGAAGGAAACAAGAACTTTTAATCCTTTAAACCAGAATGCCACTTTCATGATGGACTTTCTGGGAAACAACATCATGAGAAGGCCTCAGCAAGTTCAGCTCAGATTAGACGTGACCAGGAAGAAACGTGCAGTCAGCCAATTCCCGTTTTTAGTGAGGATAATAATAGCTGATGTTTATTTAAGTTTTCAGGTTTGCAAAGTATCTTTATATATATAACTTCACTTGATCCTCACAAGGATCCAGTACAACAGGCGCTGTTATGGTTCCCATCTTACAGGAGGAAACCGTGGCTGAGAGAAGAGTTAGGTGGCTTGCCCAGGGTTGCACGGCCACAGCTGGTGACTGTCTAACTTGGGATTGAAGACAAGGTCTTCCTAATTAAAGCATCTGAAGATGCTTGTTGATCGACTGATCTCTACCCACAAAGCCCTAGACTTACTGTAGTAAATATCCAAGTTTCTAGGGAAAGGGTCACTCTGGTTTTCTGCCGTAGAGAAATCTCAACTAGACAATTTGGTCAATGCCTCTGGACTGAGAGCACCCTGGTTCCAATCCAGCACCTAATGCTTAATTACCAGTGTGTCTTTAGGCCGGTCACTTCACCTTCCTAGCCTCAGCTTTCTCAGCTGTAAAATGGGAGGTTAGGACCAAGGGGACTCTTGGGCACCCTTGTGTTCTAGATCTAAGACCCTATGTTTGTCTTCAGAAATGAAGGACTAACAACACACCTCATGGTGAGAGATAATTTTTATAATTACAACAGGACAGGATAAAGGATAGCAGAGGAGGGAGAGGGAGAGAATTAGGAGGGCACTCAGTGGTCAAGGCTCTATTCAGCTTTGGTGCAGGAGGACATAGCTAAGGTTAATTCTCCAAAAGGTAAATACTTAAAAAACCAACTGCACCTGCACCTATAAATCAAATCTCCTAAGTCAAAAGTACTCCTTTTCCTTGTTTGGTACCGTACAGTGCCTGACATGGCAGCACCTTCAGGGATGGATGTATTTCAAACGAACTTTCTGCTTTAGGGATGAAAAGCTCCTGATCAGCCTGGTGTCAGGAACAAGGGATGTAGAAACCCCACCCCCACCCCCCACAATGTGACATTTTCCAGAGCTTTCATCAACCTCCTAAGAGTAAGCAAGCCTTTGATTAAAGTCTCCTTAATATACATAAATCTCTCTCTTACACAGGTACTGGGAACAAGACAAACTTCTACCTGTCCAGCTAGGCCCCAGTACAGGGACAGTATGAATAAACATCTGCAGCCCCATGTTAGCCGCTTTAACAGAACCCTTTTCATTATAGTCACATGCCAGGCCCTACATTCACACACTTTGAATAACAGAGTCTTGGGTTTCTAGAATTTTACAAAGAAAAAAGTGAATCTGAAGGATATCCCAAAAGGCAACAAATTTCAGGGGGAAACAGGAAGCTCAATTACTAAGATGCTCCCAGTCCAAAACACACAAAAAAGAATTCCTTCTCTTCAGGGTGCTGGCAGCATGGAAGGTTTTAGACTCTCAAGGGGCTGGGAGTAGAAGGGATGAGAAGAGATTTTACAAGTAAACTCACCTTGGTTTTTGTTGAAACCACTAGTACAACATTCTCAATCCGGATTCCAAATGATCCATCTTCATAGTATCCAGGTTCTGTAGAGACACAAGATAATCTACTGGTGCTGATCTGCAGAATCAACAATGTCTTCCAGGACACCACCCCCCAGGCAGAGTCTGTTGCAAGAGTTCTGAGGTCCCTTTGAGAAAACAGAAATCACAGTGCCATGCCCTATGGTTCAGTCATTTCTCCAAATAGCTGACAAAATGACTAGAGTCCACCACTATCACGCCCTCCTTCCCCCTCCTGAACTTCTTGACTCAAGTATCAAACCAGGTCACTTATAAAATGACTTCTGGAGAAGAATGAGGAACTGCCCTTCTCCCTGCACTGGCTTGAGTCAACCCCCACACACCATTAACATGGAGGGAAACAGTGGGGAGAGAATCATACATTACTTACCATCGGTAACGATCATGCCAGCCTCTAGCGGCTCATCAGAGAAAGTTTTATAACTGATGCCACAAGGACCCTCATGAACATTCAGGAAGGAGCCCACACCATGGCCTGTTCCATGCAGGTAATCTAGGCCAGAGTCCCATAAGGCAGAACGAGCAAAGGAATCAAGGAGGTGGCCTGAGGAATCAGAAGGAATCCCTTTAATGTAATAATATTATATTGCATAATAATATAATAGTAGTATAAATGCACCATTGAGAGGCGATGTGAGAGCAGAAAAAAATACTGGGCTTGTTCCACAGAGATCTGGGGTCTAGTCCAGGTCTACTCCCTTACTAGCCATGTGCTAGGTCACTTTAAGCTCCCTGAACCTCAATTCCTTCATCTGCCAAACAGAGAGAATATTATTGGCATAAATGTTACTTGGTTTAAGAAAAGTGTTTTGTAAAGCTAAAAGTGCTATATTTTTTGCAAATAGGTTATTTGCATATTATTATTATAACATGGCACACTTTATGCTATGTATAAAACACAGGCAGCAATATAATTTTGGAATCTAATCTCCTACCCTCCAAAGCACTAATACTCATGTAAGAAAATGATATCTCTACCTATTGAAACCCTGGCTGTCTTTCAAGGTCCATCTCAGCCTGTCTCAAAGCCAGGCACCCCCTTCTCTATAAAACTTTTCCTGATCTCCCTATTTCAAAATGATCAGACTTTCCATAGTACTTTGTACTTTTGTGCCATATTTTTCTTGTTCTCCTTTATATTAAATTGTGTATATCCTTATATTCCCTTACTAGATTAGAAGCTCCATGAGTATAGGCATGATATAATGTCTTACTGATCTCCCCTAGAACCTAGTACAACTTAGTAGAAGCTTAATGAATCTCTGCTGTGTAAACAAAAGAGAATGAAAAGGATGATTTAATGAGAAACTGCAAAGGCAATTACGGTCCCAGAACAGATATTGAGACATACACTTCCCTCCTTGTATCAAAAGGGTCAGGGGCCTACTATACTAATAGTGTTATACATTATCTAATATGGTCATTGTTATAAGATATTTCAGCTTTTTTTCAATAAAAATATTTTCAGACATTTCTCTCTGCCATAAGGTAAGGTTTGGGATAGGGGGCCAGGAGATGAGATTGAGAAAGGGAGAGACAAGAAATGAATGTGAGAGTAAGACAAAATATCTCAATATAAAATGTATTTTTAAAAAATATTTGCTGCAATGCGGCTAATGTGGAAATGATTCGCGTGACTACACTTGTATAATCTATATCAAAATGCTTGCCTTCCCAAGGAAGGGAGAAGGGGAGGAAAAGAATTTAGAACTCAAAATTTTAAAAAACAAATGTTAAATATTTCTGTTTACATGTAATTGAGAAAAGTTAAAATAAAAATTAAATGAAAAAATATTTACTGAATTGAACAGCACTTTAGAATTGGTGACGAAACAACGGTAAGTCACGTTGACAGTACTTAGCACTTTAGGATTTGCAAGTGCCTTCCTCCTCCCAAACCAGTGAACAAGGAGTTTCGCCCCCATTTCAGATGAGAAAACTGAGGCTCCCAGAAGTCACAGTCAGGAACAGCTCTCATTAAGCCATGATCTGAATCCAAGACAATTCCTTTTACAGAGCTCTTATCTAATCCTCCCAACAACCCCAGAAGCAGATCGTATCAGTCAGGCAAGGTTTTATTAAGCACTATGTGCCAGGCACTGTGCTAAGTGCCAGATAATGCAAACGCTATCCTCTGGTCAGAAGAAGGAAATGGGGCCCATAAAGGTTAAGTAACTTGTTAAGCTTCCACAGCTGCTCAGTGAGGGTCAGGACTTGAACCCATTGGTAATCTTGACTCAAAATCCAGCACCCTCTGAATGAGACCACTCTGCCTCCATCACAGCACACAATATGGGTAAACAACGTATAAAATAATCACAAAACTATTCTGCTTCCTGATTTCTTTTTGCCCAAAGCACTAATTAACTCAGCATGGCACAGCAGAAAGAGTTAGCGCTCAAGAAGGGTAAGTGATTTGCCCAAGGCAACATACAGTGCCAGGGCCAGACTTGAACTTCAGTCCTCCAGTTCCATGCTGACTATACCTTCCAATTAAGAGAGTTCTTAAAACATGGTCCTGACCAGTAAAAAGTCATCCTTCTCCATCTGAACTTAGAGAATCCAGTACTTGCTGGTTGTGAAAGGCTCATCATTGATCTGTCCCACAATCCCACCAGAAGAAGAAGCCTCCAATGTCCATGCTCAATGGCAGGCACAGTCACTTACCTTTGGTTCCAGTTGGGAAAATGGCAGCACTCACAGCTATGTGACCCTTGAGGACGTATGTGAAGCATTCCTGCAAAGCAAAAAGTCTAGTGAGCAATGGGAGCCCAGGGCATTAGCTATAGGCAGGGATGAAGAGAAAGAGCAAGTTCCAGTCTGTCCTCTGGGTTTGGATACTTATGGTATTGTGCAGAAAACCACAAGAAAGAGGAAAAGGGGAGACCCAGGTCATCAAACTGATTTTCCAGAATTCTTTTAAAAAATGAACTTATAAAAGAAACGCTCCAGAGAGATGACAACAAGAGCGACACTTAACAGGTATATTACCCTTCAATATTTTCATTTGAGTCTCACAACAATACTCTTAGACAGGGAGGACAGGTATGATGAAATCATTGTATTAGATGAGCTTCAGTCCCCTTTTCCACCTGAGGAGAAATGACTTGCAACAGCTACCAAGTGGTAAAACCAAGGCTAGAAACCAGGTTGTCCTTTAAAAAAAATTTTCATCATAACTTTTAATAATTACTTCATTTCCAAATATATCCTACTCTCCTCCCCTCCCCTACTCTATCAACAGGGGTGGAGAACCTGTGGCCTCAAGGCCACAAGTGGCCCTCTAGGTCCTTGGGTGCAGCCTTTTAACTGAGTCCAAGTTTTACTGAACAAATCCTTTCATTAAGGAGATTTGTTCTGTGAAGTTTGGATTCAGTCAAAGGGCCACACCTGAGGACCTAGAGGGCCACACATGGCCTTTTGGCCACAGATTCCCCACCCTGAGTCCTAGATATTGTAACAAAGAAGAAGCAAGAAAAAGCAGCTCAAATATCAACCAAGTCTCGTAAGAACATGCAATATTCCACACCCATCAAGCCCCACCCACCTCTGCAAAGAGGGAGGTGCATTTTCTTGTCTTTTCCCTGAGGCCAAGCTTGAACCCAAGTGTCCTCTTAGTTCAGTGATCTTTGCATGGCCTCCAAACAACGACACCTCACTTTAGAAAGCCACACCAAGAGCTCAATGCTAAAACTGAGTTCTTTACAAAGTGCCAGTTTTCAAAATGAAACAGAGAAAGGAACCAGAGACAAGAGAAGTCAGCCTAGGAAGTCAGCTCAAATGAAATGATACTTCTAAAGCATTTAGCTCGCTGCCTGGCTTACGACAAGTATTTAATAAATGTTTCCCTTACTACCCACCCCCACTCTGTATTTTGTGAACCCAGGTTCTGGGAGAATCTCAGCCTGCCTATTCACCTTGGTCTGGGAAAGTACTCGTTTTTGTAAAGAACTATACACACTGTATCAGAAACACAACAGTAATTATATACAAACTGTGGGATACAACCCAACCAGGTAAGATGTAAATGAATTCTGGACCAAAGGAGTTTTCAAAATCAAACCTACTTGGCCAAAAAGAGGTAAGAAGAGGTACTTCCCCCTCCTTTCTTTCAGATAGAGTACTAGGAATGTGAAATAGCACATATTCTGTCTTCTCTTTCTATTTTTTAATCTTTGTTATGAGGGAAGGCTGAATGAGGAGGACAGAAATATATTCAGAAACGAATGCAATGTAAAAGCAAAATGTGTCATACAAATAAGGTAAATTTTTACAAAGAAAAGTCATAAAATTGCAAGACTCAATTAAAAAAAATTAACCCTCAGGAGACAAGAGTCCATCACTAGAAAGATCCATTGTTCTCAGTGACTCAACATGTTAAGACGGCCAGACAGTAGAGTCTTTGTCACCTTGACCTTAAGAAAGAACCTTTAAAATCTCTGCCAATGTTCTGGGCTTTAATAGTCAATCAAACGACCTCATAAAGCTGGTAATCCTGACTCCATGGTAACAAGCTATTTCACTGACCTACATATAATTTTACTGATTTCCAGAATCTCTTTCATAAAAGTGATGATTCTTGTTAAAAAAAAAAATCAGAAGCTTTTCAAATTTTTTGTCACTATATCCTGGAAGTCCTTACCTTTTCATACGCTGATGGGGTCCCAAAGTGCATAGTCCGTGTCACATCCGTTGTTCCATCCCTTTCCAAAAGGAAGGACAAAAACAAGTCGAAAATCAATCCAAGCCTTTGTTGGAAAGGAAGAGGAAGCACATTCTATCTACAAATGTACCCAAAGTGGGAAGGCGCACAGGCAGCATCCTGAAACAGACCTCTTGGCCCAGGAAAAATCTACTATTTGGTAGGAGATGCCACTAATGAGAGAGAAGCCCGTATCCTGTAGCAGGCAGAATGCAAATATCCCAGCTGGGACTCGCCAAGGTGAACAGGGACTGGAGGTTCAATGCCTCAACCTAAAATATGGAGACATGCATGAAGGAGAGACCCCACATGCCTGAAAGCACCATCATTCAGAAGATAAAAAATCAGGGATAAAAAGGGACTTGAGAGATATCATTTGGTCTAGCTGCACTCACTTTATAAATGAGGGCAATTGAGACCCTGAGAGAAGAAAAATAATTTGCCCAAAGCCACACATTCAGTTAGCAGCAGTCGAGAACCAAGGCCTCCTGTCCCCTTCACCCACCCCACATACAGCCCTCACATATTGTAATGGATAAAATACATGCTTTATATGCCGAGAGAACCCATTACCTATGCCATTACCTGTGCCAGCCCCACACCTTCAATCATAGGATATTATTACTAATAGCTAGTCCATTAATTCAACTGGAAAATTGTATTTTCTAAGTTAACGAGATAAAGGGATGGTTTCTTAATTAAGTTTTCCATTATCATCAACCCCCATTTCATTTGGGAATGAGGCATTAAAAGTTACTGCTCTAGGGTGTGTCTCAAATCACCAGCAATTAGTCACACATACATATGCTCCTTAATTTATACATATGCTCTCCCTCCCTCGCTCACATCCTCCCACATGAAAGCTGACTCAAATCTCAGCAAATTCTCTTCTAGGTGCCCAACATGGAGGTCAATTGTGTATATAACAGGTCACAAGAATGAAGCATTCAGAGGTTCAGAAGTATCACCCCTCATTTCTTGAGGGCTCCAAGTCAGCTGCTGCCCATTGTTTATGGGCTGGGCCAAAGAAGTTTCAAATAGTTCCTAGAAGCTTAGCCATCAGCTTCTTGCTGATGACTAATATTTCTACCAAACTGTCCTCTGTGGGAATGGAAACACAACTGTGACATTTCAAGGGAAAGGGATAAGTCATGGAAGGTTCTCCCATTGGGAGGAAATACAGAATGGAGAAAGAGCTTTCAGCTGGAGTTAGGTAACTGGGTTATAAATTCCCCTGGTATTGACTGACTCAAATGTTCCAAGTTACTTACTTGTACTGGGCTCCTGAGTCTATAAGGTATACTTCGTTCAGGGATAACGTTCTATTCGTCTCTGGGACAGGCCTAAGAAAGTAAATAAAAGTTAATTATTCCAGCTATTCTTATCCTATCAACTGGAGAATCAGCACCTCTCCCCAGCTAGACTAGTCATCCCAATGTGAGAGACCATGTACTCATTTATCTTTGGATCACCCTTGGGCCTGGTAAATTTCTGGGCAACATTCTATATGCTCAAATATTTAGTGATTGGAAGTGAAATGTGTTGTGAGAGGTCCCATAGTCATATTCCATATGTTGCACTTGCTTTTTGCCTTCACCATCAAGAAAAATTCTAGATTTCTTGGTATAACTCCATCTAGAAGTCAGCCATCTTTGTCCCTCTGCATTATCCATATCTGGGTGGATAAGGATGGTTTCTAGTCACCAGAGAGACCCATTGTTCTTAGAGATCTTTATCTTCTCCTCCTGTATTATCACACACACCCCCATTCTCAGTCCTCAACACTTACACATTTTTCTTTCCAAGATCGCAAGGCAAGCACTGTTCATTTTTCCAGGCTTAAAAACATGTGTGTGTGTTTGCAGGGGGAGGGTGTTGTGTTTTGTGCGTGTCTGCTGGTAAACACTGGGATCATAGAACACATTCATAAAGTGGAAGTGAGATAGGAAAAAAAAGTTATCAGAGTCCATTATTTCAACGTCATTGCCACATTGCTAACATCACAAAAGTTTAATTTATCACTATTTGCATTTGCATCTTATCACCCCCAATAAGATTGTAAGTTCCTTAAGAGAAGTAACTTTGTCTTACTAATCTCCACCCCGCCCAGGGCCTAAGTGCTAGGACCATAGCAGGTGCTTAACAAATGATTGCTAACCTGGACTAATAAAGGTGCATTAAATTTGTACCCAGGAGAAGATCCTTTGAAATTAATGTGCTGGCATATTGTCCTTTCAGGGAGGGTTTGTATATCCTTAGAATGCCTTCAATGAAGTTTCTGGGTTCTCCAAAAGACTGGACAACCCTGTGTAACTCAGTACTGAGGAAGGGAAATTCTAGGTCTTCCCAATTTGATCAACGGATCATAGACTTAGAATTGGAAGGTAATTCAGAGGTCATCGAGTCCACCCTTCACTTGAGAGAAAAGGAAACTGGAGCTCAGGGAGATGAAGTGAATTACCCAAAATCACACAGGTAGGATCAGAGGTGAGTTTTGAATCCAAGTCCTCTGGTTTCAGAGAACTCCAATGCTACCATTTATAGGGACTACAAGAGGCAGGCTAAAAGGCCATGGATTTAATAGTCATCAAAACATTCCCTCCCTACTAAATGGGATGGGTACAAGGAAGGAATAATATATTTCCCCCAATCTAACATTCTGGATGGAAATCTAGCACGGGTGCTAACAGCCTCTCACAAAGTAACTTTTCTCCCCTGATCAGACTCCGCTATGGAAGCAGCAACAAGGCCACTGGCAGGCTCCTCCATATCTCTTACGAGTAGTGAATGATGGCGCCATTGGGTCCGGTACTGGAAATCGTTGGAAAGCTGAGGTCCACAAAGTCAGCCTGCTGCCTGAAACAGAAAAATTCTGTCAATCTCAACTGGCACTAACCAGACACCTAAATGCTCCTCAGGGACTGACTGCTTTTAACCCATCTCATTGTTTATGTCCCACACACAGCCTGCCAGCCTCTCAGTCTGCCCACCCCAGAAGCCAACGGGAGATCAAAAGATCCAAAACACACTAGAATTTCTCACCTACGAAATTCCTCTGCCTTGTCTGCTGCTGAGATCTCTGTCACAGTGCCTTTGGGAACCTGACAAGAAAGTAGAAAGTAAATCATCTGTAAAATTAAAACTTAATTTAATTACCTTGCGCATATAGGAAGAGGGGCAAGCTAAAGGCTTAATTCATTCTAAAATCTCACGTTGCAGATAGATACAGTTCTAAAAGATACAGCATATGCCCTCTTCGGTTCTGTGTGTGCACGTGATTTTTAAAATACCTAATTTAACTAAATTGCTTGAACTGACATATATCTATTGTATGCTGGATAAAAGCTCTGGACTGGGAGCCAGGAGACCTGGATTCTAATTCTGATTCAATACAAACTAGCTAGTGACCATGAGTAAATCACTCCCCAAACTCTCTAGATCTGATTCTTCTGTAAAATGTACGGATTAGACTACAGTTAAGTCCCAAGTAGTGAAAATAATGAATCCCCCGAAATGGCTGCATGTTTTTGAATTTCCTTATTCAAAGTTATAATTATGTAAAATATGATAATTGGTTCCAGCCCAATGGAAATATGCAGCATAAATAATGTAGCCAGTTCAGAGGCTTCATTATTCTCACTAATCAATGCCTAGCTGTAAATCAGGGGTTAACTAATTTTTGTGTCCTGGGCCCATTTGGAAGTCTGGTGAAGCCCCTGAGCCCCTTCTCAGAATAATGTTGTTAAATGTATTTAAAAAAAATATATATAGGATCACAAAGGAAATCAATTTATGTCAAAATAGTTATCCAAAAAAAATTTTAAGTTCAAGGACCTTAGGTCAAGAACTCTTAGAATTAAATCACTAGGTTCCTACCCTCACCTGTTCCAATTTTAATTTTCACTAATGTATTTTTCTGAAGAATAAATAATACTAAACACTTCCAATAAAGTCCTCTCCTCATCAAGTAGGATGGTGACCCTGGGTTCTAGGTTATGTCAGCAGAACACAAGTTCTTATAGCCCTACCAACAAGGAGAAGTTTCGAACATGGATCCAATGACAAACCATCATCTACAAATGAGCCTAGCTAAATTTGGAGGTGTTCATCACGAGAAGGTTGATGGTTCTGGTCATGGTAACTCATAAACAGTCTGCTAAGGGATAAAGAAGGTGTGATTTGCATCAGAAGAGAGCATATTCACACCGATGAAATCTCAGTTCCTGAAAGTATCCAAGCATATTCCTATGGGGCTTTGTGGTTTTCAAAGTACTTCCATGTATCCTGTTTCATTTAATTTTCAAAACCATCTTGCATGAGGCAGGGTAGGGAGGTTCAAAATACCGTTGGGGAAAGAGGCTCATAAGGCTCCTGGGGCTTGTCCAAGGTCACAGAGCCAGTGAATGGTCAGAGCCAGTCAGTCAGTAAGCAACGAATAAGCGTTTACTTGGTGTCAGGCGCTATGCTAAGTGCTGGAGTTACAAGGAAGGCAAAAACACAGTTCCTGTTCTCAAGGCACTTATATGCTAACTTCCAGGACTCAAATTCTGGTCTTCTTGCTCCAAATCCAGGGCTCTTTCCATGATTAATTAGCTACTTGCAAACTTAACTACTACATAAAAGGACAGCCAAATTTAAAAGTAAACTGTAAACAAAAATGGTAACAAGTCAGACTCCTGGGCTTCACTTTGAAAAATACATGGAAAGAAGAATTTGACAAGCGCAAACAGAATGGAATTGTGAGTGCTCTAAGCCAAGTCCTCCCCAAGGAAAAATGACTGGCCACGATAATATTTTCACCCTTACCTCTCCTCCCACATCCTCTTCTCTAAACCCCCTTAATAAAATATTCAAAGTGGAAGCAATTTTTTTTTGGTAAAGTCCCATCATCACCAGGACCAATTCTAAAAAGTACAACAAACAGGCAGGGTTCTCCCCTGGAATTAAACCCCTGGTTTAGAGGGCAGGAAGAGAATTCCAGATTCACAGATGTCAAATACAGATTCATCATGGGCTCTACAAAAATATGTTACAGGAAAAAACAAGGAACTAACCTCTTTCTCCAGCCAGTTAAAGAGCTCACAGAGGGCAACGGCATCTTTGATCTATACAAAGAATGATAAAAACAGAGGCATAATTGATGCTGAAAATTAGAAACAGAAAGAGAAGAAAGGGGAAATCTCAGCTTTCCATGAGGCATCTTGGGCAGCTAATGAACCACAAAGGAAGCACCCTCCCCTGAATATGTCTCAGCAGTGCCACAAAACTCGTGCCTGAATATGCAGAGCCCACCTCGTTTTTCTAGAGAAGGGAAGCAACAACAGTTCTATAGGAAAAATATAATCAGAAAAGGGCCACTAGGACCACAAGCCTCCCCTGCTTCCTAGCCATTTCTGCAACAAACAAGGCAGATAGAAAAACAAATCATTTCAGACACCAGACTAAGATGGACCATGATAATAAAGGAACAGCAGGCAAACCACAGACTATTCCTAATGAGGCCTTGCTGACTCAGGGCTCAGGGTCATTAGAGAGACTCCTAGTCCTAAAAGGTTTGTGGGCCTTGTGGGACTGGAGACACATCCTAAACCTTTACTCACATGGGCTCTCCTCATGCCTTCTGACTCTGTAGAATTCTTCACAGCCTTCGAGATGCATATTGGGGTATATGGCATGCAGCAGCGGTGTTCCTACAGCAAAAGGCACCATTTGTTTAGAACCCATCAGGGTCATCTCTCTACTCACAAACAGAAAGGACATAAACAATGACCTCTGGGGAGCACAGTCATGCTCTAAAGAACCACTTTTGTGAAGAACCCCTTGCTAAGGGCTGTAATTCTTGCCCTTTGTATTTACAAAAGGCTATTACTCTAACACTAATAGGAGACACTAGTCTTTTGTTCATAATACAAACGAGTGAAAAGTCTTTTGTTTATAATACAAATATTAAGTAAATAACACATAATACAAAATAATAAGTAAATAATACATAATACAAAAATTAAGTAAAATAAAATGAGAACCAACAAGGAAGACCTATTAAGGATGCTGTGAAAGCAATTACTGTGCTGGGTAAGAGGTCGAAGTAGATGATGTCTAAGGTTCCTTTCAATTCTGAGAAATTGAGGAAAATATTTCCTACAAGGAAAACCAGGAAAAAGGGAAACATAGTAGAGAACATTCAGGTAAAGATCGGTGGCAGAATAAATTGATGTGATTTTTATCATCATAGTATGTGCTATAGAAGAAGCTATGTGGCTTAATAGAGTAGGCCTCAAAGCCAGGAAGACCTAGGTTCAAATCCCTCCTATAGGACACTGAGCAAATGACTTAATCGTTCAATGTTCAAAGTAATTCTCTAAGACTGGAAGTTGCAGTAAGTTGTTGAACTGCACTAGTAGAAGGTGTTTCATCACTCAAAAGTTCTTGATACTAAAGACATTGTATGTACAATCACCAACCCTATCCCTAATATACTACAGACCAAACAGGGAGAAACCATGAGAAGTTTAAAGAAAGAAATTACAGGCCTAGCATAGGAGTATGGCAAGGTTACAATAAAAGACTTCAATTTTCCAAACATCTGTTCAATGGTACTTTTTCTCTGCCAAAAGCAGCAATAACAATTTCTTAACCTGCTTTAATGAAAATTTCATCCTTCAAAAGATGGGGGATCCAAGAAGGGGGAATTTGATTATAAATCTAATTTATAAAGGTAAGGGCTGATGGCTGGGATGCAAATGATCGGAACCTCAGGATTCATAAACTCTAGAGTTTGCGACAGAAGATGAAAAAGAAATGTTATCCGAAGAGACCAATGCAAATACAAAAAAAAACCACTCACCAACCAATTTTATTTTTCAAAAGCTATATATGGAAGATAAAAGGAAAAGTGGGCAATGGGATGGATACAAAAGTGTGGCTCAATCCTATGCTCACAGAAGGGATAGATACACAGAGAGATAGGTACTTGATAATGGAAAGAGAGAGAAGGTGGAGCTCTCTAATTTTTATTTGATTTCTGTTTTCTCTGTCAAGGAGAATGACCTTTGGATAGGGCAGAATAAAATAAAAATAGACAACAGAAGTTGATATCCAGGATAAATAGTAAGGGAACAACTAACTGCTCTTAATGAATCAGGTCATGTGAACCAAATGAAATACATGTCTGAGTTGGGAGAGAGTGGAGAGCAGGGATGGAGAGGCAGGGTGGATTGATGTATGTGACTGCTGAACCACAGAAATTGACAGATGAAAGGTCATAGAAAATAAAAAAGGTACTATAGGTCTAGAATATGGTCTTGATTTAAAAAAAAAAAAGAGAATAGAATCTCCAAAATAAAAATTAATTGAGCTTGATTGCAATTCCGGAAAAAATTCTAGGATATATTATTAAAGTGATGACTAACCTCTGTTTCGGGACAATTCTCAAAGGAAGACTTTCAAACTGACAGGACTGAGGGGATTAGGACAGCAAGCGGTTAATTGTGGGAATTCAGTGAACCACACTGATTCCATCTTGTGACTCAATTCTGAAGCTACTTCCCTTTATATTCAATTATGGGTCTGTTCCAAATTCTGTCTTGTGAGAAAACTTTTGGGGGCAGCTAGGTGGCACAGTGAGTAGAGCACTGGCCTTGGAGTCAGGAGGACCTGAGTTCAAATCCGACCTCAGATATCTGACATACTTACTAGCTGTGTGACCTTGGGCAAGTCACTTAACCCCAATTGCCCTGACTTCCCCCCTCAAAAAAAAAAAACTCCTGTTTTGTTTGAACTTAGCCTTATGTGGGCTAGAAAACTGGACCACCTCCACTTGCTGTCTAGAGACCCTTAACTAAAGACCTAGGTTGCTCTGACAAGAAACATGGTCAGATCCAAAGACTGTGGCAAGGAGTTTTCTCACAATTGTACATCTCAAGCAACCTATGTGTCTTATCTGAAAACTGATTCTATATTAATCACCCAGCTATTGTCTCCATGTTCCTTTGATTGTTCACAGACACCTGATTTCAGGGAATTACACCTATTCACTCAGCTTCCTCCAGCTTAGAAAGTCCCTAATTTTTCCTCCAAATAAAAATAGGTAAAAGATTACCTAGTGTTGTACACTGGTTAATTGTTTTCTTTTAATTGGTCTAATTTGATTAATTGTTTTTAATGTATAAAAGTCTATCTCCCCCTGTACTTGGGGTCCAGCCCTAAGTCAAGGAAGAGGCCTAGTCCCAATTTACTAGGCAATTGCCATGCATTGCTTAATAAACCTATATGCTCAGATGATCAAACCTTTGTTTCCTCAGTCACTTTATCCTTCACCCACCATAACATTTGTTGCTGTTCAGTTGTTTCAGTTGTGTCTGTGACACCATTTGCGATTTTCTTGGCAAAGATAATGGAGTACTTTGCCACTCCTTCTCCAGTTCATTTTACAGATGAGGAAACTGAGGCAAATAGATTTAAGTGATTTGCCCAGGCACACAACTAGTGAGCGTCTGAGGCCAGATTTTAACTCAGGTCTTCCTGACTCCAGGCCCAGCCCTCTATTCCACCTTGCCACCTAGCTGCCCCCAAACTACTAGAAATCCTATGAAAGACTGCTTCAGATCACTCATAATAAGAGAAATACGTATTAAAAACAACTCTGAAGTTTCATCTCATACCCCACAAATTGACAAAGATGAGAAAAGATGGAAATAATCAACATTGGAATGGCTGTGAGACAACCTGCATACTAATACTGTAAACTGGTCCAACCACTCTAGAAAGTAAATTAAAATTATACTTTAAAAATTAGTTACTAAGAAATCCAAAACTCCAAAGAAGAGCCCTATCTGCACCAAAATATTCCCACCAGTAGCAGTGTATGTGTGTGTGTGCATGTGGTGGGGGGAGGTGGCAGCAAAGACCCGGCAGCCAACAACCTAAGTTTCCACTGACTGGGGAATGACTAAATACATAGTAATGCATGAATGTAACAGAACATTACTACACCGAAGAAATTGTGAACATTAAGAATTTAGAAAAGTATGGAAAGACACACAAACTGGTACAGAGAAGCATAAGCAGAACCAGTAAAACAATATACACAAAGAAAACAACAATGTAAATATAAAGGACAGACTGAAACTAGACACTGTAATTATAATAATCAAGCCTGTCCCTGGATAAAGGCTGGAAAAGTGTAGCTTTCCTTCACCTTTTTTTTGGAAAGGTAAAGGACTACTGAGTATGGAATACTGCACATACTATCCGCCATCATCAATGTGTAGTTTGTTTTTGCTAAATGGTTTTTCCTCTTTCTTTTTAAATCTTTGTTTAAAAAGGGATGACTTGCTAGAGATGGGGGAGAGAAAGAGGGATATATTCAGAAATAAATATTATGTAGCAAAATGCATGTGTATGTAGGTATATACACATATGCATATATATGTATGTGTATATACATTTATGTGTGTGTATATATATATGTATAGTGTGTGTGTATTTATATGATATGATATGATATAATTAGTAAGTATCAGAAAAGGAAGCAGTGATTACAAAGAGCCAGCATGGCTCCATCAAGAGCAGGTCATACAACACTAATGTCCTTTCCTTTTTTTGACCATGTGTAACATACATAATCTAGGTTTTAGCAAAGCATTTAATGAAATATCTCAAGCTATTCTTATGGAAAAAATGGAAGAATGTGGGCTGCATGAGCATACAATCAAATGGATTCCAGACTCATTGAATAGACAGACTCAAAGAGGAATCACGGGGTTTCCAGTAAAGTGGACCAGAGAGCCATTCTTAGGCCTGAGCTGTTTAACATTTCTACTATGACTGAGTTAAAAACAAAGATAGTATTCTTTTCAAATCTTCAGATGAAACAAATCTAGGAGGGGTAGCTAAAACATAAGATGACAGGATCCAAAAAGGTCTTGACAGGCTACAAAATAGGCTAAAACTAATAAGATGAAATTTAATTGAGATAAATGGAAACAAATTTGGATTTAAGAAATCAACATCAGAAGAACAAGAGAGAAGGAAACATTGAGCCAGACAGCAATTCCTCTGAAAAAAATCTGGAGTCTTAGTGAACTGCAAATTCAATATGATTAACAGTGTGATATGGCAGCAAAAAAGGGGGGAGGGGGAGAATGTGTTCTTGGACTATATCAAGAGGCATAACTTCTAGGACTAAGGAGGTGATAGTTCCTCTGGACCCTGGACCCTGTATGCCTGGAAGCCTGGGTTCAGTTTCCGGGTGCCCTGGCTTAAGAAGGACTTTGAAAAGCTAGAAAGCACCCAGATTAGTACAACCAGAATGGTGAAGGGGCCCATGCTCTATGAAATAATCAGTGAAGGAACTCGAGAGAAGCAAGCTAAGGGGGAACATAACTGCCTTCACATCTTAAAAAGCTGGCACGTGGAAGAGGAAGTCGATTTGTTCTACTTGGTCCCAGAATGCAAACTAGAGGAGGGGATGGGAATTAGAAAAAAGGCAAATTTAAGCTTGAAGTTAACAGAGTAAACCTTTCAAACAACCAGAGCTATCTGAAGGCAAAGCAGGCATTCTCAGGAGAGAGCTAATTCCATCTCACTGAAGGTATTTAATTAAAGCCTGGATGAACCTTATTGAGTATATAATAGCAGGGATTCTTTTGATAAACAGTTTGAACTAGATGACTAATAAGGTCACTTCCAGTTCTGAAAATCTCTGACTCAATCTCTCCTTAATCAATCTGTCAACAGGCATGTAAGTACCTACCATGTGCCAGGCATTGTGCTAGGAGCTGGGAATATGACTACAAGACAATGAAATCATGTCCACCTTCAAGAAGCTTACATTCCATTAAGGGTGGAGAAAGGGAATATTACTTATCCTAAAGCCAGCACTGTGCCAGATTTCTGATTGCTAACAGTCTACGTAGCATCCAAAAGATCCCCACAATGATCAGTTCAATGAAAGACCACATCTGATACTTATTTCTCTACCAGTGTGGGCCTTTTTATCAATGCACAGAACAGAATGCTCTCCCTGGTCTCAGAAACCCAGTGCTGGTGGAGACTTGCCAGCAAGGCTTCTCTTTCCCAGGAATGACACTATAATTGGTGAACCACATCAGATACTGATTATTGAGAACAGACCATAATAATTTAGGGGAAATTCAAAAGAAAAGAATTAAAATTCTACTTTGACATTGTCCAAAATAAATTATAATCACAGAATGTTAGCACTTCAAAGACTTCAGGATCTTCAAAAATCATCTAGCCCCACACTGTCACTTTGAGGGCTCGCTCAAAGTAAAAATAAATAAATTACTAAAACAAAATAAATTTTAAAATAAAAATAAATAAAGCAAGAACCAGGTCTCTCCAATGTCAGTTTATTACACCTTCCACCAAAGCTATTATTCTTCTTTTTATCATCCAAAATGCTATTTTGAGCCTGAAAGAATTATCTATGTCATATCCCTTATGCATGCCACTATCACCCCTTAGCCAAGCAGGACAAGGAATACCTCTGTTCGAAAAAAAAAAAAAAACTTTCATTGACAACATCCAATTTGAATCATTATTCTTTTTTATTTTCACCAAAATGAAATTAACTTCAGAAGGAGAGTTCTAACATATTAGAGTAAATAAGATATTTAGTTGGCACAGTAGGTGTCACTATTACAACAGAAAGAAATATTCTAATGGTCACAAAAGGGATCAAAAGCATTAACACATGCCACAACAAAGAACCTTTTTTTTTTTTTAAAGAAAAAACCCACAAGTCTAAGCAATAAAATGCTTTCCCAAGATTCCTCCTTCTACTACCACACAGCTTCATTATCCTATTACTTCTCATCCTTCTCCAAACCCCATTCCCGGATTACTTTCCCTCCACCTTCTCTACTTCTGCTTCTATGCTACTAAACACTCCTAGAGGAAAGTCCCTAATCACTGCAAATTTATGTTTTCCAGTCTCCTCTGGACCCTCATGGCTACATTCCAATCACTCTTTCCTGATCAACTCTCTCTCCTGAACTCTACTGAACACAATGACTGTTCTATGAACACAGTGACTGTTCTAAACCTCTTCTCAAGACACCACTACCATTCCTCAGTCCCTCTCAAGCAAAGGCTCTGGTCTCACACTTCACTGAAAGGGGAGAAGAAAGGTTGTCTTTCATTAGCTCTTTCTCCTCTCAATCCTCTATCACAAACCAATTCTGTGTCTTTCCAAACACCCTCCCCTTGCTCCAATCTCAAAAGATGACGCAATTCTTCTCCTTTCACTACCAATCGCTTGATTTGTGTGCTTGACCTTATCCCCATCCAATCTTCAACCTTTCTGCACCCACTGATGCCTTTCCTTCTGCTTTCAAACTTGTCCAACTTCTCCCATCCTTAAAAAACTGATTGGAGCCTACTATCCTCCTCAAAGTACTGATATCTTTCCTCCCTTTCACAGCCAATGTCCTAGAAAAAAAAAACTCAACATTGTGTGCCTCCACTTTCTCACACCTCCCACTCAATTCTCACCCCTTTGTCATCCGGCTTCCTCCTCCCCAAAGTCTCCAATGATCTCTTTATTTATCAATCCAGATGCCTTTTCCTAGTTTCCAACCTTGTAAACCTCTCCAAAATTTGACAGTGTTGTTCACCCCCTTCTTCTAAACAGTTTCTCCTCTTTGGATGTTTGTGATACTGCTCTGTAGTTTTCTTCCTACCTGCCTCATCTTCTCAATCGACTTTGCGGGATCGACATCCAAGTCCCACCCTACCCCACCCCCCATGGGTGGGTATTCTCCAGGGATCCACCCTGGGCTCCCTCCTTTCCTCTTTCTGTGCTTTCTCTCAGTGACCTAATCAGCTTCCAAACAGACGACTATCATCTCTATGCAGATGACTGGGTTAAATGTTTATTCATTCATTCATTTCATTCACTCAGCCCTCCAGAGCTCCTTCATTAACAACTGCTTAGACAGCAACTCCAGGATGTCCTATAGGCGTCTCAAACTTATTACGTCCAAAATGGAATTCATTACCTTTTCCTCTTAACTCATTCACTTCTCTATTTCTATCCTTTCAGTCCTTCCAGTCACCTAAGTTTGCAAAGTTGGAGCTGTCCCACAAGTCTTTTATTATCTCTCCTCTACATCCAACTGGTTGCCAAGTCTGGTCCAGTCAACCTCCCCTAGATTTCTCTCCCCTATCCTCTTCTCTTTACTCTTACCATAATGACTGTCCTACAGACCTTCATCCCTTTTTACCTAGACTATTGCAATACCCTTCTAGTTGGTAGAGCTGGTATTGCAATACCTCTTCTAGCTGAGGGTCCACTAAATGGGCCTCAACCTAGGGGCCAGAATTCACTCATCCCTCAAGCTCTGATACTCTGCCCACTTAGCTCACACGCAGCATAAGGCCTATGCTGATTCTTCAGTCTTCTCCACAGCTCAATCACCCAGATAACAGGAGCCTGGCGCACCCCTCCTCTGGACCCTGGTCTTTTTCGAAAGAAAAAGTATGCTTGCAAATGAATCCTTCACCCTATTATCTTTGCAGGGTTTGTGGTATTTCCCTATTCCTAGACAGAAGTTCTTGCTTGGTTGTAAGGGACAGGAGAGAGGGTTGTCACATGTCCAGGCCTCCAGACTCTTCCTCCCCTTTCTCCTTTGAGTCTAATTTGTTTCTAAAGAAATTGGACAAAACTAACATTCTGATCTGACAGTATTTTCCAAAGCAGCGGGAAAGAGACAATAGGGTTCAATTCCAACAGGAACCATTGGGGGAGGTCAGTAACCTAACACAGTGGCATAATTTGAGGGATGGATCCAGGACTGGAAGCAAATGACACCCACCTTGGGAATGGCCTCGCTCACAGCATAGCTGGCTTTGTCACTGATCCACACCTTATCCTTTGGGGAGAGGCCAGTGCAGATGGCCTTGAGCTCAGTCAGAATGGATTTGTAAGGAACCACCTGGACTTTAAACTCGTCCGCCAGGCTGGAGTTGAACAGTAGATGCTCCTTCACATCAGGTGCTTTGGTCCGGTCTCCGTCAATAAAGAGCCTGAGGAGAAGTGGGGCCAGGAGACAGAAGGAGAGAGAAAGGAAAGGAAGGAGAGGAAGAAAGGAGAACAGCCATGAGCCAACAAAGAGCATAGCTAAAGAACCCATCAGTCCCACAGAAATGATAACATACCACTACTTGTGTACTTATTATTGTTTATGGTTTAGGGGACTTTATCTTCCTATTGGAGAGAAGCCACAAATATACAGCCTGGGGCAGCAGAAGGAAGACGTTCCAAACAGGCAGCAACCCAGAGTCCAGGGGGGCTGGCAGGGGGAGAGTGAAGTGGAGAGAGAGGCCGGGTAATCTAGTTCCTTGGGGGAGAAGAGCTTTGCCCATTTTACCTGGCCATGTTTAGCATGTCCCTAGACAGTGTTTATATAATCTAGTGCTAAGGCAAGCAGGGAGGCAGGAAGGGCAGGCCTAGGAGAAAAACAGGAAAGAAAAGTGAGTAGCCACGTGTTGCATTCACCTGATTGTGTCTGTTCCTATGATCGCATAGGAAAAAAATACTGGGTTGTGCTCCACATCTGATCCCCGGAGATTGAACAGCCCTGGAAAATAAAACAGAGGGGCCCCCATTACCTACTGACCATGAAATATGAAACCAGTGCCAGCATTGGGAAGAGAAAAGGGCTCAGGGACTGGCAGCCAAAGTCCACAGAAAAATAAACGCACAGGTCAAGAACTGCCTACATTCCATGTCTATCCATTGTGACTCAGAGGCTTTTTTCACCACACGATGGCGCCCAAACTGTGTCTCCAGCCAGAAAGTTCACAGGCTCCAGGGGAGATGGGGATGGAGCCTTCGTAAGGAAATCCAGCCAAATGCCTGACAAAAACAGCTAAAATAACTCCCCTTCCTTGCATTGCTTGGAGGTGCTCTCACCCCCAGCTCCTTTCTTTGCTCTGTTTGGTAGTACTCTACAAGGCTATCCAGGCTCACAACAGCAAGCTGAAGAAGAAGACCCCTTCCCCCAATAGGGTAGGGTGGGAGTTTTCTCCCGCCAACATAAGGAGAGAGACTCCCACTTGGTGCAATGAGGCCATAAATAACCTCTAGGGAAAATAAGGAAACAAAGCTACACACAAGTGAAGCCAAATAAAAGCCTTCCTCTAAGTCTCAATGAGTCCCAATTAGAAGGGCATCCCTGAAAACAGCTATTGTAGTATAGGAATGAAACTAGAACTGAGAAGTGCCACCGAGAATTTTGTCATGGAGCTGACCACTGGCAAGAGCCTGCCTGTCATGCCCTGCCTTCTACACAACCAGACAGGCCACTTCCCCCTTTGAAAAATGAAGGGCATGGAAGCAACGTTCCAAGGTCCCTTCCCACTCTATATCTTCAGAGTCCTATAAAATGAAGTTCAGTTGAGTCATTTTTCAGTTCTGTCTGACTCTTCACAGCCTCGTTTGGAGTTTTCTTGACAAAGATAGTGGGGTAGTTTGCCATTTCCTTCTCCAGCTCATTTTACAGATGAGGAAACTGAGGCAAACAGGCTTAAGTGACTTGAGCAGGGTGGGTCTCACAGCTGGTAAGTGTCTGAGGCCAGATTTGAACTCAGGAAGATGGGTCTTCTGAGTCCAGGCCTAGCACTCTAGCCACTATGCCACCTAGCTGAGGAGTCTAGACTAAATGCCCTTTGTGGTCCCTTCTAGCTCTCATTACATGAAATCATGATCCTGTGGTAAGCTCCTTTTGCACATTAGATCCATCTCAGAGAATTAAAGAATTTGATAGTTAGAAGAGATCCTGCAGCCATACATGGATTGGAACGGCTATAACACGCCCAATAAGTGATCATCTGCACTTTGCAAGAAGACCTCCAAGGAGAAGGAACCAGCCCATTCTACTGGAGATGGCTCTAATTGATAGAAGTTTGTTTTGGTTTTTTCCTGACAATGCACCCAAATTCACTTCTTTACAACTTACACCTATTACTCTAAGAGTACTGTAACAAGGCTAACAATTTTGTAAGAATTTCCTAACCGCAGAAGATGGAAAACAGGTATATAAGTTCCAGAGATAGTGGGAGGGGGGGAGGGGGAGTTTCTCTTGAGATTAAGATAAAAAGTAAGCTACCCTTCCACTTAGCAGAGAGCCAGAGAGAAAGCAAATAGACCTTATGAGGTCCCTCCAAATCACATTCTAGGCTTTGACAAACACAGACTCCAGAATCAGGCACGGGCAATTTCAGAGATGAAAACTGACAAATTCCTATTACAGCTTATAGATCTAGCCAGAGGTCTCTGTTTCCTGTGGGGGAAAGAAATGCCTGTAACACTGGAGAGGGAATGGTTTAATATGGCCTACAGAGAGTGATTTAGAACACTTAAGCCATACTTTTCCATTTTGGGATCCTTAATCCAAGCAGTTTCTAATGTTCAAGGACCAATAGTAGGTAGGTGTCACTCACGTGGTTATTCTTAGCCTCTGAATTGTAATATTAATCCCTCGCAAGCTAAATTCCCTCAGGTATCTCCCACCATCCAATCTTAATAGACATCGCTTGTATGCGTTTGGTACTGTAACCGAACCACTCTTCATTCCACAGCCTCTCAGTAAGTAAAATGATGTGAGCGAAAGATTCCAGGGAACCTATGATAAGATCAAGTAACACACACAAACAGTGAAACTGGAGTACTCACATGCAATCTCATCCAGGGCAGTGACCACAAACCACACTACTTTTCTCTCCGCCATTTTCACTCGCAGGTCAGCAACTTTGTCCTTCCAGGCTACACCTAAAATATACAAAAGCCCTAAAATTAAGGCCCATTCTTCCAGGAAATCCTCTCATAGCAGAAGTCCTACCATAGTCTAATATAATCTTCTAGACTATAAATTCCATGGGGGCAGAAAGAGTGCCATATCGAATCCTCAACAATTCTACCAACATCCAACAAAATTTAAATTTTGGAGAAAACGGATCTTTTTTTTTTTGCCCAAGAAAACAGGAAACATGGGTTCTGGTCATTCCCTTCCTTTTCCATTACTCACTAGCTGTACAAACTTGGACAAGTCAGGTAAGTTTTATGATACTCAATTTTCCAGTTATTTTCAAGGAAAACTATAGCATTGCAGCAAAGGACCTTAGATAGCTCTCTCTCCTGGTGGAGCTTTTTCTAGTAGTTGGTAAAAGACACCACTCTTTGCCTCATTTCTTACCTAGCCTTAATCAATGAATGGGTGTTGCCTCAGATAAAGTGAGACCTGGGAAAGACCTTAGCTTTAAAACGTCAAGGTCCTCCACTGCATCCATGGCCATCTCCGGTCATCCTGATCTATATTTAGACCCAAACGGCTCCAGAGGAGAGAGCGAGGCTGGTGACTTTGCACAGCCCTGCCACAGTTAAATCCAATTTGCTTGCAAGTTAAGACATCACGTTCCTGATGTCATTGGTCCTCTTCGAGAATGGAGGACAAACACTAACAATGATGCTCAATTACATTCCTCTATAAAATGGGGGTAATGCCTGAAAGTCTTGAAGGCCAAATGACAAACTGAGTTCCTGTCTAGCTCTAACAATCCCTACAATTTCCATTAAGAGCAATACTAATGGAAACACATTGCAGGCCTCTCGAGCAGATGTCACTGGAGAGGAGGTCAGGTAATAGAGGCATGGTGGAACTAGATGCAGAAGACATGGCTTTAAATCTGGAGCCTGCTGCTTACTGCATGGCCATGGGCAAATCACTTAAAATATCTAAGCCTTAAAAATGGGGGCTTCATATACAACTGTAGTGAGGCAGGTGCATGGCACTAAGGAAAGAATACCATCTCTAGTCAGATGACCTGGGTTCAAATCTCAACTCTAATACTTCCATGTAGGTGACCTTACACAAGTCAATCAACCTCCCTGTGTCTGTTTCCTCATCTGTAAAATAAGGAGAATGGACAGGATGTCCTCTGAAATCCTTCCTACCTCTACAACTATGAGATCCTATGATACTATATCTCTCCCATTAGATTGTAAGCTTCCCCTATGTCTCTCCTTATTAGATTTTGAGGTCCTGAAGGGCAGAGACTATCTTTTGCCTTCTATTTGCCCTAGCACAAAGCACAGTGCCCAGCACACAGTAGGTGCTTAGTAAATGTTTATTGACTATGAAGCCAAAGCAGGAATGATATACTCAGAGAGAGGAGAAGGGTAGAGTTGTTATTGTTTGTCCTTCATTTTCGAAGAGGACCAATTACATCATGAGGTGATGTCTTGACTTGCATGTGAACTGGATTAAAATGAGGCAGAGTAGCACAGAGTCATCAGCCTCACTCCCGCGGCAGGACAAAAGTCAGGATGACTGATGATGGCCTAGGATGTGGTGGATGACCTTGGTATCTACACGCTTCGGCCACTTCCATGGCCACTGGAACAAACTGTTCTCATTTGCCCATTCCAACACGCTTGATGTAGTCTTCCACATGCTTGGCAATGACATTCCCCTAACTCACCAACAGGTTTGAGGCCTGTCATTTACCCTCAACCTGGTTTGGCCCATTGGCCAGGGTGTAGCCATTGTGCATGCTACAGCTTCCTGGAGTCACCTTACTTAAGTATGACACATATACCAGCTATGGTAATCTTCATCCAACGGCTCATAGGAGCATTGGTTTCACATTGGAAGAGGTCTTAGAGGTCATGTAATCCAAACATTTTATATTACAAATGAAGAAAGTGAGGCCTCTGAAATAAACTGAAAACCTCTGGAGACAAGAACCAGTGACATGATTAGACTTATACTTTATGTGGAAGATGAAATGGAGAGGAGAGAGAAGGGATGCAGGAAGCCCAACTAGGAAGACTATCACAGTTGGACCTGAACTAGGCACTGATATCTGAGAAAAGAAAATGGAAGCAGAAAATATAGACAGGTAGGTATCGGAAGATTCAATTGATTAGATGTGGTATGATGGGAAATCAGAAGTCGAAAATGACTCTGAAATTAAGAACATGAGTGACTAGAAGAACAGTGGTGTCTCACTGGAAATAAGGAAGTTTGGAAGGGGAGAGAGTTCAAGGGAGAAGGACAACGAATCCGGTTTTGGACACAGTGTCGAGTTTGAGATGTCTACAGGATATCCAGTTAGAAATATCTAATAGGCAGTTAGAGATGTAATACCGGAGCTCAGGAAAGACTAAGGCTGCACATGTAGATCTAGACATTATCTACTTAAAGTGATATTAGACCCCATGAGAGTTGATGAGATGACTGAGAGAATAAAACAGAGCCCAGTATAAAGCCTAGGGATATATCCCTAGGTAAGAAGTGTGATATGGATGAAGAACCAACAAAGAGACTGAGAAGCGGACTGGAGGAGACTAGGAGGAGAGCCAAGAGGAAACAGCTTCCTGAAAACCTAGAGAGAATATCCAGGAGGAAAGAATGGTCAACAGGGTCAAAGGCTGGAGAGAAGTCAAGAAGGTAGAAGACTGAAAAAAGGACATCAGATGTGGCAATTAGGAGATAACTGATAACTTTAGAGAGAGCAGTTTAAGATAAGTGACGAGTTTGGAAGCCAGACAACAAAAGGTAGGAGCGATATAGGGCAAAAGTTTGAGGAAGAAGTTGGCAAGTAACCACAGTTAATAATACTCTATTAAAATCATATCTGTTCCTATTAGTCAGATGCACAATCAGACATTACCAGCATCTGCACCTCTTAAAAAAGACTACCTGCAGCAAAACAGCTTCCCAGAAGCACCCCTTCCAATGCAAGAAGTTTCCTACCAGCCTCCAGCATTGGGATCTAGGGCATTTGTCAGTTCTGAAAGGCAAGTCAACTCCTGGCCTCTGTCACTACTTGCCAATAAGTCTGGTGTCTTCCAGTGGGGCAGGCATTTGGCGAACAAAGCTCACTACTACCCCCTCTCCCTCCTCTAAACCATCCAGAAAAAATTCAAAACGTGCAGGGAGAAAATGTCAACCTAACCTCATGTCACTGGGCTTGTACACCAAGTACCCAATGGAGAAGCTGTAATACCCTCCAAGGGTGGAGATCAAAAGAAGAAGCTGTGGGGTTCTACTGCCCTGACAAAATGAAGCTTTGAGGATCACCTCTGGAATGCTCTTTAAAACACTAGCCAGGAGACTGGCCTTCCATACTATCTTCCCAGGACCCATTCTGGGCATTGTGCCTAAATTCCACAAGCTACCCCACCTCCCTTTAAATTTCATAGCTAAAATTCCCTCCCTATTGCTTGAGTCTCACTCCCTTGATGCTATGTGATCACTCATTACCTACTACCAACATTAATGGGCTGTGAGGACTACCCTCTGCGCCACCCTCATGCCCCCTCCACACACACACACACACACACACACACACACACATACACACAAAGTCTCCAGTTCACAATCTAAAATTTGAAGGGAGAAAAACAGCAAGCAAGCAAATACCACTTTAAGAGGGGCAAGGAAAACTCCCAGCTCTGCTCCCAAGAGTAAATAAATTAGAGGGGCAACAGCTAGCAACTCAGAACTAAAGAACATTGCCTTCGGAAAAACAAGGAAGAAAAGAGCTATTCAAAAGAGTTTTGTAAGAATAAACCAAGCCTCATTAAGTGGCATTACAAGCTGAATGGAACCATTACTTTAATCAAATGCCGCATCACGCCAGGAGAGAGGAAAATCTCATGACAGCTCAAAGTCGAATCGATCTAGGGACTTTAATAAAGACGATGAGAAAGAGGGGAAAATGTAGAGCAGGAAAATCCAAGCACTAACCTGTATAATCCAGGCCCAGGGTTAGGAGAGGTTTGCAAGGGCGCTGAGGACGATCCGTCCAGATCTTGTCAACAAGATTCTCTTTGACAGGGACAAGATGATGACCCGAACCTCTCAGGACCTTGGCCATCTTCTTCCATTGATCTAGGGAAATCAACAGTACAGTCATGAAAACACATTAGAGCAGAGGCAGATTGAATCTTCTTCCCAAAGTCAGTTCTTTTTCCACCCTTTCTCTAAAACCAGAAACGTGGGGGAGGAAAAGGAACTAACCACACTGCTTTGGCTGGACCCCACCCCTTTCCTCCATCATAAAATCATTCTTTTGATTTGGTCTTTACAGAACATTGCATACGATATGGGCCAAAGATCATCGTATAGAGAAATCGTAAGAACCAGGTTTTAAACATGAGTCTTCATCTCCAGACCTCAGATTTCTCAACTGTGAAATGAGGTAAAGGATTAGCTGATCTCTAAGGTTCCCCTCAGCTTCAGAATTCCATAATTCTTCTGAAACACGAAGCTGCCATCCATCGAGGCGCATCTGTCATACTGTGACATCTCGGAAAGAAGTCAAGATTCCAGCAGGCACTTTAATACAAATCATATTCACTAACCCGATGGAATGATCGAAGGATCCACACCAACCCTGGATCCTTCGGGAAGCACACTCACCAGCCAGTCCTCCTGAGTTGGTGTGTCCTTCAGACCTGGAAGGACAGGCAAAAATAACTCACAATTAGACGACGATGGCTCTGTCACCGAAAAAGAGACTGTGTCAGGGTCTTAATTAATCACGCTCCGCACTAAAAATAATTAGAATGCTTTAGGAAATTTGAACCTCATTAAGTCAAGGAAGAAGATCATGAGATGGCTTTGAAGGAAGTGCATTAGATAGATATGGAGCATCAGAGAATTCAGCCAAATGACAAATCTTACTCCCATACCATCTCTCTGGCAAATACTAACCTTATTCTAAGGGAAATCCTTAGGAAATGGATAAATAGTCTCATCCCTGTAACCTTAGCAATCCTAATTTAGGAAGATGGTAAGTTGAAGAAAGATAAGCATCTATCAGGAACCAGGGCCCATCCACAATAGTATTTCTTAAACGAGGAACTTCCAAGTGGTAACAAATGAGGACTGTTAGTTAAGGAATTCTGGACAGGGTGGGGCTGAAGGTAACCTCTTAAGGGCTACGCTTTATACCTTAAATGTATCATACAAGGACCCGAGGAGCAAAGAGACATTTTAAAAGCCAGCAGTTCTGTAGAGGCCACCACAGACTTTTCTAATAACCTAAATAACTTGAGCCCAAGTAACACCCTTAACAACTTACTAAGGTTCACATCTCTCTTGAGAACTGGCAAAGACTGTTTCTAAGGAATGGGCTGTAAAAAAAACAAAGAATCAAAGTTCTCTTAAAAAAAAAACACTAGCGTCCTCAACGTTAACACCTCAGTCTGTTGCTTTATTCTTCACTCTCCACCTCCCCTCCCCCATTCTTTTTAAACCACCAAGCCATTTATTAGCCAAGTTTCTCTTTGTGTCTTTAATTCACAAGGAAAAGTCATGTGATTTCTAGAAACAGAGGGCAAGAAGTTTCTCCTTCGGCAAACCCCAGGGAAAACTCACACATATCGGCTGGTCAAATCCAATCTATATGGCTCTACCCCCAGATAAATCAAGTTAATGCTGGCAGAAGCCCAGCTGTCATAGTCCAGTCACTGAATTCCCCAGACTTTTTACCCCAGGATGTTTTGTGTAAGAATTTACTTTCCCTATTATTCTCCTCTATGGACTAAGAAATGTCAAGCATTCCTGGCCTTTACTTTCCCTATCTTTTCCTGATTTCTATCCCTAGCATCATCTATCCTTTAGGCAAAGAGGGACCCTTTTCCCACTCCCACGTTCTCACTGGCAAGAGTGTTTATAACTGTACACAGAGGAAATCCTTTCAAATCCTGCACCGATTTGCCGTCAGAATATCATATGGGCTTTGAATTCATTACTCCAGGCAGGGAAGGGAAACAGCACACAACACCTCTGCTTCTGATATTCCATGGTCTTCCTAGGTCTCTACCACTTGATAGATTCCAGAAGACTGAACCTGGGCATATACATCTAGTGGGAGACCATGTACCCACTCAAGTCCTCAATAAGTAGATGATAGAGGACTATTTGACAAGAAAACTCCCTTCCTTGGGGGATCCTACATCACTACTTCACACTAAGAAAAACCATCATGATACCACTAGTACATTCATTGAGCATTTGATATTTTCTAAACTTCATCCCCAAACATCCAACACTTTCTAAACTTTGTACTGCTGTTAATGCCATTATCCATTCCCAGATTCCATCCCCACCCTTACATTTACTATTTTCTACTTATCCTTTAAGACTATTCTCAAATTCTACCTCAACCATGAAGCCTTCCTGATTGCTTCCAGCTAAGAGTGATCTCTCCCACCCCAATCATACAGATTATTTTATTTTGTACTTCTCTGGAGCACTTTCCATATTAGTGTTACACCAGGTATGTTTTAGCTTCCTTAAGAACACTATGAAGGCAGAGAACCTCTTTGTATACCTCACAACCCCTAGCACAGCACCCCGCACAAAGTGATGAAAGAAGAGGTCAGCAGTTGAATATGCTAATATAACCAGAGGTCAAGCTACAAAGAACAGAGTCTGCTGTCACCTTGTGAATGAGGACTAGGAAGGATTTCTCAGTGCCTGTGACCCTGCCTGATAAACCTCCTTCTTTGGCTGTCCTAGGGACAACAAAGCAACATTCCAATCTCCTTCTGCTGGGTCTAGGCAAGCAACTAGCAGCCCCTACCCACCCATCTTCATGAGGGTCCAATTGTTGTCCATCTGTTTGGCAGCTTGGAGAAAGTAGCGTCCATCAGTCCACATGGCTGCATGCTGCTCCGTGATGATGGCTGTACCTATGGCAGGGGTGAGGGAGGAGCAAAAAGAAGAGAAATGTTTTTTTATAAACCCATTCCCAAACAAAACAAGCTGTGATAAGCTTCCCAGTCACAACAGAAAGGGTACAATTTTCTGACAAAAAAAAAAAAAAAAAAAGGAAAACCCATCTCCTCAGAATATCCACAGCTTCCATTATTCTCTCTGGCTCAGAGATAATCCTGGAGCTGAAACTTACTTAACCCCAGGGCCATGTTATATAAAAAGAAAATTAAACAGCACTATGAGGTCATTCAGATTGGCACTGGGGCCAAATACTCAAAGGAGCAGACCCATAGAAAAGAACTCTTTTCTCAAGATCAGCCAAGGCCTTTGGAAGCGCTAAGGAAAAAAAAAATCTCAAAAACTCCAAACAAGGTTGGGTTGAAATTCCTGAGGCTTCTGTTCTTTCTAAACATGAGAGACACTACTGGACCCCTCTGATACATCACAGAAACCAATTCATTTCTTCTACCACATACCTGTCTCTCAGTTCCATAATTTGTAATCCCCTACTGAAATCCTCCTATCTGACTCGCCCCAGAGAAGGATCAAACCAGTCCTACCGAGGGCAGAGGGAAATCACATTCACTAATGTGGAGGGGCCCCCTGAACACGTACACTAACAATCATCTCCTCCCACCTCTGCCCCTAGCTTGCACTGAAGCCATCAGCAGAGTATCAGGCACAACTGATAAATATGAGCAAACGAATGAAGGCATTTGGAGAGGGAAATGATGACCTAATCAGTGAGGGAAAGAGCCTTCAGCACTGTCTAAATCACCAACTTGCAATTTTAACTATTTGGAGGGGTCTGTAATCCAAGCACAAGAAGGCGAGCACACACATGCACACACACACACACACATACACACACACACACACACACACACACACACACACACACACACACAACTCATTAATGAGGGCAAAGCCCAGAAAGGACCTGCCATGAAGTCTTTTTCTTTGTGCCCCAAAGGCAAATGAGTCAACAAGCATCCATGTACTTGGGAGTACCATACAGAACAGTTAACAGGACTGCTCTATGAGCAAAAGGGTGCAGACTGCAGAGAAAGGGGCACAGAGCTCAGAGGGCACACATCAAAACCCAGGACCCAATGATAACAACGGGAATGAAGCAGAGAACGTCTGGTATGCATTTTTTCTTTTGGATAACGTGCCACATATGTGTGTGCACACATACACACACACCCTGAGACCTAGTCCAATTATGGTCAGGAAGAGGAAAAAAGATACATGTATACACAGATGCAAGTTTGTGATAACTTACCAGCTGAGCCATCAAATCCGGACACAAAAGCACGCCTGCAGTCACAGGGGGCAATATACTCACTCTGGAAAATAAAACAGACTACTCGTTAGAGAGCACAGTCACCTCCATTGGTAGCACATAACAAAAAATCAATTTAATCTTTATTGGATATCATCTATAAGCTCCACACTATGTGAGAGATCATGGAGGATTCCCCTCCCCCATGAAAAAAAAAAGTGTGAGAGTGTGAATGTGAGTGTGTGTGTGTGTGTGTGTGTGTGTACAAAAAGTCCCTGCCCTTGAAGCAGATTACAATATGGTTGAGGAGATAAACATAGCAAACAGAAACCAAAAGGAGAATACCAGACAATATAGGTATGCCCCAGTTAAGTTGCCCCAAGCAACAAAAAAATATCAGGACCTAGATGCCATGACAATGGCCTAGATATTATACTTCCTTTGGCCTAAAGATACAAACCTAATGACCAGTGGAAAATGCCAGCTAGCACTTGAGTCCCACTGGCATTAACTTCCCTGGGATACAGTTTCCTTAATTTCTGTATATAAGCATAAACATTAAGTTTTTGGAATTTTCAACCCTCTGTAATATTGTTTCACCTAAAATCTGTTTTCTCAGAATAAATCAATGACATCAAGTGAAGTATGCTAACAAAATCACTGATTTTACATAGCATTTTGTGTTTCATAGAGACCTTTATACTGTACATGTTATTTCAAAATAGGCTGATGAGGTAATACAGATTACCTATTATTTTCACTTTATACGTAGAAAAACTGAGACAGAGAAGTCAAGACATAGCCAAGATCACAAAGAAGGAAGGAAGGACTTACTAATGGTTTGCACTGTGCTAAGTATTTTACAAATATTATCTCATTGAATCCTCACAACCCTCAGAGGTAAGTATTAATATTTTGATATTTTACAGTTGGAGAAACTGAATAGGACAGTGGTTTAGTGAGAGTTAGGATTCAAATTCAGATTTTGCTACACCACAACCACTCCTACTGAGGGCTAAATAAATAAATTTTTAAAAATATCTTTAAGAATTAAGTCTCTATCTCCTTCCTTAGGGAGGGCAAATTAGACCAAGAGATAGAACAGATGAAGAACTGGTGTTTCCTCATTGTATGGAGATCCATATTCATCTCTTGCTTCCTAGTGTCATTTCAACATGTCATATTTCTGAAAGCAAGGTCAGGAATTTTTTAAATTTAGCTTCAATGATTCTTTAATGTAAGTCTTTTCATAAAGGTATGCAAGTTTGCTGCTCTTGACCTCCAAAGTCCACCAATTTCCCTCATAGATTCTGATCTTGTCTAAAGGAAACAATTCTACAGAATATTGTTTTGGTTTTTTATTTCTTAATAGTATTTTTTTCTAATTAAATGTAAAGACAATTTTTAATATTTATTTTTTATAAAAAATTATTTCTGGGGGGCTAAGCCAAGATGGCAGCTGGAAAGCAGGGACTAGCATGAGCTCCCTGCCAAGTCCCTCCAAAAACCTATAAAAAAATAGCTCTGAACCAATTCTAGAACTGCAGAACCCACAGGTTAGCAGAGGGAAGCAGGGCTCTAGCCCAGGACAGCCTGGATAGTCTCTGGGTAAGGCCTATCCCGCATGGAGCTGGGAGCGGAGGGGAGCAGAGCTGAGCAGAGCAGAGCCCAGCATGGGCGGCGGGGACCAACGAGGAGCCAGGCGGAGCATGCCCTAGCGCCTTGAATCAGTGAGCTGCAGTAGTTACTAGACTTCTCAACCCACAAACACCAAAGACAACAGAGAATGTTAGTGGG
>CM053624.1:79722861-79767455 GCA_028646595.1 Phalanger gymnotis | reverse complement strand
AAAAAAAAAAAAAGAAAAAGAAATGCGGGGCTGGCTGCCACATTCCATACCTTCATGGAGTCTCTCTGGTACGAGGCATGGGGACCTAGAATTCTGGAATGTAAGAGCAAATAACAACCATGTGGCAGTCAGCCTCATATTGACAGCCTTGGTTTTTTATTAAAACACTTTTTTCTCTGGTTAATGTGATGCATTTTGAAATAATATTTGAAGGACTAGTGTCAGCAAATCGAAGAGCAAACAAGGCACAAGATAACCACAAAGCATCAAGGAAGTCATAAGCCTTGCATGAGGTTGTTTATTATTATGGCTTATCAAGTTGTTCTCATTGTGGAGCTGACTGTAACTAATACACAATGACTGGAGAGTAATGATCTAGAAGATAGTCTTACATAAGTTCCCTATGAAATGCATTACATAACAAGATAAATATATTCTCCAAAGAGAAATCCCTAAAAACTTTTAGAAGAAAATAAATTTTATTTTATTTTGTCCTTCCAAAAGTTTTTCTTGGAGGAATAAAAAATGTTCACTTCTTCGGTTTAAAAAAAATTTATTTCCACTATTAGTCATGTCGCGAAAGAAGAGTTTGCAAAAAAAAAAAATACAGTTTGCAAAAGGAAAGAAATAGATAAAAAACAAAGTAAAAATAGTTTGCTTCAATCAGCATTCAGACTCCATAGTTCTTTCTCTGGACGTAGATCGCATTTTCCATCATGAGTCCTTTGGAATTGTCTTGGATCATTGTATTGCTGAGAAGAACTAAGTCAATCATAGTTGATCATAGCACCAGGTGCTACTGTGCACAATGTTGTCCTGGTTCTGCTCAATTCATTTAAGTTGTACCCAATATTTCTAACATCTGCTTGCTCATCATTTCTTATAGCACAATAGTATTCCATTACATTCGTATACCACAACTTGTTCAGTCACTCCCCAATTGATGGGCATCCCCTCAATTTCCAATTCTTTGCTACCACAAAGAAAGCTGATACAAATATTTCTGTACATGTAGGTCCTTTTCCCATCATCTCTTTGGAATACAGACCTAGAAGTGGTATTGCTGGGTCAAAGAGTATACAGTTTGATTGCCCTTTAGGCATAGTTCCAAATTGCTCTCCAGAATGGTTGGATCAATGCACAACTCCACCAACAGTCCATCAATGTCCCAATTTTCCCATATCCTCTCCAATATTCATCATTTTCCTTTTCTGTCATATTAGCCAATCCAATATGTGTGAAGTGGGACCTCAATTTGCTTTTCTCTAATTAATAGTGACTTAGAGCATTTTTTCATAGGACTATAAGTAGCTTTGATTTCTTCCTCTGAAAACTGCTGTTCATGTTCTTTGACCATAATCAATTGAGAAATGATTTATATTCTCATGACTCAATTCTCTATATATTTGAGAAATGAGGCCTTTATCAAAGGCATTTGATATAAAAATCATTTCCCAGCTTTCTGCTTTCCTTCTAATCTTGGCCTCATTAGTTTTGTTTGTGTAAAACTTTTTTAATTTAATATAATCAAAATTAACCATTTTACATCTTGTGATGTTCTCTCTCTCTTGTTTGGTCAAAAAGTCTTCCTTTCTCCATATATGTGACAGGGAAACTTCCTTTATCTCCTAATTTGCTTATGGTATCACCCTTTATGTCTAAATCATGTATCCATTTTGACTTTATCTTGGCATATAGTGTAAGCAGTTGTTTTTCACCTAGTTTCTACCATACTGTTTTCCAGTTTTCCCAGCAGTTTTTTATCAAATAGTGAGTTCTATTCCCAGATACTGAGGTCTTTGGGCTTATCAAACACTAGATTAATATGGTCATTTACCATTGTGTGCAGTGTACCTAATCTATTCCACTGATCCATCACACTAATTTTTAGCCAGTACCAGATTGTTTTGATAATGACTGCTGTATAATTTAGTTTGAGATCTGGTACAGCTAGGACACCTTCATTTGCATTTCTTTTCTTCCATTAGTCCCCATAATATTCTTGACTTTTTGTTCTTCCAAATGAATGTTGTTGTTATGTTTTCTGGCTCTATAAATAATTTTTGGTAGTTTGATTGGTATGGCACTGAATAAGTAAATTAACTTATAGAATTGCCATTTTTATTAAATTAGCTCAGCCTACCCCTGAACAACTGACATTTTTCCAATTGTTTAGATCTGACTTTGTGTGAAAAGTGTTTTGTAATTGTGTTTATATGGTCTCTGGGCTTGTCTTGGCAAGTAGACTCCCAAGTATTTTATATTGTCTATAGCTATTTTAAGTGGAATTTCTCCATCTTTTGTTGCTGGGCTTTGTAGGTAATATATAGAAACACTGATGATTTACGTGGGTATACTTTATATCCTGCAACTCTGCTAAAGTTGTTAGTTATTTCAAGTAGTTTTTTAGTTGATTCTCTAGGATTCTGTAAGTATACCATCATATTATCTGCAAAGAGTGATAGTTTTCTTTCCTCACTGCCTATTCTAATTCCTTCAACTTCTTTTTCTTTTCTCATTGCTAAAGTACATTTCTTTTTTTTTCTTTTTTTTTTTGAAGGGGGAAGGCAGGGCAATTGGGGTTAAGTGACTCGCCCGAGGTCTCACAGCCAGTAAATGTGTCAAGTGTCTGAGGCTGGATTTGAACTCAGGTCCTCCTGAGCCACCTAGCTGTCCCTAAAGTTAACATTTATAGTGAAATATTGAATAATAGTGATGATAATGGGCATCCTTGTTTCACCCCTGATTTTACAGTGAAGAAAATTTCCACCTTATCCCCATTACAGATAATGCTTGCTGTTGGTTTTAGATAGATACTATTTATCATTTTAAGGAAAGTTCCATTTATTCCTGTGCTCTCAAGTGTTTTTAAAAGAATGGGTGCTGTATCTATTGAGATAATCATATAGTTTCTGTTGGTTTTGTTATTGATATGGTTGATTATGCTGATAGTTCTCCTAATATTGAACCAGCCCTAGTATAAATTTCACCTGGTCATAGTGCATGATCCTGGTGAAATATTGCTGTGATCTATCTCCTTGCTGATATTTTATTTAAAAATTTTGCATCAATATTTATTAGGGAAATCAGTCTATAGTTTTCTTTCTCTGTTTTGGCTCTTCCTGATTTAGGTATCAGCACCATTCATGTCACAAAAGGGATTTGGTAAGACTCCTTCTTCACTTATTTTCCCAAATACTTTACGTAGTACTAGAAGTAATTGTTCTTTAAATATTTGGTAGAATTCATTTGTAAATCCACCTGGCCCTGGAGAATTTTTTAGGAAATTCATTGATGGCTTGTTCTATTTCTATTTCTAAAATGTGGTTAAGTATTCTATTTCCTCTTCTGTTAATCTGGGCAATTTATATTTTTGCAAATATGCATCTATTCCCTTAGATTGGCAGGTTTATTAGCATACAATTGGTCAAAATAGGTCCTAATTTCCTCCTTGTTGGTGGTGAATTCACCCTTTTCATTTCTGATACTGGTTATTTGGTTTTCTTCTTTCTTTTTTTAAATCAAATTAATCAATAATTTACCTTTTTTTTCCTCATAAAACCAGTTCTTAGTTTTATTTATTAGTTCAGTAGTTTCCTTTTGATTTTATTAACCTCTCCAATGATTTTCAGGATTTCCAATTTGGTGTTTAATTGAGGATTTTTAATTTGTTCTTTTTCTAGCTCTTTTTTAGTTGCAAATTTATTTCTGTCGCTGTTGTTTTAATTTCTCTAACATTTATTATCCACTTACTATACTGAAGGTCCTACACTGGAGACTACAAGCAGAAATTATTTCCCCAAAGAGGCTTCAAAACTGCATCTTTTTCAAAACAAGTGAAGCAGTCCCTCCAGCTTAAAAATATTGGACTTACAAATGATCCACACATACAAAAAGCCCCCTTCTCTCTTCTCTTAGTCCTTCTCTCATTTGATGCCTTGGCAGACCAATGTGAGGGAGGTGGGGAAAAAGCAAAGTTGGAGCTTTGAAAGAACACGTGGGCTCAGAAGTAGAATAAGTAAAGAAAGTGAAAATATGACTGTTTATAGGAAAAAATGACTTGACAGTCAGACTCCAAGTTTGCATGCATTTTCACCAACCATCTCCCCATAGCTGGAATACCCCTCCTCTTCATCTTTGTCTTCTGGCTTCCTTGAAGACCCAACTAAAAATCCAACCTCCTACAGGAAGCCTTTCCCAATCCCTATTAATTCTAGTGCCTCTGTTGATCATTTCCATTTTTTTTCACTGTATAGCTTATTTTGTACACAGTTGCTTATACGTATTTGACTGTGAGCTCCTTGAGAACAGGAATTACCTCAGCTTCTATGCCCAGCACTTAGCACAGGATGGAACACAGTAGACACTAATAAATGTTGATTGATTAACTGACTAGCTGCATCTCCTCCCCCAAAAGATTCTCCCACACAGAAGGATGTTTCTCACTTTGCCTGCTGTAGGGGAAGATGACTGTTAAGTATGAGTCCTTCTAAGTGCACCAGAGTCACAGAGAAGACCCCAGAAAGTGAAGATTCCCACAAATCTCCTTTTTAGGGCTCAGCTGTCTCTCTACTCCCCTCCTCCATAACGTTAACTTTGTTTTGGTTTTTGCTAATGGGCCTAAAGTTTCATCAGTTAGAAATACTTGTCGGTTAACAAGTCTACTCTTTTAAAAACACAAATACCTTCTTCCTCCAGAAAGCTTAACCCAACCATTAAGAAAACTGTATGAACCAACTAAATGATAGGATCACAGAAATGGAAGGAACCTCAGAGACAATCTAGTCTATGTGCTTTTATCCTACCCTGTGGTGAGATTTCCATTGGTCTGTGAGCCAAGGAAAGGAAAGAGAAAGAAGGGAATAAGCATTTATATAGTGCCCACTACATACCAGGCACTGTGCTAAGTGCTTTACAAATATTATCTCATTGGATTGGGTGGTGGGGGGTGGAATTACATCTTTGATTCAATGTATTCAATAAATTAAATTAATAGAATTAATTTTTTGTTGTTTTTTTTTGCATTTAAAAACAGAAGGGGTCCACAGGCTTCACCAGCCTGTAAAAAGGGCCCAGTGACACAAAAAAAAGGTTAAGAAGCCCTGATCTAGTATGGCTTCCTTGTTCTACAGACAAGGAAACAGTCTGAGAGAGTTTAAATGACTTGCCCAAGACTACTGAGATGTCACTGTTTCTGTGAAAAACTATTTTGAAAGTTCCAAACAACTTTAAAAGAGGCTTTTGGAATACAGTGCCATTGTGACACGGCTGTGAATTTGGATTTGATTTTCTACATTAAGACCCTCTGACTTAAGAGCTGGGATTGAGTCCTAGGATCTCCTGACTTCAAATCTGGTGCCCTCTCCACTGGCCTCCACTCCACACTTCAAGCTGGAGGAGCAAAGAGGGAGTGACAGGTGTTATCTACAGAGTGGGGCCCTCAAAATACTTTGCAACAGGTCAGGTTGAGGGAAATATAATTCTAGCAGGTGACTTAAGGCAGCATCAAAGCACTAAGAGGTAGGAGAGATCTGCAAAGAAAGGTGGGAGAAGGCCAGCAACAAATTCATCAATTTCAAAATACTGCTGGCATGAGCTGACCCAGAGCCCCCCCCAAACTGAAGAGGAACCTCTTCTCTTATTCTTCCTTCCCACAATACATGGCCTCCTAGGACTCTTAACATTATAGCTCTGCCAACATAACCAACTACATAGATTTTTGTTGCTGTCTTATGAACCTAACCATCATATGTAACATTGTTTCTATGAGAAACTAGTCTTAAATTTCAACAGCTTTGAAAGAGGTTTTTGGAATACAACTTAGCAGTAAATTACAGAGGGTTTGCATTGCATTGTTGTGAGTTTGGATTTGATATTCTCTTTTAAAACCATCTAACATAAAAACAGATTCCCCCAATGTTCCCCACAATGTAGTTGTGATCTCCCAATGTTTTGTAGTTGCCCTCAAAATGTTTTTAGCTTTTCAGGCAATAAAAGAGGATAAGCAACCTGATCAGAGCCAAGATGTCTTCCCCTCCACATTGTGGGTTCCTTAAAAATGCCTCCTCTCCTCAAAGCAATCCCAAGTGAAAATGAAGGGGGTCTGCCCAAGTCTCCAAATTAGAGATAAAATCATAAGAGGCAAGATAAATGCTGCTCCAGAGGAAGGAGGAATTATAAGTGTGTGGATGTATACTTGGCCTTAGATCCAAGCAGATCTGAAGCAAGGATATCCAAGTATGTCCAGTGGTGGGACAATGAGACCCCACCTACTGAGGCTGGCTATTACTCCCATTTCCTCACTGATAGCACAAGAAGACACAGGAAAATTTGTAGGCCAAATCTTCCTAGCACTTAGAAGCTTAGAGACACTCAATTAGCATTACCACCCAAGAACCTGTTTTTGTTTCACCATCCTGTAGGCAGTCTGGTGAAGCCTATGGACCCCCTCTCATACTAATGTTTGTTGCTGAGCACGGCATAAAGGCATATGTCTGTAATCCTGGGGAGGGGGAAGCTGGTGGATTATTTGAATTTGGAAATTCTGGGCTATATAATAGGACTACAGATGATATTGGGAGTCTGCACCAAGTCCACCCTGAACTGGTGATTCCTCTAGGAGCAGGGGACCACCAGGCTAAGAAGGGGTGAACCAGGTAAGAAAAAAGAAGGTTCAAGCTTCCTTATCAATCAGCATTGGGATAAGTGGCCACAGCTCTTCCAACCTGGGCAATATAGAGATACTCAGTTTTGTTTGTTGCATATATTTATAATTGAAGGAAATATGAAATTTCAGTTAGAGGTTAGTGAAAATAAGACACGTATTTTTTTTCCCATCCATGTTCATAGACTCCCTGAAATCTATACACAGAAATTCATCAGTGTCTGTGGAATCCCTGGTCTCCTAAGAAAGCAAAAGTGATCCCATGGAGAGGTGCATCCTTTCCCTCTACTCCCTTCCACATCATATCAAAGCCAAAAATCTTGTTTTATGGCCCAGTCTAAGTCTTTCACCTCCCTCACCAGTCCTCTCCCTAATGTTAATCTAGCCCATTCTATTCTACCTACTCTGGCCTGCAAAAGCTCTTACAGTCTGTGGCACTTGTTCTTTTCTCCTGTAAAATAAAGTTCCCTAAGGGCAGAAATGTTTAGTTTTTTTTTAGTCTTTATATCCCCGGTGCCTTATGCATAGCAAGTGCTTAATAAATCTTTGTTTAAAGGTTTAAAATTTCAGCACTTATCATAGCCTGACCTGAAATAATAGTACCTAACAGGTTCACACGAAGGCATTGAATGAAATGATGCTGAAGACCCTCGGAAGCTGTAAGATTCCACAATTTGATGTGTGTTCATTACTTCATTAAATCATCATCAACAAGCACGGAAGCAGTGTGACAAAATGGATAAGGAAGAACTAGGAGTTCGGGATTCTAGGCCTGGGCTCTGACACTCACAAAGCTGTGTGAGTGAATAAATCATTTTACCATTCTAAGCTTTGGCTTTCTCTTTTGTAAGATGATGTGATTGTGCTAGATTAGTGGTTCTCAAACTTCTTGGCCCGAGGATCTCTTTATATTTTTAAAAGGATTTGAGGACCCCTCCTCCCAAAAGAGCTTTTGTTAATGTTTTTATTTAGTGTATTAGAAATTAATTATCTTAATTAATTATTAGATAATTATTAAATATTAATAATTATTTTAAAATTATTAAATAATTAAGAAATTAAAATATCTTAATATTGTTACAAAATGTTTTTGCCTCATAGACTCCCTAAAAAAGTCTCAGGGCCCGCCCCCCCCCCCAAGGGGTCCCGGGATTATATTTTGAGAACTGCCGGGCTAGGTAATCTCTAGATCTCTTCCAGCTCAAAAACTGGATGGTTTTGTGAGTAAATGCTATTACTATGTGCTCACTGTGATATAAAGATGAGTATGACATAGTACATGCCCTCACAGAGCTTAAAATCTAAGAAGAGAGTCAAGACACAAACCTATGAATCATTAACAATACAAGGCAGAATATGCTAAGTGCCATGTGGGCACGTGTGTGTGTGCGCAAAGAGGACCATGATATCAAGAAGATGATACTATGACTTGCAAATGAACTGGATTACAGTGAGGGAGGACTGTGCAAGGTCACCAGCCTCACTTTCTCCTCCAGAGCCATCTGGGTCCAGTGGCCAGATACAGATCAGGACCACTGGAGATGGCCCAGCTAAGAGTCAAATGAGAGGTAGACAATTAAATGCCATAAGAATTCAGAAGGGAGGGGTTACTTCCAACTTGGCTAGCAGAAATACAGAACCTAAGTCCACTGAATTCAACAGGCATTTATTTATCAAGTACTTACAAAGTGATAGGGATCATGCTAGGTATGAGTATCAAAAAGAAGTTAAACAGTCCCTGCCCTCAAAGAGCTTATGTTCTATTGAATGCTAATGAGATTTGAACTGGACTTTGGGAAGGAGTTTACCCTTTATAGGTAGTAAATAGTAGAGTACTAGGGAAATAGTAGGCATTTACTGATTAATGGATTAAGGTGTAAAAATTTTGTAAGGGGCAAGAAGCAAGAGAGAACACAGGCCAAGTAAGAGGAAGGACACACATGAAAGCAGGAAGGCACAAGGGATTCTTAGGGAATGGCTAAGCAGTTAGTCCACTCTGGCTGGAACATAAGGTATGCGAAGAAGATTAGTAGAAGATAAAGCTTAAAATGTAAGATTATAGAATCTAGGGCTTGAAGGGCCTTAGGCAGAATTCAAAATCCAGATCCCTTGACTCCAAAGCCAAAGCTTTTGCTACTCTGCTAGGATAGATGCTTCTTTTAAATTGATGCCAGACTGTAAAGGGGCATAAATGCCAGGCCAGGGAGTGTATAAGGGACAGAGAGAAGTGTGGGCTAAGAAGAGTACATTAACAAGATTCCTCTGGCAAGGCTATTTAGGTTGGAGCATAGAAAGGCCAGAAACAAAGAGACCAGTTAGAAGACTACCGCAATCATCTGGATAAGAGGTAATAAAGTCCTGAACTAGGCAGGTATTAATAGGACTAACACACCTGCAGACACTCAAAAAAGACTTTTTGAATGAGGGGATGACTCTCTACATCTGGACTACCACTAGCAAAGCCTCCCATTACTCCAACTACAAACCTACTTGATCATACACAGACTTTGGCTTTTTTTTTTTTATTTTGTCTAGACTGAAGTGACTGCAGCTCTTCTACTACAGAGTTAGGGTAGCAATGGCAGTCCCAAGAATCAGCCTGTCAAAAGCCGGCACAGCCCCAGGAATGCTCATGACTGATCCTGGAAAAATCTGGTTCTGGTTTTCTTTCCTTTTCTGGGGGAAAAAAAAAAATTTAAGAACTATCATCACTGACAGGGCCAAAAAGCCCTGCTTTTCAGAATTATTGCAGATGGAGCAAGACCCAGAGGGATGTACTTGGTCCAAAACACCAAGAAGGGTCCTTAGGGCAGGGAAATGGAGTAATTGGAAGGATTCTTTGCAGGACACTAATACCAAGGTCTTGGCCTTAAGCACTGCTGAACGAAATGAGAAGGTCCCCTAAGCACCATAGCTAGTCCTAAAAAGAGATAGAAAGGGTAGCTCCTGGCCGAAGGAGCTGCCCTCTCCCCCTCACCCCACCTCCCCCACACACACACTCCTCAGGTCATTAACAACACAGCCAAATGAAGACTGTCATTTAGTCACAGAGACAACCCAAGCCAGACCACTAGGGTGCCACGCCCATGTATAATTAGGCAGTCACATTAATCATTTCTGGAAAGACTCCAAGCAGGGAAGGGTGTGTGGGTGTTTTATTTGTGTTACAGAAAACACACAAAGGACAGAATTCAAGATTGCCTCTCCCCCTTATATCCCCCTAAGAAAAATTTCCATCAGCCAGGAGGCTGCCCAGGAAAACAGGCAAAAGTGATTTTCAGTGCCTTGGCCTCCTTCCGGAAGAAGTTAGTCTAACAGCTCACAATGCTGTTATCACAACAATCACAATGATTCCCCCAAGTACTCTCAGCCTCAGAAAGCATAGCCACAGGTTTCCTCATATAAGGGAGCCTCCCTTTCGTGAGCTGGCTAAGATTGGGGCTTCATGTGCAATTTCAGATAGCCAAGCAGACAACAGGAACAATTGTCTAGAAGGTTGTTTTTAAAAGAACAACAGTGCATCAAGAAGGCAGGAGTGAGAACTTTGGTTAAGCCCAGATAAGCAAAGACTATGACAAATTTAACAATGGCCACAATTGAGAAAACATCCTCCCTCACACCCTCTACCTAGAGAAAACATACTTGGGAATGGTACCAAAAACACCCAATATTTTAGATGGAAGCCCAAAGGAGTCAGTTTTCCTTTCTGTAAAATGAGAGACTTGGGCTAAATGATCTCTACCATACTCCACAGGCCCCCATCCCTATTATAAAACACCTCTCCAAACACTCTCCTTAAATATGAAGTTGGAGGCAAAGAGGGGAGGAGGGTAGCTATTGGCTGGCAGCAATCATCATCTGTTCCCTTTGGGAACTCCTTCTGGGAAATTTAAGCCCCACCAAAAGAGATGAGGCACTGGAGAGAACAATGAAAAACAGTTTTCATGACTGCGAAAGAAATTGGGCCCAGAACAGCACCCAAGCCCATCAAATATCAAGATGACCTTGGCTTTGGTACAAGAACATCCTCTGCTAGCAAATACAAAGACTGGATTCAACATGAGGCAAAAGAAAACCTCAGAAGGAACACCTACCTCATCTACAACCAGAAACCTTCAGCCCTCATTCAAGGAAAACTCCCAGACATCTTCCTGTGTGATTAACTGTTATTATGATTTGTTTGAAGTCTTCCAGAAAAATGACTTGTTTCCAAAGGAAGCAGAGACAATCCCAGGCCACTAACAATGAACTCAAGGATAGTATCAAGTTAACAAGTCAGAAGATGTTGTCAGTTCAAGGGTGCCAGGGGACAACAGCAGAAACTCAGGCTGAGCATCAGGAGAATGACATTGAGAGCCATTGTTGAGCCCACCAACACAACACAGTTGTACTCAATCCAGCCAAAAGTGAACAAAAAGAAAATGAAAAATACCATCAGAAGCTAAAGGAAGGAATCAATATTTAATAAGCCAGTGCCAGACAGAGGACACAAAATCTAAGTCTCGGGAACAAGGACTTCAACAGCCAGATGGAGAACCAGAAGACAACTACACTAGATCACAAAAGGATGTCACCATGTGATCATAAGCAAATCGCTTAACCTCTATTGGTCTTGGTTTCCTCAACATCTCTACTCGGATCCCTAGCACTTGGCACAATGCATTGCACATTGCACTCAATAAAAGGTTTTTCATTTACTTATTCATTCACCTATAAAATGAACAGGTTAGATGAGAGCAGTAATATCAAACTCAAATAGAAACAGGAGCCACCAATCCATACATAAGGATCCCAGCAAGCCACATATTGACTTGGGTTTAAAATGCAATGTTATCTATACTTTATTGTATTTTTATTTTGTTAAATACATTTCAATTACATATTGATCTGGTTCAGGCCTTGGGAGTGCTGCAGGCCACATGCAACCCAAAGGCCAAATATTTAATGCTTTTGGAATGGAGAATCTTTAAGGTCACTTCCAGCTCTAAAATAATGATCACATGAAATGAAGACAGAGCATAGCCTCTGTACTGTGAACAACCTCTTCCCTCACCCACTTCACTAGCCCTCAGTCTGTGACAGTCAAACACTAACAGCGGTGATAACAGTCGTCCTCTTTCAATTCAATTCAATTCCAAAGTCAGATCCACCTTATGCACAGCTCAAATCAATCAGCATTCCTTTCTTAGATAAGTTCAATTTCTATCAAATTAAATCCATACTCCTTAGTCTGACATGTAAGGTCTTCCACAGTCTGACCCCATCTAATTGGCAGTGGGACTTCATGCTTCAAGGAAGAGTTCAGTTAGATTACAGAGGTATTTAGCACAGCACCTGGAACACAGTAGGTGCTTGATAAATGTTTGTTAAATCAATGAGTGGTCTCCTCTCGATTCCATCCCAAGGGTCTATGATAGATTTCTAGTCTTACATCCCATACTAATACCTACCCCACACTCAACATTCCTTCCAATGTCAAAAATTGACTGGTTCCCTGAAATAGTCTCTGTGCTTTTTCCTCCCTTGATAATTTTAGTCATGCCCACTACTTTCAGGTAGAATGTACACCAACCGGGAGAGTAACTTCAAGGCCAACTCAACTGTAACACCCACTAGGAAGTTTCTTCAAACTGGCATTTCTTCCTCTATATACTTTCTATGGTCCTTCCTCTGTGCCATCCCCAGGTTGTCACATTTTCCTCTTTTCCTAGAGTTACTCATTTATCTTTTCTCATCCACTCCCCTCACTACCACCACCACTGCCAGCCATCACCACTACCAGTAGACTGTAAGTACTTTGAAGGAATGGACCACTTCTTACTCATTTTTACATTTATATGTCCTTTGGCATGTGAGGATAATAATTATTTCATAGTTATTGAATAAATAAGTTTAAACTGTCAGATCCTGAAAGCATTTCTTCCACCTTCAGCTCACCACATAGTGCAGAAAAACATAAGATACCAGTGTCTCCTTTCCCAAGTCAAGGGATTCAAGTTTGCCCTCTTTAAGTCACTGTTCAAAAAGAAAGGCCATATGGCATCCAATAGTGAAAGGGAAGTTGCAGTGGAGAGCCACAATCACAATAAGGAATTTCAGAGCATCATGGAATCTCAGAGTTGGAACAGAAGTCAGTGACCATCTAGTCCAACTTGTATCTGAAAAAGAATCGCTCCATGGCATATTCAAGAAATAGCCATCCACTCTGAGGGACTACCTCATTCCTGTCAGAAATGAACAAATGCTGGAAGGGAGGAGAGATAAATAGTACACTCTATACAGTGAACAACCTCTTCCTTCACCCACTTCACCAGCCCTCGATCTATGACAGTCAAACACTAACAGTGGTGGTAACAGTCCTCCTCTTTCAATTCAATTCAGTTCCAAAGTCCGATCCACCTTATGCGTAGATCAAATCAATCGGCTGTTGGTGGAATGATGTACCCCTCTGAAGAACAATTTGGAACTACACCCAAAAGGCTATAAAACTGTGCATACCCTTTGACCCAGCAATTCCACTACTAGGTTGTATCCCAAAAAGATCAAAGAAATCTACTTAGATATACAAAAATGTTTATAACTGTTCTTTTTGTGGTGACAAAGAATTGGAAATTGAAGGGATGCTCGTCAGTTGGGGAATGGCTAAACAAGTTGTGGTATATGATTGTGCTATAAGAAATGATGAGAAGGGTGATTTCAGAAAAACATGGCAAGACCTATATGAACCAATGCAAAGTCAAATGAAAAGAACCAGGAGATGACTGTGCACAGTAACAGCAATGCTGTAATAACGATCGACTGTGAAAGACTTGGCTGCTCTGGTCAATACAATGATCCAAGACAATTCCAAAGGCCTCATGATGAAAAAATGCTATCTGCCTCCAGAGAGAAAACTGATGATCTGAGTACAAATTGAAATATAATTTTCTCATTTTATTTTTCTTGCTTTTTAAAAAAAATCACTAATATGGAAATATGTTTTGTATTATTTCACATGTATAATTGATATCATATTGCTTGCCTTCTCAGTGGATAGGGGAAGGGTGAATGGGAGGGAGAGTACTTGGAACTCAAAATTTAAAAAGAAAAGAATGTTAAAAAAAAATAAGTAAAAAAAAAAGAAACAGCCATCCAGTCTTTGCTTGAAGACCTCCAATGATGGGTAACCCACTACTTCCTAAGGCAGCCCATTCCACTTTGGGATATATTTTGGGAATATTTTGTTATTACTTTTTTTACAAGGGGCAGGGAGAAAGGGAATAGCCAGTCCCCTTTGAAGATGCCAGTGCTTCAATAACATCCCCAGGCAAGTAAACTATATTTTCTTGGTGCTATAACTATTTCTGGGGCCCCATTAACTAAAAATCCTAACTAAACCACTACTAACTAACATTAGGCACTTTCAGCTGGCATTCAAGATTTTCTAAAATATGGCTTCAATCTACATTTCTACTCTTATCTCTATTATTCCTCTTTACAAGTATCATATACTACAACCAAACTAAATGATTTCCCCCTCTTCCTGAAATTGTCCTGTGCTGTTCAAACTTGGTGCATTTGCTCACACCATTCCCTCCAGCCTGGAATGCCCCTCCCACACGTCTGCCTTATGAAGTCCTACCTAACCTTTGAGATCATTTCAAATACAACCTCATGAAGTCTTTCCTGAGCCCCTCATAAGAAGCAATCTTGGTCTCCTCTGAACTTGCATTATTCATACCTCTTTAATGCTCTTCTCCCACTTGCCTGGTACTATAGTAATCTGCATTATTTGCCACACCTCTCCTACTACATTGCAAGCTACTAAGGGTTGGAACCACCTATCTTTATACTCACTTATCCCCTGCAGCAGGCAGACATTCTATAATGTCAGTCTCAGACAGAGTCATGTTTGCTGAATTGAGGTGGCTAAAATTAAGCAGATAGGCTGTTTAGTAACCACATCAGTCCCTTCATAGGTCTACGTTCATGATTTCCCTGTAGAGGCCACATACTCCTCCTCAAAGGCAGAAGCTAGACCTCTTCTGTCTTTTACATTGTGGCCTCTCACCATTCTGCCACAAAGCAAACTCTAGGAAGTTGCCTAAGTCTACCCAACTATGGAGTTTGATTTCAGGGTCAAAAAAAAATACATCTCCCTCTCTTCCTAAAGTCTGAACATACATGGCTAGTAATTACAAAATTAGACAAAAGACAAGTACTTCTAGGGATAGAGGAAAACAGAAAATGCCTGAAATTCACATTCAGGTAGATGTGAGTGAGTATAGAAAGCCCAGATACCTATAATGGAACCTAGCATTATTAACTAACAGCAGGGCTTTTCCTTTGAACAAGTCAATTCAATTCATCTCCATAAATTTCTCTTATTTTACAATGACTATCTTACTCTGATTCAAGACAATAAGAACAGGAAGAGTAGCATGGTGTGATGGTACAATTATGTTGGTGCCAGTAGATCATAAGCTCAAATTTCGACATTTACACTTACTCACCTATGTGATCAACACGTCATATAACCTCTATGGAACCTCAGTTTCCTTATATCTAAAATGGGGATAATATTGATACTGCTGACTTCATAGGATCATTGTGAAATGACTTTAAAACTTGAAGGTGTTGTATTATTTATTGTCTACTGCTTTCAGGAACCTGAGTGAGGTGCTGGGGATATAACAAGGAAGACAAAACACTTTCTCCCCTCAAAGAACTTACATCTTACCGGAAAAGTGGATGTGACAGATACAGGGCACAGACTACCTTAATGGAGGTAAAGAGTGACACATGTGAGTATTTGGGATCCTGACCTCTTGCCAAATCTCACAACTTTGCCCAGAGACATCTTGAATCAGACAAAGATGTAACTGCATCCATGTAGTAATCAGAATTATACCTAGTTCTGTATCCAAAGCAAAGTTAAGACCCAGGGTTTCAGCCCAAGGAGCTCACAGTCTAGCTAGAGATATCAGAGGCACACACAGTAAAAACGACAACAATAATAACAACCAATATGCAAGGCAATATGCAAATGCCACCTAACAAAAGGGTGCCACTCGTCAAGAGGAAGCCCAATTGGACCTTTACGTATTTATTGGGCATAAACCGTGATACAAGTAATAGGTAACCATGACTTATATATTAATTCATATATATGACTTAATACATGACTGTATTAAGAATATAGAAAGTACTCTGGCAGAGCTGACAACTGGAGGACCCCATGTCCCATTATATAAGCTGAAATAAAGCAAAAAAAATGAAAGGAAAGGAGTTCTGCCATTAGCCAAATTCCACCCTGTACCTGGTGAGCATCACCCGACGGGATTATGTAAGCTTGGATCGGTTCAGTCACATACTCAGTGTTCTTCATGGCCTGTCTCAACTGCCACAGCAATTCAGAAGTCACCTTTGGAACCATTCTGTCGTCTAGAAGAACATAAGATAGGACATTTCAAAACCACACTGTGCCATATACCCCCAATAAGCCCTAATGAGAACTAACATCACAAACTCAGCCCCTTCTCTAATTACATATACATATATATCTTGCCATGTGCCCTCCCCTCCTGGACATACCAACTATGAAGAGGACCTAGAATCTCCTCAACCAGTCAGAAGGATGTCTAGTAGGTAATACATGAGAAGAAAAGTTTAATCTGTGATATTCATTTTAATATCATCCAACTGTAAGCTATTCCTTTGGACAGGAGGGTCAGGAGACCTGGGTTCTGCTCCCAACTGCCACTAACTAGCTGTGTGACCCTGGGAAAGTTATCCTACCTTCTCTGGACCTCAACTTTCCTCATTAATGAAATGAAAGTATCGAACCAGATGAACTATAGAAAAGGTAGTTACATTTAACTCTGATGTGCATTAAAGAGGGTCAGCTAAGAATGTCGAAATTCTAAATAGGACACTTCATTCAACAAATATTTATTGGGCACTTCCTATGTACAGGTCATTGAATTAAGCACTAGAGTAGAAACAAATTTAAATAAGATATGATCCCTGACCAAAGGAGCTTACAGACTATTAAAGGGGTTAACCACAAAAAAAAGCCAGTGATATGAAACAGGTGATAGGGAATAAGAGACAAACAGTGTGCTATACAAGCTCACAGGAAGAAAAAATTGGCTAAGGATAGGATCAGAGAAAGCTACATAGAGGTAATAACAGAGGTGGGCCTTAAAGACCGGTATGATTTAAACAGAGATTGGGGGCGGGGGGAGGGGCAGCATTCCATGGGAAAGAAACTGTGTGAGCAAAAGCCCCTCTCCCCTCCTGGACACCCCCTCCTCTCTGGGTTGTCCCAACATTGTTTTCATCCATATGGGAATGCTCCAAAGCTCTGTCCTGAGCCTGATTCCCTTCTCTCTACAATGGTCTCATCGGCTGCCATTTATTATCTCTATGCAGATAATTCCTAGCTCTATACCTCTCTAATCTCTCTCTCAAACTCAAGCTCCATTTTATAAACTGCCTAATGGACATTTCAAACCAATGTCTCATGGGAATTTCAAACGTAACTTGTCTAAAACAAAGTTCATTTACTTTATCCCCAAACCCATTCCTCTTCCAGACTTTCCTGTTTCTGTTGAGACAACCCATCTTTTAGGGTCTCAAGTTAACCATCTCAATATCATTCTCTTTTTTTCTTTTTCCTTTTTGAGGAGGGAAGTTGAGGCAACTGGGGTTAAGTGACTTGCCTAAGGTCACACAGCTAGTAAGTGTTAAGCGTCTGAAACCGGATTTGAACTCAAGTCCTCCTGACTCCAGCGTGCCACCTAGCTGCCCCTCAATATCATTCAATTGTTCACTTTCCTTCACCCCACATTCAGTCAATTGCCAGATCTTGTCATTTCCACCTTCCAAACTATTCTTGTATCTGTCTTCTCTCCACACACAGTCGCCACCCTAGTCCAGGCCCTTGTCATCTCTCGCCTGGAGACTATTACAGCAGCCTTAATTGGTCTCCCTACCTCAAGTCTCTTCCCCACTAGAAGTCATCCACAACACATTTGCCAAAATGATTTTCCTCCTTCACTCAAACTCCAATGGCTCCCTATTACATCTTGGAACAAACATGCACTTCTTGAGCATTTTAAAGCCCTTTATTCCTTTCTCTCCAAGCTATACTCCTAACTCCCCCCCTACACACACACACACACTCTATGTCTTCAATACCCCAGAAACTTCTCCTCCCTGGAGGCCCACTCCAGCTCTGGATGTGAATTACGCTGGGCCCCTGCAGCCCCTCCCTCTGATTGGCTAGTTCGTCTTAGAACCTCCTTTTTAAGGCATCCAGGGCCATCTTCAGTCAAATTGATTCTATATCTTGCAACTGGACCCAGATGGCTCCAGAGGAGAGCGTGAGGCTGGTGACTTTGCACAGCCCTCCCTCACTTTAATCCAATTCTCTTGCAAATCATGGCATCACCTTCCAAGGTCATGGTCCTCTTGGAAAATGAAGGACCAACAACAACATCAACCATTTTAAGGAGGATGCTCGGGCCATCCTTCATGCCTCTCCAGGCCGCTCTCTTGATTCCCCCTCCCCTCCATCTCCAATTTCCTTCTATGTGTTCATCTCCCCACATCAGAAAGTAAGCTCCCAGAGGACAGGTTCCATCTTTCTTTCTGCTTGTATTTATATATCCAGGGCTTAGCACAAAGTCTAAAACACAGTAAGAGCCATGGGCAGCCAAGTGCTGCAGTAGAGTACTGGGCTTACAGTCAGGAAAACCAGAGTTTAAATCCAACCTCTGACACTTACTAGGTGTGTGACCCTGGGCAAGTCAATTGCCCTGCTTGCCTTGGTTTTCTTCATCTGTAAAATGGGCACAACAAAAGCCTCTCCCTCCCAGGTTTGCTGAGATCAAATGAAATAATTGTAAAATACTTGGCACAGTGCCTGGCACCTAGTAGGCACTACAGAAATGTTAGCTATCATTATTATTATCATTATTATATAAATGCACGATGATGTGACTCTTTGCTGTCTGGTTCCTGACCACTTTTCCAGCCTTATTACTCTTCTTCATGCCTTTAACATTACACTCAAACTGTCCTTGCAATTCCTCATATATGGAGCTCCATTTTCCATTCCGTGCCTTTACAATGACCATATTCCATGCCCAAAATGCACTTCATCCTCATCTCTGCTTCAAATATCTAGTTTCCCTCAAGATTTAGCTCGTGCACTACATCAGGGGGTCTTAACTTCTTTTGTGTCATCGGCCCCTCCTGGCAATCTGGTGAAGCCTAGGGACCACTTCTCAGAATAAAGTTTATTTATTTAAATTCATAATTGAAAAAAATGTTAAATTTCAGCTAGAGGTAAGTAAAAATAAAGATGTCGATTTTTCTCCATCCAAATTCATAAACCACCTGACATTATCTGGTATCTACTTTATACATACTTTTATATGTCATCATTTCAATCACATCTGACCCTCTATGACCCTATTTGGGGTTTTCTTGTCAAAGATGATGAAGTAGTTTGCCATTTCTTTCTCCAACTTATTTTGCAGATGAGGAAACAGATAAACTGGATTAAATGACTTGCCCAGGGTCATACAGCTAGTGAGTGTCTTGAAGCCAGATCTGAACTCAGGAAGATAAGTCTTCTTGACTTCAGGCCTGGCATTCTATCCACTGCACCACCTAGGTGCCCACATACTTATATATGTACATGTTACTTCCCTAAGAGAATATAAAGTAAGCTCCCCAAGGATAAGGACTCTTTCGTCTCTGCGTTTCTGCATTCCCAAGGCTTAACACAGTAGTAACATACAGAAGGGCTTAATAAATGCTTACAGATTAAATGACTGAAAGATTAGGAAGAAGGAGAAGAAAAGTCCTGATGTGTTCAGGAACACAAAAGTAGTCCAATTTGGTTTTGGTGTATCCAACAAATGAGGGAGGAGTAGAGATAAAGGTAGGGTGGAGCCTGCCAGCCTTGGATACTGTTTCTGAATACAGTTAGGCCAAAAGAAAAGAAAGGAGGCTTCTGGTTACATATGAGTCAAAATTACCCTCTGTCTGCCCAGGAAAAGACACCATCAGAAAACCAGAACTCTGTATCTAAGATCTTTTCAGAACAAAGAGAACAAAGTAGAGGCAGCCTCCTACATGAAGGAGAAGAGCCATGTTCTTATGAGGGAACTTACCCTTGCTATACTGTTTAATTATTAGTATCTGCCCACGTTGTCAATGAGACTTCATTATTCTTAAAAGGTGAGACAAATGTACATAAGATAAGTGGAGGACAAGCCCAGTACCAAAAAGCTAAGTTCAAAATGGGACTCAATTAGGGCATGCCATAAAAGAAAAGGACCTTTTGAAAAATCTCATTATATCCATCAAGTTTGCTTGTAAAAGGGATTCCCTAATTTTCCCACCTCACCCTAGCTTTAAAAAAATAGCAATGGGCTCCCCTTCCCAAGCCCCACCCCTGCCCCTCAACGGAAGGCAAAAATTACTGGACTGAGAATAAAACTGTGAGACCCTGGCCAAGTCACTTTATTTCTCTAGGCATTAGTTTCCACTTCTCTAAAATGAAGTTGGAACACTTGCATCAAGGGTCCTTTGCATTCCTATCAGTCTACCTCACCAAGTTCAAAACCAGCCTCAAATATTTACTAGCTGTATGACTCTGGGCAAGTTAACCCCTCCTTGTCTCAGATTCCTCACCTGTAAAATGGAGATACCTCTCAGAGTTGTTGTGATGATCAAATGAGACAATATTTATAAAGTTCTTACACAATTCCAGAATGTAGTAGCACTTAAATGCCTGTTTCCTTCTTTCCTATCCTTCTTTTATTTTTATATATATATATATATATATATATATATATATATATATTCACATCTCTCCCCACCAAACAGGAAAATTGTACTAGATGTATTTAAGTTTGGGTTTTTTTTAAAGGAAACAAAAGAGTTGTAATTGCAGCCCTAAATCTTCTCAAGTGAATGATCTCTAAGGTTCCTTTCAGCTCAGAAACTCCATAATTCTAAATCCTTGTCAGTTTTAAAGGAACTATGTTTTGTTGAAGGAAAGGAGACACAATGGGCCACTGCTTTGGATAGGATTAAAATGCAATCATGCACACTTATCTAGGCTGGGCTTCTGGAGTCAAGTCCCTCAAATTATAACAAGGCTCTAACACTGAAATAGCTGTCACAAAGCCCAAGTATTTTTCTACTCATAAAGAGCTCTTCAGGTCCTCACATAAAACAAATGTACTCTTCTTAATTTAAATTCAAGTCCAACAAACCTGCTTATCTGGTTTTATCAGCAGTAAATTAAAACAGTATGACGGCAGTTAAAAGCAGTGTTTGTGATAACAGAAGTAACAGTTCATAGCCTAACAGCGATGGAAAACACAAAAAAATTTATAAGCAAACATAAGAGTTCCTCAAGGATGGAAATCTGGGGCCATTTAGTTTAGGAGCAAACAGCCACAAGACATTTCAAAAGATACTGAAGGCACACCCTCAAAAAGGTATCTAGAGAAAATGTTCAAGGAACAATAAGATCGTTATCAATTTTATTTTTTAGGAAGTCCAAAATGCTAAATACCACCACCACCCCCCTCACACATACACACGTATCACAGAATATTTCTATGAAGTATACAGAAGACACGTTGCCAACTTCACAGTTCTAAAATGATCACTAGATTCTGGTTTTCTAAAGTAATCTAAACAGCACTGCCTGAAGTCCACTAGTTTTCCTTCATTATTTTCTTCTCTTTTTTTTAATCAGCCAACTTCCAAATCCCCTAAGTTTCCTTTGGAATACAGGATATAATTACCTATTTCTCCATCTTCTTCTACATCTCTACTTCTATTTCATCCACTTCTACATCTCCTCCACCCAAAAAAAACTGTTAACACCAGGTAATTGTCCATGGAGTCAACAGCTAACTTTTTAAATTCCCTGGATTCGTGTTGACCATCAAGAGCAATTCTCCTTTCCAAAGTCCTTCTTTATCAATATAACCCAGAAACCCTGGGAGGAGGTCCATACCAGATTTACATTTAGAATGATTACCTGATTTTCCTTGGATACCAGCCCCTCTGCCTTAGATTCGGCTGCCCTTATTCCTCTGTGCAGAAAGGTCTGAAGACTTTTGCCCGGGAAAGGGAAATGGCAGACTGGGCAGACTTTGACCACAATAAGCAAGGCAAACTTTAGTCAGTGTCAGCACCAATTAGAGCTGGAGAAAGTCTTCCCTGAGTCAAGAAAAATTCCTCCTTCAGATATCAATCTGTGATTGGACAAATGGATCCCAGAGATTAGATTTGAAAGAAATTGTTCTAGACATTACAAGTCTCTTCACATGTCAACTAAATGTATGAGAAAAATGACTTCACATTATTACAGTTTGAATTTTTACCAGGTGAGAGTCACACAATCTTGGAGCTGGCAAGAAGCCCTCTTATCGAACCTGCAGCCCACAATGGTTAAGTGACTTACCTAATGTAACACAGTACTGAGTGACAAAGCTGAAACTAGAATCAATTGTCTACATTCCTTTCCACTGTTATCATACTGCTTTCCCAATACTTGGGAAACTCAGTGCCTATATGGTTGTATATCATAGTACAGGTCTCATGAGAAAAAAAAATCCTCATCTGTTATGTTAAACTGGATGAGTCACCGAATACACAAAATCCAATGTCTGCATAATTGAATTATAAATCTTTTTTTTTAATTTCACTTTTTTTTTTTTGCTGCCACAGCAGAGGACATGGGTTAAAACCAGCTTCCTGCTTATGCTGACCAAGATTCTTCTCTCTGGGCCTGTTTCATCTGTAAAATAAAGGGATTAGATTCTCCATCTCCAAAGTCCCTTCTTTGTCTCAGTCAAAATCCCTTTGACCTCTTAGAAAAAACCCACAGGCCACAATCTAGAGTTGCCAAGACAGCCTTCATGTATCCTAGCCGGTTCAACCAATCTCACTATTCAGGAGGCAGATTAACCCATCTCTGAGTTATGCAGGCCTTTTGCTTTTCTGCCTTTAGGAGTTGTAACTCAATCCTCTACTCTTCCATTGTGCCTTAAGCAGCTCTAATCTTTAAAAAAAAAAACACCTCCCCTTGAGAAGGAGACTGAAACATTACCACTAAAAAGTTAGAGGATTATTATCTGTGTTAACCTTTAACATCATCCCTCCCCATAGAAAACTAAGCTGGACTAAGGAGGAAGAGCCCCGACAATATCATCCTACTACCAAGAAAACCATTGGCCAGGATTTGAAAACCCCTTCCTGTTCCTAAAAGCCTTTAAAGGATTCACGGAACCATGTAAAGAGCATTAAACTAGGAATCAAGGGACCCCGGTTCTAATCTGAGGTCTACTACTACTCATTCATGCACTTTTCATCATTCTAGGCCTCAGTCTCCCCTTCTGTAAAATGAAGCGGGTGGACATCTGCCTTCTAAAATCCCTAAGAGTGCTAATATTCTCTGCTTTAGTTATAAAGCTATTACAAGTTGATTTTCAGGCACGTGTTTTTATTGCCTGGGTTTGAACTACTGGAGTGGGAAGAGCATTGGATTTTAGGAGTCAGGGTTTCGTATTGTATAGGTGCTCTGTCGTTGTGTGTGACCCTGAGTAAGTCATTTCACCAATGTGAGTTTCGAGTTCCCCATCTGCAAAGTGACGAGATTAGACTAGGTGATTTCTAAGGCTCCTTCCACTTCTAAGATTGTTTCCATAAATTTGATTCAACGGCAGAATTAGCACTCCCCAGGAAGGGAGAAGAGAGTTGCCCCAAATGAAACTACTATAGTCTCCCTTGTCCTCGTCCCCCAGTTCTACCTAACCTAGGTGGGTTTGGCCCAAGACTAGCCTGTCCTCTCTTACCCCAATTCCGCCCTGGATTTGATTGCATACTGTTCCTGGAAGTTTGACCATTCTAAGCACCAGCAGGCCTCCCGGGGAAATGGACTGCACGCTTGCAGGCAGCACAAGGCCAGAGTTGCATGCACTGCGCTTCCACCCCGGTCCTGCTGCACTCGCTTCTCTCCCTGGCCCCGACCCCGCTGCACCGTAATCCCCTGATGCCCCAACGTGGCCCGGGCTGGGGGGCTCCGGATTCCACAGCGCCTCTCCCTCAGCTCACCTCTCCACTTGCCCCGGCCGGCTTTCCGGAGGAGGCAGCCATGCAGCAGTGACGTGCCCCAGTCCACGTCAAGGAAGCGTAGACCAGCTGATCCTGCCTCTGCTAGGGGAACGAACGCTGAGACGGAGCCCGGTTTGCAAGTGCGGGCCACGCCCCCTGCCTCTGTGACGTCACGCAAGGCTTAGCCTGTTGTGGTCTACAGCCTTACCCACGAAATTGTCCAGCAAAGGGCTAGATCCCAGGACTTAAGTAGAAGTAGTCTCGAACTTGTACCCTGTAGTTGACCTAAGCATCTGCTGATTTTTCAAGAGTGTGAATAGGGTCTTAACCCATTTTTTTAAAAAGAAGAGGTTTTGGGGAGGAAAGAAAGAACCTTCTTAGATACTGAGTGCTTGTCCTTCCCGCGCAGGAATCAAGAGAAAAAAATAGAAGCTACACAAAAAGCTAGGCGGTTATTCCTTCTCAGTTACCTCCTGTTTGAAAAGGAGGACAGGATCTTCGTAGGCTGGTGAAGGAGAGGCCCGGTGCAAAGATGAACTAGTGGTGTTTCAGGGACCTAAAGGAAGGCCAGAGAAAAGGGGAAAGTGGTCAGGTCTAAGAGAAACCAGGACAATGTTATTAGACCCGCAGGCCAGTGAAAAATGCACAGGAATGTGTTTATAATGGAGTTGGCCCTCGGTAGGTCCTTTAAGGATTTTCCAGGGTAGTCCTACGTTCTTCCCTCCTCCTGAGGGAAGGGCCTGTTCTAGAAGCATGGGGACATAGCCCCCAGCAGTGGAGCTCCAGTCCTAACGATAGCTCACATTTATACTTCTTTTCGGTTCACAAAGCATAGTCCATAGTTTTTTTTTTTCTTTTTTTTTAGCAAAGAAACTCGTTTATCCAAGTCGATAAAAAACAGAAATCAGATGTATACATATAAGGATATATGGCAGATAATTATCTCCATTTTACAAATGAGGAAAATAACAATAAAAAAAAGGTGGAGTGATATGCCCAAGGCTACACAACAAATAGTGGCTGAGATTTTGAAGTCAAATTCCTGGGCTCCTTCTATACCATCCCTTTAACGCCTCTTTACTTTGGAACACCAAACAGAAGAGTATTCTCAGTCCCATGGGAAGTATCCGATTTCCAATCTTTCCTCGCCAAATTAATAAAGACTTTGGAGCTAAAGAGGGTAGAATTTGCACCCTCCACACAAAAGATCTTAAGTTTGTTCAGTCTGGGAAAAAACAGTCTTGAAATGTCTTCCAAATACATCATAGAATGTTAAACCTGGAAGAGACTTTGGAGCCCATCTAAATCCAATGTCTTCATTTTACAGATGGGAAACTGAGACCCAGAGAGGCAAAGGTACAGAACTAATTGTTCTAATATTTCATCACAACGGGTGCATCCTAAGACAAAGATGTGAGTGTATTTTTTTTTTTTTTTTTTTTTTTTTTTTGCTATTTGGCAGGGCAATTGGGGTTAAGTGACTTGCCCGAGATCACACAGTACATGTGTCAAGTGTCTGAGGCTGGATTTGAACTTAGGTCCTCCTGATACCAGGGCCAGTGCTCTACTCCCTGCGCCACCTAGCTGCCCCGTGAGTGGATTTTGAAGAGACAAACACACCATTGCAAGTCATGTTACTCATGGGAAGATGAACCAATCAAGTGTTATTTCATTTTACTCCCCTTTCCCCCGTCTCTGCTCCAGCCAAACTGTTTTTCATACAAGACGTCCCATCTCCAGTTTCTGTGACTTTATATGCAAATCGGCCTCCACATCCAAAGTGTACTGCCTTTTAACTCCACCTTGTAGAATTCCTAGACTTTCCTGACTCAACCTCCACCCCGTTATTTGTAACCTATCCTTGAAATTACTTTGTATATACTTTGTATTGGCTTAGTTTCTTCTGTGCCCAGTAGAATGAAAGCTCCTTGAGGTCAAGGACTATTTCATCTTTGTCTTCATATCTCCAATTTGTAGAACAGTTGTACACAGTAGGCACTTAATGCTTACTGAATTGAATATTTGATATTTGATGAGGGAGACACATGGTATGCACATACATGCATGTCCATGGATACACAAGCACAAATATGCATACATATACGCATACCCGAATAAACATTTCCCAAACCCAGTTTCAGTTCCCTATAAGGTTACATTTACATTGCAATACTTCACCATTTCCAGGGCTTCCCTCACAACCCCAGTTTATTAACCTCCCCAAATGCTGTACCTTCACTTGACCTCAGCCACACAAAGTATAGTCATATATGCTAAGCCATAATTATTGTATCTCCACCACCCACATCTCCGACATTCCTGTCTTTGATCACATTCTCCTACCCTTTCATCCCTGCCTCAGCTTTACTCTTCTTAAACTTATGTCATCACCATGACCTTTCTGGGCCATCTCCGATCATCCTGATGAAAATCAGGCCACTAGGCCCAGATGGCTCTGGAGGAGAAGGTGAGGCTGGTGACCTTGCACAGCTCTCCCTCACTCAAATCAAAGTCAACTGCAAGTCATGTCCTCATTTCCCTGATGTCATGGTCCTCTTCAAGAACCAAGGACAAACACAGCTTCTGCCTCTAAGGCTGCCTCCTTAACTTCAGGTTTACTGGCTAGATTTCTCTCTCAAAAGCCAAGCCTTAAGCCTAAGTCACTCAGGAGCGCATAGATAAGACAATAGGTCCCTGCCCTTCTAGCACAGAGTGAATGTAAATACCAAATAGTAACTGTTTCTCTTTGGGCCAGGAACCCTGAGGGTCTTCCCCTCCCAGTTTCATTTTTTTTTTTTTGAGTTTTGATTAAAGGGGCCATCCCTTGATTAACTTCTTAAAGAGGCCTCTTCACTGAATGAGTGTTACCTCACTCAAAGTGAGAACCTGAAAAGACTTTGGCCTGAAAGGGCAAGGGTCTTCCCAATGCATCCTAGGCCATCTCCAGTCATCCTGATGAATATCAGGCTACTGGACCCAGATGGCCCTGGAGAAGAAATCAAGGCTACACAGCCTTGCACAGCCCTCCCTCACTCAAAGTCAACTGCAAGTCATGTGACGGCGTAGTCTTCTTGGAGAATGAAAAACAAGCCCAAGTCATTCTATTCCTTGCCTCTCTGCAAGTCCATCATCCCTGCTCTGACTTCCCAGGATCACAAGATCATAGCTTTAAAGCTGTAAGGGACCTTAAAGGTCATGGGGTCTAACCAATTCGCATTACGGACAAGGAATGCACAGAAAGGCTAAAATTATTTGCCCAGGGTCACACAGTTACTAAGTGTTCAAAGTAGAATTTGAGCACAGGTCTTCCTCACTCAAAGTCCAATGCCCTATCCATATATCTTAATTGAAATGTTAACCTGTTAATTAACCTGTTCGACTCTATTCTTTGTCTCTTCCTCATGCTGCTGCTCATACTTTGCCAAGTCTTAGCCCTAAACTGTCCACATAACCCACTCTCTCTGCTTTTACTCACCTAAAGCTGATTGCCATTGGAGGAAATACCAACTGGTCTATGACAAGTTTATATTATCTAATCTCACCTGAACTCTTATTGCTGCCTGGCAAACCTTTTATTCCTCCCTAATCACGTTCAGTAGCTATCCCAAGCTTTCCATTCTCTCCTTCAGCCTCCTACACCAACGTCTTCAAATTCAGCAGAGGACTGTCTCTTAACTGAAAAAGGAGATGATCCATTGTCATCTGCTTCTCCCCATTCTACTCTTCAACAGCTCTCTTCATCATCTTCATTCTCTCTTCTTTTGCTCTTGTCTCTGCCAAAAGGTAGCCAGTCTCCTCATTATGCCAAAAGCTGCTACCTAGGCTCTTACTCCCATCACTGCCTGTCTTCTCCAGGAGCTTATCCCTCTTTTTCGGTAATCTTCAGTCTTTATCTACTTAGTCCTTCCCTGCCACCTATAAATGTAATGCTGCCTTTTGAAGTATCAGAACTACATAAACATATTAAGGTTTTCCCCATTCCCCCTCCGAAAAAAAACACAACTCATTTTTGTAAAACTTCAACTACTTCATATGCCTAATCCCTTTCACAGTCAAAATCTTGGGCAGGAGTTGTGGTATATCTTTTTTTTAATTCAAATTTATTTTCAATTCTGAATTCTTCCTGTCTCTCCTCCCCCTCCCCTACTGATTGAGAAGGCAAGAAAAACTCATTAAAATATATATATATATAGTCACACAAAACGAATTCCCACATTAGCCCTGTCCAAAAATAATGAGAAAGAAAGAAAAGAAAATATACTTCAATTTGTGCTCTGAATCCATCATTTGTCTGGAGGTGGATTGCATGTTTCATCGTGAAGTCCTTCGCATTTGTGGCGAGTCATTGTGATGATAGGAGTCTTTCAAAGCTGATTTTCCTTACAAAATTGCTGTTACTGTGTACATTGTTCTGCTGGTTCTGCTTACTTCACTTTGCATTAGTTCGTACTAATCTTTCCAAGTTTTCTGAAACCATCCCCATCACCATTTCTTACAGTATTCCATCCCATTCATACACCATAGCTTATTCAGTCATACCCCCACTGATGGGCATGCCTTCAGTTTTCATTTCTTTGCTACCTCAAAAAGAACTGTCATAAATATTTTTGTACATAAATTTCCTTTACCTCTTTCTTTGGTCTCTTTGGGGTATAGACCTAGGAGTAGTATTGCTGGTAAAAGGATATACACAGTTTAATAGCTTTGACTTTATAGTTCCAAATTGCTTCATTAGGGGAGAAAGTTGAAGAACCTGTGCTTACAAGTGACAATTGTTGACCTTTGAACATAATTAAAATCAGTGCTTCACTTTCATCATGCCCCATCTCTCACCCACCCCCAAATGTCTATTATTCTCCTAAAATTGAGTAATGGACTAGTTCATATATTGGCTTTTATTGTACCTGTTTTCCCACAACCCCATTCAGAATTTGTCATTTTCCTTTTTCTTTAATCATCTTAGCCAATTAATGGGTGTAATGTGATACTTCAGAGTTGTTTTAATTTGCATTTCTCTAATTATTAGTGATGTAGAACATTTCTTCATATGGCTATCGATAGCTTAGATTTCTTCCTCTGAAAACTGCCAGGCAAGTGTTCTTAACCTGGGGTCTATGAACTTGCTTATAAAAATATTTTGATAACTGTGTTTCAATATTATTGGCATCCATTGTAATCCTATATGTTTTATGCATTTAAAAACATTATTCTGAGAAAGAGTCCATAGGCTTCATTAGACTGTCAAAGGGATCCATGACACTTTTTAAAAAAAAAAGTTAAGAACCCCTATGCTGCTGGGGGGAGGCAATGTGGAAGATGCCATTACATTCTCTGTCTCCACTTTATCACCTCCCACTCACTTCTCAGCTTGTGATTTGATACCTCTCAGTTGAAATTTATCTCCCAGATCACCAGTGCTATAGTCATTGCAAATTTGATTGCACTGTTTCAATCCTCATCCTTTTTAACCTCTATCTTTTCACACTGTTGACTGTCCCCACATCCTACTTACTCTCTCCTCCCATAGATTTTTTTACATTGCCTCTCTTAATTTTCATCCCATCTGCATTATCATCCATCTTCTTCCTGAAAACAATGAATGTCCCCCAAAGCTCTCTTCTGGACCCTCTTTTCTCTATACTCCTTCTCTCCAGGTGATCTTACCAGCTCTCAGAGATTCAATAATCATCTCAATACCGATTATTCTTAAATCTACATATCTAGTGTCAGTCTCTGTTGTGAATTCCAAGCCCAAGTCACCAGCTGCCTGCTAGATACTCATATATCTCCACTCATCTTAAAGTCACCAAGCCCCAAACAAAACGTAATTACTTTTCCCCAAACTCCTCCTTCCTCCTAACTTGCCTATTTTTGCCAAAGGCACCACATCACACTTCCAGTAACCCAATTTCCTCACTTTGATGTTGTTGGTGACTCTTCACTCTCTCCCTCACCCCTATCCAATCATTAGCAAAATCTTGTTCATTCTTCCTCCACATTTCTTCCATCCTCTCCTCTCCATTCACAACTACTACTCCAGCACAAGGCCTCAGCATAGAATCAAAGATTCAAAGGATCAAAGGATCATAGAGCCAGAAGGAACCTACATTTTATAGATGAGGAAACTGAGAAGTAATGAAGTGTGAAGTATTGCAATAACTTCCTAGTTCATCTCTATGCTACCCCCTCCTCTCCAATTTATCCTACACACAACTGCCAAAAGAATCTTCCTAAGGCAAGGTCTTACTATATTGTGATTAGAAATCATCACTGGCCTGGCCTCAGACACTTGACACACTTATTAGCTATGTGATCTTGGGCAAGTGACTTAACCCCAATTGCCCTGCCTTCCCCCCACCAAAAAAAAAAAAAAAAGAATTACTAAAAAAAAAAAGAGGGCAGCTAGGGGGTGCAGTGAGTAGAGCAGCGGCCCTGGAGTCAGGAGGACCTGAGTTCAAATATGACCTCAGTCACTTGTACTAGCTGTGTGACCTTGGGCAAGTCACTTAACCCCAATTGCCCTGCCAAAAAAAACAAAAACAAAAAAAAGTATTTAAAAAAAATCATCAGTGGCTCTCTATTGTTCCAGCTTAGAAAAAAAACAAACTCACCTACATATTGAAAGCCCTCCGCAATCTGGTTCCAGTTTATCTTCCAAATTTATATTGTATTATTTTCCTTTGTCTACTCAACTACTCAACATGAAAATTTAAAGCTGGAAAGGAGCTGAGGGACTAATGAATGCAGCCCTTTCATTTTACAGATAGATTTAAACAGTCTTCTTGACACCAAGTCCAACAGTCTAGCCACCTCACTGACAACTACATTCTAGCCAAACTGACCAACTAGCTGTTCGATGAACTCTATACTCCATGTCTTTGCACAGGCCATCCCTTGTACATAGAATGCATTTTCTTCTGTCATCCTCTTCTTAACCAAGACTTTCTCCAAGACTCAGCACAGATGCACCTCAGAATGAAAGCTTTTCTTTATGAGCCCCTCCCTCGCCATCTGTCCTCAAAATAACACCTATTCATTATCTCTGTACATGTTGTATGACTCAATATATTCAATGGGAAGTCCTTGAGACAAAAACTGTTACTTTTGTCTTGGAATCCCTAGTGCCTAGCCCAGTGCCTTATTGAAGTGCTTAATACATGCTTGCTGAAATTATGGTATACAAATGTAACAATGTTATTGTGCCATAAGAAATGACAGAATAAGAAATTCAAGAAAAGACAGGAAGACCTACATGAAGTAATGCAGGGCAAAGAAAGAAGATTGAGAGATCAAAGTCTACAATAACGAAAAAATACTAAAAGCAAGCAAACTGATGAATTCTGAAAAATAATCTTGGTCCTGGAAAACTGATATGAAAGTATATTCCTCCTCTCCAAAGAATGGTAGAGACTGTGGCTATGGAATACAGTGTGAGGTATGTTCACTAAGTCAGTTGGCTTTAATTAAATGTTTTTCTTAATTACAGAGGAAAGTTCATTGGAGGAGTGAGAGGATCAAAATTAAACTAACCTTAGAATAAAATGAAACTAAAGTTAATGCCTCTTGAATTGAATCCTATCAGGTACAAAGATAAAGTACAAGTATTATTTCATATTTCAAGAATCTGTAATTAATCAATGTGAGTACAGCCTCCACTAGGCAGATAACATCCCATCTGTGCCGTAGTAGACTTTTGTCAAGAATTGCTGTGTCTGAAAAAATTGTAGCACCTACTGAGGTGACTTTAGCACTCTCAGCCTCTGACTATTTTATATGTGTCCCAAACTCTCCCCTCCAGAGATTCCCAGGCTTTCTCTATCTACTTTCACTTGTTATGCAAAAACAATTTACCTTGCAAAACTGTGAGATGCTCCTAATCCCTCCAATCTGCAGCCCAGCCATTCTCTCTTCCTAAGCCCCTCCCACCTGCAGCTTGGCCATTCCTTCTGCCTTAGTACCCTATATAAATCCTGTTCCCATTCCCCTCTTTGGGTACCCCAAGTACTTGTTGAGTGTCCCTGAGCTGTAGTACACTTGCCGTGATTAAAGACCTCCATTTTGCTATATTGCTATATGACACCAACATATGATAATGGATTATATGTATGTGTTGCCACTCTCCCAGCCCTCATAGAATATATGCTCCTTGAGGATAAGGACTATTTTCATTTTTATCTTTGTATCTCTATCACCTGGTACATAGCTTATGTTTAATAAATGCCTGTTGAATAATTGATTCTTATTTCATCCTCCTAATAACTCTAAAAAGTAGATAGAGCAGTTGGTTGTTACCAATGAGGAAACTGAGTCCCCGAAAGGTGAATTATTTGTCAGCTTGTACTTCTCCAGATAAAGTTGGAAACCTAGAGCTGGGAACTATAACTCTAATCATTTCTTTGTCATGTATTACTTCAACAAAAACAAAGAAATAGCTTCTGTCCTTCCTCTGATAATAATTGGCAACATGACTGATCATTTGGTATGGATTGTCAAGTCCTTTACAATGAACTCACCCCACCTCCTACCCCAATAAGGTTTAAGAAATCAGAAACCATTGTCCCAGAGCACATATTTTTACAGCTACAGAAGTTATTAACTTCTTTTTCTAATTCTTTTCAGGCTTCTCAATGTGTCTAGTGTGTGATGAAGATCAAGGATAGAGGGGAGACCCCAGTAATGACATTCTCCCTTACAAGTTTGTTGCTCCTCTGGCAAAATTCGTGTGGATGCTTTTTTGAAATGTTAACTAAAGGATGGGCTTGTTAAGTTACACCCAAGGAAGGAACGAGAGAAGAGAAGCCAACTTTCAGGACTGTAGGCTCTGCCAAAAATATGTCCCATGAATTAAGGAGGGGGAGAAGGCATTTGGCAAAGTCGGTGAAGAACTGACTCAAACTTTGTGTTCAGTGAAAATTGAACTCGGACCTCTTTATGTCTGAGTTCCATTTACTCTTGGCAAAGTCAGGTTTTCTGGTTCAAATAAAAGATGAAGAGGCCCAGAAGATTTCTTGGACATCAACTCATTCTTGTGCAACAGGATATTGATGAGCTAAGCGTAAATGAATAAAAAACATACAGTGTTTGAAAACACAGAAATTTCCATGCTTCAATACTTTTAAAACTTTTTTTCATCGATGCTGGGATTCTATCTACATATATAAGATCACAGTTCCTCCACACTTGATGGTCTTTAGCGTTGACCTTATGGTCATCCTTACAGTGATAGGCCTATCCCTACTTAGCTAGCTTAGTCCTCGGATGACACGCTCAAGTCTATCAAAGGCCCATACTCAAAGCCCTTCAAGTTTGTCAAGACCTGATAAAGTTCCAGCTTGGCCACCGTAGACCCAGGGTCATCTTTATAATCATCTGAAACATTAGATTAGGACTTAAGTGGAGAAATGTTTCAATGTTAAGGGAGAAAGGTTTGATTAAGGGACTCCCTGAAAGATCAAGTGTTTTTGCAATACTTTGTCCCAAAAGGGTTTCAGGGATCAAGGAATATTATGTTGGGTTTCTTTTAAGGGACTAAAATTCCCATAACTCTTTGACTCAGAGATTCCACTGATAGGTATTCGCCTCAAGGAAATTTAAAAAAAAATGAAAGGTCCCATATGCATCAAAATATCTATTGTAGCAGTTTTTGTGGTAGCAAAGAACTGGAAATAAAATAGATGCCTATCAATTAGGGAATGGCCAAACCAATTATGGATCATTAATATAAAGGAATATCACTATTACTAAGAAATTATGATTATGAAGAATGCAGAAGAGCTTAAGATTGATGCAGAGTGAAACAAACAAAATCAGGAAAACAATATACATGAAGATTATAACAATGTCAATGGAAAGAAACAAAAAAAAACTAAACATGATATAATTATGATGAGTAAACTGGGCCTCAGGGAAAAGATGGGAAAATGTACTTCCTTCTCTGCAGAGAAGGTTTGGGTTTGAATATAGTATTTATTTCAGACTCAGTCAAGGTGTTAGTCAGTTTCGTTGAACTGATTTGTTCTCTTTTTTAAATCATTCTTATTATTGGAGATGGCTTTTTGAGTGGTGAAAGAAAAGGGATACATTTGAAAATGAAAATGATATAAGAACTTTTTAGTGATCAGAATTTTTTTAAAAAAGTAAAGTATTGGGGTGTGGAAAAGGGACTGTAATAGAAAGAGGATTGGAGAGGAAGTCAGAGAGTTGAGTTCTGACCCCAACTTGGTCATTAGTAGTTCTGTAAGCATAGACAAATAATTACCCCTCATTGGTCCTCAGTTTCCTCACCTACTTAAAAAAAAAAAAAAAGGATGAACTAAGTGATCTCTAAGGTCAACTATCTTATGGTTCTACGATTCTAAGCAATGATTTTTTTTCAGATAAACATGCTAAGCACACAAACAAATTTGTCATGGGTCTCATAAATCCTGTTGTATTATATGTTCTTTGACTTCAAAACTAAAATGAAGTAAGGAAGAATGCCAAAAAGTTAGGACATGCATACTCTTCCTTGTTCTTTTTACAAAATGTTTTTCTTTGGGCTTTCCCTGCCTTTAACTCCTTTTAATGGTAAACAGACAAAAACTAGTTTAAGTTCAATGATGTGATTTGAAACTCAAGAAAAAAATTTAACATACATTTTTATAATGCCTGCTACTTATAAAGTACCATGTAAATATTAGTGGGATAATTTCTTGCATATTACATATTTGAAATTTACTTTGTTTCACAATCATCTTCTTTGGCTCCTAAGGTAATTTAAAATAAGGTTGTTATTGTTGTTTTAATTTAACTATTGATTTTTTTTGGTTTTCATTAGCATGTCAACCAATGCTCTACAGAGTCCTACTCCAGTGCCTCACAGTGGCATAGAGGTGACTCTGAGTTCTTAAAAGCTATGCCACCAGAGGTCAGACTCTGGCAGATCAAACCAGCCTGGTTGAGGACAGAAACATTTATCTCCTATAGCTTAGCCACTTGGTGAAAAATTCTTTGAACATGGAAACCTAAGAAGTGAAGAAAAATACGAAAATTACCCTCAATCCAATGAAGTACCATCCTATTTCTAATGTAATGGTGACACAGTGAGAGAAAATAAGGCAGAGGATAGGAAAAATCACAGCTTTTTGAAGACCATCTATAAACATTAATTCAGCTGTTGCTACCCTAAATGTGAAATCTGGCTCAATGGCCAACAGTAGCCACACTGTTGGAAGAGTTATCAAGCACAGTAAACACTTACTCTATGAACAAAAACAGAAAACAGGAAGAAGTTAAATGGTTCACAAGATGTCCTTGGAGACTAAAATAAAAGGGTTGACAGACCTAGTTTTATAGAGTGCCCAGAGACAATGAGAAATGTAATTTCATGGGACGTTTGGTCATCAAGGATCATCAGATTGGAGATTATAGATTTATAGTTGAGAGAGATCTTAAAGGCGATCTAGTCTAACTCTCCTACTTTGTAGATGAGAAACCGGGGCACAAGGAGTTAAAGTGATTACATGAATAAATGTATGAAGGGAAACATTTATTAAGTGCTTACAATGTGGAAAGACTTAGGGATGCAAATACAAAAGTATAATGGTGTAATTGATTAAGCCAATCAATTAAATTACCCTAACCCACCAAAAATAAAGGATAAAATAGTAAGGTACTTCCCTTCTTAAACCAAGTGAGAATGTGTCTGGATTGAATCAAATCAGTCAAAACCATTCCATCTAAGTGTGAAAAGGGCCGTAATCAACTTAAACACCTCTGATGAGCTAATGCATGAACTGAAAGTGAAGTTGCCCAGGAAGAGGGTTCAGATTGGCTGAGAAAACTTTGTCACACTCTAAGGTTGGTATCAAATATCAAGTCAGCTTGGGTTCCAATAAAATCTCTGTGAAAGAACCACTTGGAGTTGAGGAGAAGTACCTCAACTTTAACCTCAACCTAGGTCCTTCTTCCTCCCCCCCTTCTTGGCATAAGGAGGGCCTTGCACACTTCAGAGGCCCAGAGGACTTCCCATCTTCCCATAAATGTCATAACAAAATCCAGAGAACAGCTGGCAGCAGTAGTTAAATAAAGAGCCAAAGGACAGACTGCACACAGATTCACAGCTTCACTAGGAGCTCGGGGAAAAAAACTCCACTATGCCTAAAGGGAACTTCTTGAGAAAGCCACAAAGGGAAGAAAAAGATTTTTTAACAACTAGAAGCTGTGGGTTACCCCTCTGCCAAATGTGCTCTGTAAGCTGGAACCTTTCATTCAGTTGTATCTGACTCTTCATAACATCTTTCTTAGTGAAGACCCTAGGGTGGTTCACCATTTCCTTCTCTAGCTCATTTTACAGATGAGGAAACTGAGGCAAACAGCCTTAAGTGACTTGCCCAGGGTCACAGAGCTAGTAAATATCTGAAGCCAGATTTGAACTCAGGAAGAAGAGTCTTTCTGACTCCATGCCTGGCACTCTATTCACTGCACCACTTAACTGCCCCAAGCTTGAGTCTACTTTCCTCTAGATTCTGTACAAACTTGTGGAAGAGTGTTTTTGCAGACTTTGGGGAGAGATGTTTTAGAACAATCACTCTTATTCTTAGTAAATACTCTTTTCTAAAAGCTAATTAGATCTGACCAATTATTTAATAATCGAATCATGATCCCAGTGGGAAGCATCCTAGAGAAGGCTTTAAGCTTTATAATATCAGAAAGACAACTCTGAGCTCTCAGGGCTACCCCTAGGGATCTGAGGCAATGAAGTAACTGAGCTCTGGGAATTAGACTCATCACTACAAGTTGGGATAGTGACCTCAGAACATGTGCTACAAAAGCAAGACCAGCCCTGCTCTCAAGAAGAGGAAGGCACAATGTACTAAGAGGTTTCTAGTGTAAGTAATATAAAACATCCCCATGCATCCCTAAAGCATCTGCCTAATGGCCACAGGCAGGATTTGAACCCAGGTTCTCTCATTCCAAATCCTCCAATCTTTCCACTGTTCGTGATATATACTAGCAAAAAAAAACTAACATGAAAATAATTATAGTTTAAACACCAACATCTGCTGCAGAGGATGAAGCAATAGAGAAATCCTGTAATGAACTCAATAAGACCCTCCAAATTGAATCAAAATATACTGCTACTCAGGACAAAGGTGGAAACAGGCAAGGTTGGTGGAAAATAAAATTCAAGAGTTAAGAATGAGTGAAGTCAAAGACCAGATTCCTCCTGACTCTATATCATGAAAATTGACAAAATTAAAATGTTTTTTAAGCACCTACTCTGTATCAGGTTGAGCAGCTAGGTGTCGAAGTGAATAGAGCAGTGGGCCTGGAGTCAGGAAGACATCTCCCCGAGTATTAGCTGTGTGACTCTGGGCAAGTCACTTGACCCTGTTTGCCTCAGTTTCCTCATCTGTAAAATGAGCTGGAGAAGGAAATGACAAATCACTCCAATATCTTTGCCAAGAAAACCCCAAATAGGGTCAAAAATAAGTAAGACTCAGGAGAAATGACTGAACAACAACAACAGTCTGGCTTGTTTATACAAATTATTGACTTTAAAAAAAATGGGAAATGGGTGGATGAAAGGATGTAACTGTATTAGGAGTAGCATCTGTTTTACATAGGCTGGGCTACTCTATGAAAGTGGAACAGAGGCCCTTTGGCTTTCTTGCTGCCTGAGATATAAAAAGCCCAGGTGCTGAAAGTTTTGGTGGAAAACTGTCCTGTGGGAAGGCTTTCTGACCTACCATGGTCAGCTGCTATCATGGATGCAGAAGTGAAGGCAAGTAGTCTTTTTATCTAAACTAGAAACTTTAAAGAAAAAATCTTAAGAATTAATTTCATCTTTTTATCCTTTGTTACCAGTAAAGTTGTTTTCATCATATTTTATGGTCCATGCATATGTCATTGCATTCTAACCCCAAGCCTGAATAATTAGACTAGCCTGAATAAAGCCTGGCCCAGAATATCAACAATGATTAAAAAACAGTTTCATGCAGACGTTTAACTAATTTAAATCAATTTCCATGAAGAAGAAATTTTAAAATCCTAAACCCCACTTCAGCCAGCAAATATTTTACTTACTTGCCAAATAGAAAGAAATGGCAGCCAGTAGCAAAACCACCGTAGAATGTAAACTCTACTGTAAACCCTCAGAGAATTGTGGTAGAAGATTATGAGCAGAATCATCCCATAAGAAGCAAAGAAGCAGTGAAAAGAAAAGATGGTTTGATGTGAGACCTAAATAAGAAAAGTCAACCCAAAGGCATGGAACTTATTGATGGAACTGGAAGGTGAATAACAAACAGATGGAAGATTGAAAAGATCTGCAAAGATTTTATAACAAACTTGTCTCACCCTAAAGTACAATACAACCACTGCATTTTAACTCTAAAATCACTGTCCTGAATGTGCTTCTAGAACAGAAGTTCTTCATCTTTTTGTGTGTCATTATAGGCTCCTTTAGTAGTCTGGTAAAACATGTGGACCTTTTCTCAGAATATTTTTTATATAATTGAAAGAAATGCTAAAATTCAGTTAAAAATTAGTGAAAATAAGGTTGCAATTTTTCCCCATCCAAGTTCACACACACTCTTAGATCTATCTGTAGAACCCCTCAAATCTAACCATAGACCCCCTCACTTAGGTTCCCAGGTCAAGAACCCCTGTTCTAGAGTAATAGAAATGGAATAGAAGAAAACAAAGATAGGAAAAAGAGATAGACTAGAACAATTAAGAGCATATTGTCCTGGTGGTGCCTCAAATGTAAAGACATTCAGGGACATTCAGGAGTCTGAAGCAGGAGAAAGTGCTAACGGCATGAATAAAATTTCAGTCTTAATTATGACCAAAAAAATCGGGGTGGGGGGGAGGAAGATAACTGTGAAAACATTAGCAACTCCTATAGCAAATGCCTATTGCACAAATTTTATGAGAATGTATACACAACAAAGTCATGCTTGATGAGAATAATAGAAGAGGCAAGTTTCTGTAAACATTTTTCTATAGTGAACTATACATTAAACAATTTACTACCACACAACTGACTGAAAAGAGAAGGAACTAAGATTCCCTTGTGTTTATTGCCCATTGACTATTTAATATTTATCTCTCTGATAGAGCAAACATCTTCCTTAAAAGCTTTCCTGCATCCACTGTCTCCCATGTATACATCAAAATTACATAAGATTCCTTGAAAGACAAAACAACAGATACAACCTTGGTTGATCATTCGTATTGAGTGAGTCATAAAATAAGATGCTTGCTAAAAGTGTTCCCTACTGCCATAGAGGAGATCCAGTTCAGAGTACAAATTGAGGGATTCCCTAGAGATGGTGATGTTCAGTTACTAAGGCATTGAAATTGAAGTTCTTTGAAAAGGCAATGGAGAAGGGCCCAGTGGATATTAGTAGGCTGTAACACATTATAAACTAGTCATTACAAGGAAGTGCGTTAAAGGTGAAGTGTCAAACACATGGCCCACAACATTCCCAAGCCTGGCCTCAAGTAGACTAAATATAACAAACTTTTTAAAAATACAATAAAACATGGATTTTTTAAAAGTCAATGTGCAGCCTGCAGAAATCTTTACGTTTGGCTTAGTGGCCACCATTTATATTAATGCCCCTGGTGTAAAGAATATGATGAAAGAAATATATGAGTGAAAAAGAAGCATACATTTGAGTATCTACACCACCCCCAATCAAATACAGAAGGTCCAGACTTTTGGCTGGACAATCAATCACACCCATTCCAATTAATGCAGAAGCCAAGAGCCCAAACTTCCAAATTGAATCAAGGTGTAAACCAGGCACAAATAAATCCTTCATCAATTTGGGTGGAGTGAAAAATTATGATTATTGAATGGAATCAGATGATACCACATAAGAAGTATATCTGGATTAGTTGAAAGAATTACACACACCTCTAGGTACATACATATATACACATATACTTATATTACATATACATATGTATATACACATACATGTAAGGATTTAAGTAGGAAGTTAGGCAAGCTTCAGAGCAACTTGAGGAAGCAAATCACAGTTTCAGAGAGCAATAAGTGAGGGGGAAGAGGAAGTGAGCCCTGAAAAGGAGTTATACTTTCCCCATTTGCCTTGTGAACTTTGAAAGGTTGTAAGGTTTGGGCTTCCCATTAGCATTAATAGCAATGTGCGCTGAGCAGCAGTCACCGATGTCAGTGTTTGTAAAAGAAACTGAGTCACAAAATGAGGATAAACTAGGTGTAATTGTGAATGGCAGCTTTAGAACTGTACAAGGGCACCAAATCTTGGAGCCTAGCAGATATCTACACTTAAAGGGAACTTTCTGAGGAGTCCACAAAAGGAGAAAAGGACTTTAGATAATGAGCTGTGAGTTTATCCTTTGGCCATGTGGACTTAAGTTTGAGCTCAGTTTTCCAGAGACCGTGTATGTGAAAGGATAGAACATGTCTCAGATATCTGAGGAACTATTTCTGTAACAACTGTTTTTGCTATGCCTACATAGTAAATATATCTTTCTAGAAGCTAATTATTAAGCTCAGAATGACTACTTAAGAATTAATAGGAAGCATGCTAAATGGGAGCTCTTGAGCCATAATATGGGGGTGGGGGTGGGAAAACAACCCTTCAGGGTTATCCTTAGAACTCTGAGGAGACTACCAATTGACCACCCTCTAGGATACCACTCTGCCAGTGAGAGTAATAATTGATGAAGCATCCCAGGTGGGGAGCTACTAGAGATTGGCTAGTTATGTGGCCAGGATAAGAGAGGATTTGTCGAAAACCCGAGTGCTCCACTGGTACCATTGCAATGTTGAGAGAAAGTGAAGGATACCTCTAGTATGTTGGGTGGACCCACTCATAAGAGGATATTAATTGGTCTGTCTCCCAAGATGGACAAGCCTGAATAAATAAGTTGCAATTACTCTCATTGGAGAGAAAATATACATGCATGAGATTATAGAACCATTTGATTAAGACAAAAAAAAGGCAAAAAAAAAAAAAAAAGCACTGGTTCTAAGTACCCAGTTCTTCTTTGAAATACATTCTAAATACTCTCAGGATAGAAATTTAACTTAGAGTTGCCCTATAAACAGAATATCAAAACAGGATCCAAAACCTGGCCTGCAGTTTGACCTCAAGAACACTGCTCTACTAATTTTAACCTAATGTTTTCTACAGGACCTTCAAATATGCCCAATTAGTTGTCACCTTAAGCCAAAAACAGTGACCTTTCTATCAGAAATTTTTACTTTAGAAGTTTAAAGAACTTCCAAGGTTTACACTAATGTATTATAGACATATTGTCATTTTTTCCATTTTGCCAAATCTTGTAGAAACTGGCTTAGGATGAATTCATTCGATGTTTGACTGACCTATAAAGGCTTCTCAGCAATTTGCCAAATGCCTCCATTTCTCCAAGATATCTCATCCCTGGCATAAATCAACTGGAATCAAGCTAACAGAATCCCATGATAGCAACACAATCTGCTCACAAGTTAGAGCCAGGATGATGGTCCTAGCAGCATGCTGTGTGCCTATGTTCACTAGTTAGCAGCACAGCCTCAGGACAATCACCATTGGACCATCCCATTTCCCACCTTAAATTTACCCACAAGAGAAGATTTTTCTGCAAAACAAAGTTGCAAAAGGTCAACCGATTCCTTGTCAACGTGCTTTCCCCTCCTGCTTCTCTTTCTCCTCTTTATTGTTCTTCTTTTTATTCTATGCCTTTTTTCTTCATTATCTTCCAAATGCTCTACCTCTGCTCCATGCTTTTCAATTTTCTTTAAGCTCAGAATCCAATAGGGAGAAATTCTTAAAGTTTTGTCTTATTAAACATTTTGCAGGGCTTTTTTTCCCATTGGAAAAAATAAAACTTTAATCGGCACTTTTCTCTTTATCCACTTAGTTCTTAAATGGATCTGTGATCTTGTCAATCAGTGCCCAGATTTCAGCCCATCTACTTTTTCAATCTTTGCAGTTCTTGTCCTTGTTATGCCATAAATCTTCCATAGAGGATTGACTTGACACCCTAGAATCCTTCCCTGTAGGCCTTTTAACAAAACGGTGCAGCATTTCAATCTGTCCAGATGTTATCTCTCACTCTTGCTTCAGATCCAACTCACCTCCTTTTCTGATCATGTATACAACAATGGAAAATAATCCATGCATTCAAATAATGTTGATTTCTGCTCATGATTATTTCATAAAATACAAATGAGATGATGTCATCCAATCACTTTAATCTAAACCATAGATTCACAGAATTTTTTTTTAACTAATAGGTCAATGAGAATCCAGACTTAACATGGGTTGAAAGATGAGGGAAATCAGAAATAGATGGTTTGATAGATAGTGAAAGAGTGATTAAAAGAGAGAGAGACTTAGGGATCCTGTAGTCCAGTCTCCTCATTTTACCTAATGGGAATCCAAGGCCTAGCTAGGTGACTTGTTGAAGGTCATATAGATAATTAGAGGCCAAACTAGTCGAAGTCTTTAAATTTGTGGCATACTAAGGTGTGCTTATTAAACTCATTTCATAATTACACTCATTCCAAAATCTAATTCTCTTTCCCATGATGCTGATTTTTAACAAAATTCGAGTAGGGCCAACCCTACTATATATTCACAGAGTGACATGGAGAATTTGCATGATTTTTAGATAATTTAGATGGAAACAATCCCACTGTTTTTTAAGATACCCAAAGGAATGAATACCAAATAACCATTTCATTTTGTCAATGAAGAAATCGACATGAGCTATTTTTACCTTCACTTTCTCACTGACCAAGAGAAAATAAGGGAAGGAGCCTTAGGGTTTGTAATTGAAATCAGACCTCTGCTGCCTGTGAGAGTTTATCAGAGTGACAGCTGATCACAGCAGGAAAGTTACTGAACATTATGGGGAAAAGGGAAAGCAACAACACTTTTGGGGAGGAGATATAGGGCCTCTCCTCTGACAGCTCGGGAAACAAATAACAGAGACAGAAAAATCCCTAAAGATTTCAGAAAGAAGATTTAAAAAAAAAAAAAAGACAACATATGGCCCTGGAGCACTGAGGTTTCCAGAACTGAAAGGTCAGATCCAGGGAACAGGAATGCTAGCCAGAGAGTTTAATTTTCCTTCGCAGGTGCCCCAACTATCTTTTCATGTTTCTCTAGAAAGTTAGGTCAGGAAGCTCCAGCTGGCTCTCTGCGTGGTGCAGTCCATTTTGCTAACCAATTTATTTTTTTTGTTTGGGGGAGGGGGAAGGGAGCAGCACTCAATATATTTATTGATGTATTGACTTTTTTATTTTTCTGACTTTTTTGTCTCAAAGGCTTTCAATATGCATTTTCATTTTTATTGAAAAAATATGTTTAGACACATCATACAGATCCAAGTATACTCCACATTCAATCTCCCCACAATGTAAAAAAAAAACCTTTCAAAATCACATAAAATGCTTTGAACGATTGTGATTAATTGGACATGAAACCTTAGTAGTTTTCCAGTAGAATATAAGCTCCTAGAGGGCAGGGACAGTTTTTTATTTTGACTTTCTATATCCAACACCTAATACAGTAAACCTTACACATAGTTGCTGCTTAATTCTTGCTTGTTGGATTGGATTAGACTCTCCTTTGTTAAAAGAAACAATAGGTGTATACTTTAGAAGTCAGTAACAATTTGTTCACATTTTTTCATAGCCATTTAAAATCATAATAATTGTGTTGGTAACCTTTGGACTAGAACTATACTCTGGATTTACACAGATTGTATTAATTTGGGAGGCCTCTCAACAATCATTTTCTTTTGGCTCATTTTTCTCCCACCCCAATGTTTCCCTTGGGAATGTCAGAATTGCAGTTAGCTCTCCTCAAAAAAAAAAAAAAAAGCTAAAAAGAATTAGTTTCTATGCAAACATACAGATTAATGAAATATAGTACAGATTATTCCACCTGACATAAAATGTAAATGATTCACACCCAAACCCACAGAGAGTCAAATCAACTCTTCTCTAATCAATAGGCCTTGTTTTAGAGAATTTTTCTCAAGTCAATTCCTACAATTCTCAATAGGTATATTCAGGCTAATAATATATTGAATATAGGACAGAATCTATGTACTTCCCCTTTCCCCCTCTAAAAAAGCACAAAAACTCACACAAAGGCCCATAAACAATCAAGACAATTCCCACTCCCTTTCTAGTGAATTTCAGCTCCCCAAGGACTTAAAGTCTTCCAGATTTACAACACCACCCTACCCCATATGGTACTCCAACTCCCTCCCCCCATAAAGGTGAAAGGAATCATAGTTTGTTAAAGAATTGAATGACCCCCTTCTTCAAATAAGCCCCATCTGTGTTGGTAAGCAAAATGGCCTTTGTTTTCTTTGAGTAACTCAGTGTATTTCATTGAGCCTTGCTAGATGCTAAGCCCCAGGCCCAGAGCCCTGTTGGGTGTGGAACCTATGTGAGTGTGGATTGATGACTGAGCTGGGGCCCAGGGTTGGGCTGGCTGGGGGGAGGTCTTGACTCCAGAGCCATGTCCTGTTGGGTGTTGACCTAGTCTATGTGGATGTGAGCCTCCCAGGGTCCTGGGGGAGGGGCCAACTCAGGAACCAATGGGCTCTGGTCATTCAGGTGGCGCTTGATGACATCAGGAGCTCGATAGGAGGAGGGAGGACAGCTTGGGGATTGATTTTCTGTTGGAGCCAGAGACAGCTACAGCCAAAGCTGAAGATAAAGCCGAAGCCAAAGCAGGAGCTGCGGAAGCAGAGCCAACCCGGAAGCAGAGCCGACCCGTGTGTGTGGACCAAGGAG
>CM053624.1:79695518-79722761 GCA_028646595.1 Phalanger gymnotis | reverse complement strand
GGTCTCTCCACCACTACCCCCAACCCTTAAAAAAGGGAGAAATCACTTAGGGCCAACAGAGAGCCAACTGTCTCCTGAACCCTGCATTTGCACATAACTCACAGTACTCATAAAGACAAGGTTCAGGTTTGTACCTCTATATCATGACTCTGTCCCTTGCTACTCCTCGACTCAACAGCTGTTTGGTCCAATATCTCCTCCATGGGTCCAGGATGGTTGGACAAGGAATTCCTCCCCACTTTGCCACTGCTTATGCTTCTTCAACTGCTATCACAGAAGTCATGTGATTCCTTACAGGAAATGGAGTGGGAATCTTCATACCCCCTTTCCTCTCTGCATCTCTCATCTCTGTTCTTATTTTAAAGGCCAAGTACAAGGGTTTATATACAGCTCAGGTGTGAACTAATCATGACTCAACTAATGACCCATAACAAATGGATAGTTTATATCTATTTTTTCCCTCTTTCTATATATTCACATGCTATTGTCCCAGTTAGACTGTAAATTCCTCTGGAACAAAGACTGTCTTACTTTTGTATTTATATCTCCAGTGCCTGGCATGGAGCCTGACATGCAGAAGAAAATTATGATCAACAGTGTCAAACACTGCAGAGAGGTATTCTGTTTTTATTTTTGTTTTTTAAGCAATCAGAAATAACTGTTAGATTTAGAAACTAAGAGATAAATAGGAATCTTGGAGAACAGTTTCAGTCAGATGGTGGCAGTGGCACCTTTGGAAGCCAAATTGCAAGGAATTGAAAAATAATTTTCATTCAGATGTGAGCCCCTTCAGGTCAGGAACCATGTTTTGCCTTTCTCTGTATGCCTACTGCTTAGGCGAGTGACTATACTTAGTCAATGATTAATAAATGCTTGTTGACTTCTGGGAGGATGAGAAAGTACAGGCAAAGTATAGGTCTCTTTTTTTAGGCATTTGGCTTTGAGAGGAAGGGGTCATGTAAGAAGAGAGCTTGAGAGAATAGCAAGGTCAAGTGAAAGGTTTTAAGAAAGTAAAATCCCTAGGCATGTTTGTAGGCTTCAGTAGACAAAGAGTGACTGAAGATAAGGGAAAGGAAGGAATGTGGAAGGGACAAACTCTCAAAGGAAAGGGGAAGAGATAGGATAAAAAGCACAAGAAGTGAGACAAGGAGAAGGGCCATCTCTTCCTCTGAGATAGGAGCCAACAAAAAGAGAATGTGATGATATTTTGAAGGGATTTAGAATTAGAAATAGAGAAAAGGTGTGAACAATGGATGACCTCTTTTTTCTTGGTAAAGTATAAGGCAAGGTGCTAGATTAAAAGAGAGATGGCAGATGACGCTGATGCAAGTATCCTAGGAACAAAAATTTGAAACAGCCTCTCTGGGAAGTTTGCAAGTGTGTCCATTGGAAAAGACTAAAAGATTGGTGATTACTTTCCATTTACTCCAGCGGTCCTTAACCTTTTTTATGCCATGGAACCCATTGGTGGTCTTATGGACCCCTTCTCCAAATTATGTTATTAGATAATTGAAGCAATGATAATTTTCAGTTAGAGATTAGTGAAACAATATGACTAAGGTGGACATATGCTTAATATGATCATACATGTATGATACATGTATAGCCTACATCAAATTGTATGCCATCTTGGGGAGGGAGGAGTGGAGGGAAAGGGGAAAATTTAGAACCCCAAATCTTATAAAAGCAAATGTTGAAAACTAAAAATAAATAACCAATTTTAAAAAAGAGATTAGTGAAAATAAAGATGTAAATTTTTTTCCCATCCAAGTTCATGGAGCCCCTGAAATCTGTGCATGGGTCCCTTGGGGGTCCATGGGCCCCAGGTCTAATCTGTACATCCCTGTAAATTCATAATCTTATATATATATATATGTACATATATATATATCATAGATATATCTATATCGTATATATATCTATATCATATCTATATCTATATCTATCTATACATATATATATATATATATATATCTTGTAGCTACCTAGTTTTTTGTATGTCTCCCCATTAGAAGTAAGTTCCTTGAGGACAGAGATCGGTTGTTGGTTTTTTGTTTCATTTTGGCTTTTTGCCTTTCTTTTTATCCCCAGCAGTTAGCACAGTGCCTGGCACATAGTAAGTGATCACTTTAAAGCTTGTTGATTGAAAGGTGATGCCAGATAGCTTAAATCTGTAAGTGACCTGCAAATTATTTCCTCCAGCAGTAGCAAATAGTAACAGAATAAATAGAAGCAGAGAAGGTATATAGTGGGAGTAATACAGCATGGGGTTTGGAAAGGGATAAGTAGTGACAGAGTAAGGGGACAGAAGATTCTAGGATAGATGACAATTGTCAAATTAAATGAGCTAACTTTAGGGTTAAGATTATGAAGAAAGGAAGTAAAGGCAGAACAGGGGTGACTGGACTGAGAGAGAAAGGATAAGTGGTCTGGTTGGAAGTCACAACAAAAGTAAAGAATATATTTAGGAGGAGTGAATCAGGAGGAAAGTTGGAAGGAAAAAAGGTTATTGTCAGATAGATAAATTTCACCATTCTGGATCATGGAGGTTGAACACTTACAGGTGATGGTTAGATTAAGGATATAACCATTCATTTTGGGCAAGGAAGTTGACTGAAACCTACAGATCTCAGCTGTGATCAAAACAAAAAAAAAACCACAAAAAAAAATTAGGACTAAGAAAGGACCTTAATCATCACCTACTCTCTCTAGATTCCTTTCAGTTCTCAAACTCTATGATTATATGAATCTGGTTCAATGACCAGAGATGTCACATAAAGGAAGGCGTACCTTAATAGCCCTATTCAGATTTACCCACAGGGTAGGACTCAATTGTGGATCATAAATTCATCTTTTCTGGTGTTTTTGGCCCCTCACTTAATATTGAATGATTAAAAGACCCGTGGGTAAGGACCAAGTGTGGGAGGGGAATGATTTATATCCTTCCTCTCAACACTGAAGTCACCAAGTGTGTGAGGGAAAGTGGCATCCCTTTCAGACTGGAGTCCAGCACAGCTGTGAAAACACAGGATCCCCACTGCCTCACTAAGGGCTCACAGAAAAGAGACCAGTGTTCAAAATGAGACGTGTCAATGTGGTCACATGATCAACTCATCACCAGCCATTTCTTTTCATTTCATCAAAATCATGGTCAAACTTGAAAAGTGCAGTTAGAACACAGTCATGAAAAGCAGTTGTTTTTAAATCACATAAGAGAGAAAGGTTTCCTGCATACAGTACTGCCACAGAAAGAATGGAGTTTTCAGCTGGACCAAGTGTGAGATGCTACCAGTGAATATCAATTCAGTGTCTACAGGCTATACTGCTCCCAATATACCATAGATAACTTCTCTCCAGATGTGTAGACGCTGGTTTTACTTGTCAGGACATGTAGAAGCTAAGGGATGTTCATATGCCCAAGAAGCTACAGTGTGATAAGTCCAAATAGTGTCGAAGTAGACCAGGGAACGGCCTAAAAAAGACATTTAACAGAAACTTATCAGTGATTTGCTAAATGTAAATGTGTGTTAAGTGTGTGCTAAATGGAAATGGTGTGTTAGGTAGCATGGGAAATACTAAAGAATTTGACATGATCCTTGACCTCAAGAAGCTTATTAGTCTATTTAAGAAGAGAGAAAATATACACTTATTAGTGCAACACTACCAGACAGGTAACTGCTTATTAGTAACAGTACTTGAGAGTAGAAAGGAAATTAAAAAATCACCTAATCCAGCTGTTCTCAAACTTTTTGGTTCCAGGATCCCTTTACCCTCCTAGAAATTTTTGAAGACCCTCAAAAGCTTTTGTTTATATGGATTCTATAAATTACATCTTAGTATCATGAAAATAGTATTGATTTCACGGACCTCCTTAAAGGGTTTTGGGGACCTCCAGGGGTCCAAAGACCACACTTTGAGAATCCCTATCTAATCCAACTTTCTTACTTTAGAAAGAAGAAAACCGAGGCTCAAAAAATTAAGGCAGTAAAAAAGTTGAGATTCCAACCCAGGAGAGAGAAATCACAGTGAGCTGAAGGTGATCAGAGAAGGCTGGTGTAGGAGGTGCCTCCTGAGCTGGGCCAAGGAAGAAACCTTGTAAAGATACTCTAAAAAACAGTTCCAGGGTTACAGTAGGGCTGTGGACTTCTGGAACAATAGCAGCGGGTAGAATGGCATGGCCAGTGTTGGCTGGTCAGGTTACAAGGGCTGGGGATTGAGGAGATGGGTGGGAAGGACAAGGGAGAGCTAAGGAATCTTGTGAGAAAAGGTCTAAGCAAAGAAGAAAAGCCCTGCTCTCTGCAAAGCAGTAAACAATCAATAAACAAGCCAGTGGGTCACCTTCCATGGGTATATAAACAAAAGAGTGGTTAATCCAGCATCTTTTCTTTTCCTATAGTCACGTTCCATTTACACACACACACACACACACACACACACACACACACACACACACACACTAATAGCACCTGAAGCAACATTTTCAAATACTAAAGACAACAATAGAGAACATAGATCTGCAGGGTGATGAGATGACTCATTTGGCTTTCCTGGGATCATAAACATAAGTCCTGTAGCCCATCCTCTTTCCCACAAAAGGAGAAGCAGCATGAACAATTCAGTCTCTGACCCAAGAACTGGAGCAATCAGGAGCCCCATTTCTTTCTTTATTTGGCTTTGTTTTTTCATCTGAGAGCTCAGATGGGATGGTAATAAATGCCATAATCCAACCTTGTCTCCTCCTCTTCCCCAGTGGGAATCATTCAAAGACAATTTGATTAGTCCAGTCTCTGAACCTTTACCCAAGCTGTTCTCCACAGCTGGAATGCCTTTTCTACTCCTCCCTTCCTATCCATATCCTACCTTTTCAAGAAGTCTCCGTGCAAATTCCACCTCCACCATGAATCCTTTCCTTCATGCTCCAAGCCACACTGGTCTCTGACCTCAGAAATTATACTTTCTTTTTTGCTGTGTACTATAGTAGCCAGTGTGTTGGATTTGGAAGATGTAGGTTTATATTCCACCCTGGGCAAGTCATTTAACCTCTCTGAGCTTTCTTTTTCATATCTCCACCACCCTCTGCCTTGACTATTAATTAAGGAGAACCTGGTAGCCACCATCCACTCTGCTACCTCTTCTCCTACATGCATGTCACCAACCCAGGAGTAAAGAGCTTCTTCCTAAAATCATCTTCTAACCCCTTCCTAGATAATTTATTCAACTGCAGTGATCCCTAGGGCAGATCTGAGCTGGCTAAAGGTGAATACCTCAAATGTGTCTCACCCATCTAACAAACAATCTCACATAAGGACTCCACTAACCCTTGCCTAGACAGATCAGTAGGTAAGACAATGAATCCCTGCTGTCTTCAGCAGCTCAGAGACTAATAGTCAACTCAACCTTGTCATTGCTGCTGCAAAGGAAAAGACTATCATTCCACTCAGAATCACTTAATTCTGAGTGATAGGCTGCCAAAGGTCAGCAGAGGCCATTCTCTTATAACCATCCATTGCAATTTCATTACTGTTGAGTGTGTGAGTAAATAAGCATCTATTAATGGATTATTATGTGCCAGGCACCGAGCTAAGTACTGGGGATATCGAAAGAAACAAAAATAAAACAAAACCCAGTGCCTGCCCTCAAGTAGTGCACAACTGAATGAAGGAGACATGTAAATTAATAGGTACATATTAGATACATACAGAGTATATTGGAGTCAGTTTTAGACAGGAAGGCACTAATAGCTGAGGGGACCACGATAGGCCTTCTGAAAGTGGGATTTAAAGTGAATCTTGAGTCATGGAAATGAATGCTTCTCTGATCTCTATATCAAAGCCTAATCGCCATTTATTTTAGAGCTTTGACTTTGCCTATTAAATACCTCAAACTGGATTCCCCATACACATCTCTAACCTACTCTCTAAGATGGCCTGCATTACATTGCTTTGAATAAGAAGAAGACCATGATGTCTTCCATGGCAGGGACTATGTCTTCTACATCTTCTTTGTCTCTCCCCATGCTTACTTTTTGTCGTTATTTTGTTATTTTCAGTCACGTCTGACTCTTAGTGATTCCTTTTGGGGTTTTCTTCACAGAGATACTGGGGTAGCTTGCCATTTCCTTCTCCAGCTCATTTTACAGATGAGGAAACTGAGCCAGACACGGTTAAGCAACTTGCCCAGGGTCACACAGATAGTAAGTGCCTGCAGCCAAATTTGAACTCTCTTCTTTCTGATTCTGAGCCTAGTGCTCTATACACTGCACCATCTAGCTGCCCACAGACCTTAATTACTACAGGGCTAGGCCCAGACTAGATACTCAATAAAGGCTTGTGGGGTCTTTAGTATAGTGGCTAGGACGCTAAACTTAGAATAGAAATTTGAGTTTTAAACTTTCTGGGCCTCATTTTCATCATTTGTAAAATGAAGGAATTGGGCTCAAGGGCCATTAAGAGAGAAGGGGGCAGAAGTCCTTTAGGAATATACCATGACCCTATAAGCAGGGCACACAGAATGATCAGTGTTGTAAAGTTTACTGTAAAGCCTTTGTAGCTGAGATAATATTGCTGAGGGGTGAGCAGAAAACATGGAGTTCAGTGAATAGGGTAAGTCACTTTTAGGTCTGTAATTTACCTCTTTAGGACCCACAAGGCCAACCACTAAATCTTCCCCCCCCCCCCCAAGTGCTTCAGATCCTCCAAGGCATTTTAGATTTCCTGGGGCTGTTTTCTCAACTTGAAACCGTGTTATGGCTCCAGAAAGCACCCAGCATCTGAGGAAAGGGAGCTGTTTTCAATACTGCAGATCAGCTGATAGTTTCAAATGCTGAATCGAAATCTCAGCTGCAACTTTCCAGGCTGTTAATTCTCCTAGCTCCTCTCCAGGCCATGAGTCACAGAGAGGCCTTGGGAACACAGATCCCGGTTCCATTTCAGCAAATACCCATCACGGGGAATTGCTTCTCTGCATCGTTATGCGCCTAAGGGCTGATCTGATTCTTGCAACACACAATCTGTCACAGGTCATCACTATTCTCCAGCAGCCAGTCTAGTGTTTTTTCTATGGTTCCCTGTCTTTGGTCTTGGGAGCTAAAACACATGAGTGCAAAAAAAGAAAAAAATATGTACAATACAATCTCTCTCTTGGTCTAGCCTTCTGGGTGATAGCGAAGGAGACACAATGGGTGAGGGAAGGAAGAAGGATGGGAAGCTGGAATAAGGTATAGTGAAAAGAAAGACCACTGAACTAGAAATCAGAAGAATCGTTATAGTCACAGCCCTACCACTGAGTCACTCTGTGACTTTGAATGAATCACTTAATCTTTGTGGACCTCAGTTTCCACAACTGTAAAATGTAGAGTGGATTAAATTAGGTGATCAATAAAATCTTTTCTTATTCTGAAATTCCATAATATACATTTCTGTTCAGAATAACATGCCTGTGAGGATAAAATGAGATTAAAGTAGTCTGAAAATAACTAAGGCTATACATGCAAATTTTGTATTTTTATTGTCTATTATCACAAGCATAATAGCAGTAAGGTAAACTCAAATATAATCTTACTTTGTGATGACATTATGATAATCTCCAGAAGTACAGATATTTATATACCTGGTCTGCTTATATACCTCTCTGCTTCATCTAGAACCAAAGAGAAAGAACACTTAGACTTTTCTCCAGCAGAACTAGATTTTACCACTGGCCCTTACCCTGCTCTAAAGTTAATTTTGCCGAAGAGAATTAGGCCAGTACCCAGCAGGAGGCAAAGAAAAAACATGGCATTCCCTCCATTCGGCTCAGACACGGTGTACAACCTGAATGGGCCCATATGTCATAGGTTAACAATGTTACTGTCAGGATTCACAATTGACAGACCATGGACAAATGTGACAATTTGTTGGAGAAAGTATATGTGTTAGGTACAAGATAATACAGCATCAAATAAAATGTCTTGACAACATTATAGACTGGGGCCAGAGAAGCAGGGGAATAAGAGCTTGTTATTTTGAAAGCACAATGTTATGACATTTTAAATATACTGATGTGTGTGTTCAGCAGATGTGAAGGCTAATTTGCTGCTGAGATGAGTATCAATCAGTATTCTAGAGCATCATCCACTTTGCATTGTAAAATACATTCTTCATCTTCCTTTCCCACAAAATAATGCTGTATGTAACAGCTGTTGCTTCTAAATATGTTTAAATGAATGGAATATTCTCATGGTGGGAGGGAAAACCTCGAAACTAGTTTTCTAAATAAGTATTGGAATTCTTAAAGAATTGAAAGTAGGGAAAATGCTTCTTCATGACAGATTTTAAGAATTCCTTACCCCCACTAAAATGGCAAAAATACTAAAAAGGGATTAAAAAATGTTGGTGGGGCTGTGAAGAAACAGGTACTCAAGTAACTGGGGAGGGGAGGGGGACCACCACCATTGTAGACCAATACAAACATTTTAAAGAGTAATGTAAATAGCAAAAGTGATCATTCTTTTTAATCTAATGGTTCCACTCTTAAAATTCTATCCTGAAAGCATCAAAAAAAAAAACAGAAAGAAAAATTACCTAGCTGCTCTATTTATTAATTAGTCAGCAAATATTTATTTAGCACTTACTATGTGTGAGGCCCTAAGCTAAGCTCTGGGGATACAAGGAAAGAGAAAAAACATGGCTCCTGTTCTGAAGGAGAGTAGTTTCTAATAGGAGAGACAACATGTAAAAAATTGTACGTAACAATGTAACATACAGTGTAAATGTATATTTCCCTCAGAGGGAAGGAATTAGCAATGGGGTGGAGGTGGGGGCGGTTCAAGTGGGAGAGAAAAATCTGGAAATGACTCCTGCAAAAATAGGATTTGAACTAAGTCCTAAAGGAAGTCATGGAACAATAAGTTGGAGGTGAGAAGGGAGACACATGGGGGACAGCCAGTAAAAAAGCAAAAAGACCAGAGATGATGGGTCAAGTGAGTGAGGAACAATAGGAAGGTTGGGTTCACCGAGGCATGTGGAGAGGAGTAAAGTGCAAGAAGATTGTAAAGGTAAGAAGGGCCAGTTTGTAAAGGGCTTTAAATGCCTAAGGATTTTATATTTGATCTTGGAGGTAAGAGGAAGACACTGGACTTTACCGAGTAGGAAGGTCATATTCAGACCCATCTGCACTTTAAAAATAACATGTTAGCAACTGAGTAGAAGATGGACTGGATTGCAGAGAGACTTGAGGCCAAGAGAGCAATCAGAAGGCAATTGCAATAGTTCAAGAGTGGGGTGATGAGGGCCTGCAGAAGGATGTTGGCTGTGTATTGTCAAGGTAGAAATGACAAAACTTGGCAACAGGTTGTATATGTGGGGTGTGAGTGAGTTATCAATGACACTGGGTTGTAAGCCTGGGAGCCTAGGAGGATGATTGTGCCTTCAACAGGAATAGAGACGTTGGAAAGAGGGCAGGATTTTAGGGTGAAAGATGAGTTCTATTTCGGACATGTTGATTTGGAGATGTCTACAGGACATCCAGTTAGATGTTCCAAAAGTAGCTGTAGTATAAGACTGTATCTCAAGAGCGAGTTAAAGATTAATGATCATTGACCCCAATGGAACTAATAAGATCACAAGTTGTTATGGCACCCTAATATTTTATCACATTCATGCATGATAATTTGGACACCCATCTTGTTTTCAGTTCTTTGCTACTAAAAAAAAGTGCTGCTATGAATATACAAAGCATGTACATAGAATGTACACAAGGGTTCTTTCCCTTTGTCTTTCACCTCTTTGGGGTTTAAACCAAGTAGCGTCAAAGGACATGTACAATTTAGTGTCTTTGAGAGCTTAATTCGGAATTTCTTTCCCACATGCATGGACCAAATCACAGATCAAAGATCTGCCAACAGGGCATTAGCATTTTTTCCTACTCATAGCTCCTCAAATAAAAAATAGCCATTTTCATCTTTTGTCTTTTTTGCCAATTTAGTCAGGGTGATGTAGAAACAGAGTGGTATTAACATTTCTCAAATTATTAATCATTTGAAGCATTCTTTCCTGATTGTTGATAGCTTGCATTTCTTTATTTGAAAACCAAAGGAGTGCCCTCTCCCAATCTCTACCTACTGCCATCATTAATCATACTAGGCAAAAAGTTTGCCTTCATTTACATAAAGGGAAGTGAAGGGGCTGATTCATTCAGCAATCAATTGAGGGACAAATCATTTGTATGATTTGCATGAACTGCCTGGAATGGTGAACAGAATCGGTTTCTTTCCCAAAACCAATTTTTTCCCTAAGTTCTTCTCCTTTCCTTAAGGGAGAAAGAATTAGAAGAAATTCTCAATTTGTGGGATAAGAGCTTGGAGTTAAGCCCCCTTTTTAACAACAGGTAAGGGACAGAGGAAATTAAATTTTCTATTTGTCATGTAACAACAGCCTTACCCAGCACACTCCGTAAATTCTCAGTAGATGGGTTACTCCTCAGCTTCCTTTCAGATTGTCCCTATCCTCCTGGAGGGAAGGGGAAGGAAGGTAGGTGCCCAGAGATCAGAAGTACCATACTGTTCAGAGATATACTCTACTCACTGTCCTTTTTCCACACAATGCACCAAGATGAATGTTCTTCCTCCTTCATCTTTCTCCCACAATTCTCTCTAAGAACAAGTTCCATGTTGCTGAAACTGGTGAATTCATACAAAGAATCTGTTCAGCTTTGCTATCACCATTTCTGGCAAAGTTTACAGGTTTGTACACTCCCTGATGTCTCTCTCTCTCTTTCCTGGCACCTCCCTACTTCTCATATTGAAAGAGGAATGTCTCCTGCCTTTTTAAAGGCAAAAATTCCATCTAAATTCACTATGAACCACTTTCAGGATCGGTAGTCACCAACTTTTTCTCTTTTATATCAAACACTGGAATTTGTAAGGTTATAGTCAAGGTAACAGTGTAAGCACTAGTTACTTTTAGTGGGCAGCTGGCTGACTTCTCTGTTTTAATTCCTCCCCATGATATAAGGGAGAAATACAATCTGGATAGGTTGAATTATTAACAGAGGACTGCTCCCCTGCAATGTTGGAGGAAGGAAAAAGGAAAGTGTTAGAAGCTCAGTGTATTCGAGGCAAGGCCCACCAGCCCATTCCTTGATTGGATGTTTCAAGTGGTACCACTCAAAGTTCCTATCAGCTCTTGGCAGAGGAGTTGATCCTTAGACTCCAGTGCCCAGGGGCAAGATGAGAGAAAGGCACCCCACACTAAGTACGTCTAACAGCCCAAATGATACTTTTATGTAGCTAAGCAATATGAATTCTGTCTTTCAGTGTCCTCTTTCAATGCCAGATTCGAACACTGCAGTCCTTGTGAACTCTGGGTAAAAATGTCTGCTTGGCATCAAAGAAACTTTCTTAAATCTCACATTCCCATAGCAAGGCCATCAGGAAGCAAAGGGTTACATTTTTATAAATTTGTGTCAGTTCCTTATATGCCTTGAACATTAGACCTTTATCAGTGATATTTATGACAGAGATTTTTTTTTCTGTTTAGCTGTTTCACTTCTAATCCTAACTGCATTTTTTTTCTTGTACTAAAGCTCTTCTATCCATTTTTTTCTTTTTTTTTTAGTAGGAGGAGTACCACAATTATTGCTAGAAGACAGAACATTTCCTAGGCACTGGCAAAAATAATAGCCCCCACCCCAAAATGGTAGTGTCAATATTTCAGATTAATATAAAGAAGGACTTCTTAACAATTAGAACAGTCCAAAGATGTAATGGATCGCCTCTGGAGGTTGCCTTCAAACTGAAACTAACTGACCAGGATGAGATGAGGAGATGGCTACATGGGTTAGGGGTTAGGGGTTAACTAGATGGCATTTAAGATCTGTTCCTAAAACTCTCTTATTTGCTAAACATGAGATGCTGCTCAGACTTTGCCTGGCATGACTATGCTCAGTCCCTATTCTCCACCCCACAGGAACCACAGAAAATCCATGAAACTATTTCATTGGTTAAGTCTCTTTGACTTTGGCCCATACGCCTATCTATGTGCCAGTTACCTTCTGTTCCTACTGGCTCCTCAATCTCTGAGCACCTGCCTTTTTCCCTAATTCGTGGGTAGTCTTTGTGTCTGGCTCATTGTGCCATGTTTAGCCCTTTTCTGGTTTCCCATAACAGATACATGTGGGAAAATGTTTAACAACAGGTGGGGGGGCGGTATACCCAATATACTTTAAAATTTTATTTATTTTTAATTGATGGAATAAAACAAGCATTTCTACAACATAGTATTATTTTTTTAAAAAAAAGATGATTGCAGTGAAACTGCCTACTATGTACAATTTGCTATTCCTTTTAAATATATGATAAAGTTATCATGTAAATTTCTTTTTTCCCTTCCCTCTCCACCAATGCACTTTCAAGTTTAATCTGCATTAGTGAGTTTTCTCCATCACGTTCTTAAATCTAGGTAATAAAAATAAAACCAAGCCCTAATTTGTAGTGTTTGCCAATTTCCAAATGCTCAAGGTGAAAATTTAATAATGGGTCTTGCTAGCCAGGTCCAGCAGGTTCCAACCCTCTCTAGCCTACTCTGAGTTCTCCAGTACTGACTCCAGGCTGGCTCCTTACTGTTGGCATTCATGCTTATCTGGCTGCTGGCTTGTGTTTTTTACATTCAGTTCTGGGTCTCACACTGCATTTACAACCTGCCCGCCACCCTTGTGCTATTGGACAAGGTTTAAGGACAGGCTGGATAAACACTTATTCAAGATGCTAGGGGTGGGATTGGGTAAGATTATGCTTCAGGGAGTGGTTGACCTTTACAATCCCTTCCAACTCTAATATTCTCTGTAAATCTTATAAAATGATGAGTACTCTATATATACCAACCAATGAAAAGAGCTCTTGTCTCTGGAGTCAGAGGTTTTGGTTTCAAATCTTATTTCTGACACTTGTTTGACCATAGGGAAATTGTTTAACATCTTGGCTTCATGTTGCCCAAGTATAAAATGAGGAGTTTGAACTAGATGGCCTCTGAGATTCCCTTCAGCTCTAAATATAAGCTCACATGAGCCAATGAAAAGTAAATGGTAATTATTAGTTACAAGGTTTAAGAAAAACAATAGGGGACAGGAAAATAAAATGTATTTTTGTCCATTGAAAGCAAAATTATTTTAAAAGGGAATGAGAATGAAAGGGCAAAGAATGAGATCTCAGCAGGAGTTCTTAATCTTTTTTCATGTCATGGATCCCTTTGGCAGTCTAATGAAGCCTATGGGCTCCTTCTCAGAATAATGTTTTTAATTGCATAAGATGAAATAAATAGAATTATATAGGAAACAACTACATTGAAGTAGAGTCATAAATAAAATTTAAGTTCACAGACAACAATAGTTTGAGAACTTCTGCACTGAAGAATGGTTGAAAGACTGTTGTGATACTTTGTTACATTAAAATTAATTTATTACTCAAGTTTTATGTTGACTTTTTAATGAAATTTTTAAAAACTAATCCACTCGACTTTGCCAAGAAATGTCTTGGATAAGTCCTATTGAGGCACAAACAACTGAAGGACCCTCTCCTAATTTAACCCTGAGCAGTCCCAGGACAACAGTCTCTAGGAGCAGTGAATGAATATTTCATGTCCCTGTTGGAGTTGATCAAATTTCTCAAAGCAGGTGAGAGTGAAAGGCAGAGGTTCAGAAGCACAGCTGGTGAATGATTCCCCAGCCCTGAAAGTCTTTGGATAAAATCTGACGAGGGAACAATGAAAGGGATTTTTTCAGTTTTGTCTGTCCTGGAAAGCTCCTCCAACATCTCACACAATGGGACATAATGAACATTCTTGCTTTTGCAGGCTGCCTTCAGAGCTCTCCACAGGTGCATTGGCACAGCTCTGGGGAGGCTGGCAAAGGCCTGGTTGTATTCTCCCCTCCCGAACTCCTCCTTAGAAGTTGCTCATTATGAAGGGAGGTGGTGATGTTACATAACAGGTATCCTAACTTGCCCTACCAACCTATAAGGAAAAGCAAAACATTAAAATGTCTTCAGCCCTATGCAGGATAAGTCGCACATGAATAGAACCCTGTAGATCTTGACAGATGGGCAGTGTGTTGAGATAATAATAGCTCATTGGCTTTCTGTGCAGTGTGGCTGATAGTGGTAAGTACTTGTTATATGGTAAGAATCTCTTAGCACAGGGCCAACAGTAGCAAAATCTGTACTCTCATAATTCTTGGCATTTGCAGTTTTTCTCCATAGACCTCAAAGAGTTTTGGAAATGTTTAGTAGGAAATCACTTTTTAATGTTAAAAAAAAAAACCTACTTTTGATCATCCCTGAGAAGCCAGGAATCAGTTGTGCAATTATGTATATGTATACTTTGTACTAACTAAAAAAACATTTACTCTTTTTTTGCTTTTTTAAATTTATTTTTAGTTTTCAACATTCACCTTTATAAGATTTTGAGTTCCAAGTTTTTATCCTTCCCTCCCCTCCCCCCTCTCCAAGACGGTGTGCAATCCGATATGGGCTATACATATACAATCATATTAAACATGTTTCCATATTAGTCAACAAACATTTACTCTTAGAACCACAAGTCCCACCACCTCTAAAGTGACAGAAGCACACTTTCCTTTTTAAAACCATTTCAAAAAGCAATTTATGCTTCTGAAAAAAAAAAGCTTGAGATTATTAAAGGAGCTTTGCAATTTCCTAAAAGTAATTCAGTCATCTCTTCTCTTATTGCTTAATTCTCAACCCAGCTGGTTGTCCATTGGTATTGTTGTCTCATATATACGTAGAGATGGAAAAACCCTATGTTGTCCATGTAACTGTATATCATGATTTGGCAGGGGAGAAATATTCCAGGATAAATAGGCCACTGAGATGGTAGGCTCTTCCAACCACTTAAGTCTTTCCTTTTGGGGTTATGAGGTCAAACTCTTTTGAGAAGTTAGAGATCTCTTCTAGAAGATCTGATGCAGCAAGCACAATGCCCTTTGCAAGCAGGAGCATTTGGAGGACCTCATTATCCACAGTCTCCCTCTTCAACTTAGACTTGGCACCATGCGAGCAAAGGTTTCATCAGGAATGGGGAAGTAGGAAGTAAGAAGTAGGAAGAATAAGAGACCTAGATGTTATGAGCTCTGGGTGCTCAAAAAAGTTAGTACACCCAAGTCTGCATCATAATTTTCATTATAGAATCCATACCCCATATCATACCCAAGTTCCTCAAGTGTTAAATGTTTTAACTGGAATGGATCTTAGAAATCATATAGCAATTTATATGTTGGTACGTGTTTTAGATATCAACTACAGTTGAACAGAAAGTCAAAGAGAGTATTTTACAGCTAAGAAAACCGAGGCCAAGAGAGACAAAAATGACTTGCCCAAGGTTCTATAGCTTAGTAGTAGTGGAGCCAGGACTGGGATCCATACACACACACACACACACACACACACACACACACACACACACACACACACACACACACACACACAGTTTTCAGTCATGTCTGACGACTCTTCATGAATCTATTTGGGTTTGGGTTTTTTTTGGCAAAGATACAGGAGTGGTTTACCATTTCCTTCTCCAGCTCCTTTTACAGATGAGGAAACTGAAACTAACAGGGTTAAGTGACTTGCCCAGGGTCACACAGTTAGTGTCTCATGCCAGATTTGAATAGACCCAGCACTCTATCCACTGTGCCACTTAGCTGCCCCATATACCCATATATCTACTAGTATTACTTTTTTCCTTTAATCTGCTATGGATGGGAGAAAGAAATTTTAAAACATTCAAGTCCCTTTTAAGTCATTTAGAAAATCTGGGCTATATTCAAATCATTCTGCAAATAGTTTTTCAATGATCCTGGGAGAAAGTTAGTGAAGCCTAGCTGTGGCAGGATGCTGAGAATATGACCAAAATGTAAGGTTAAAAGGAGGGGATTGGAAACCAGATGTGGACTTTGCTCCAACTAGTGATTATCAAGTGAGCTAGAGTGGATGATTGAGTTTCAAGCTTCAGATTCTGTTTCAGTTTAGGAATCTAACCAGAAAGGGCTTCAGAAAAACCTTTTTCATACCTGTGTTGGCCCATTTGTAAAGTGGGGTTGCAGTTAGGCCTGCCTCCTCTATAGGGATGTTTGTAGTTTGTTTGTCCTTTAAGCATACTTTGCCCAAAATACTGTAGTTCCTGAGAGTTTATGAATGAACTAAAAATATTTATTGTGGGAAATCATTCCAGCTCCACATAGTCTGTATAATTTGGATTTTTTGTAATCATCCACCTCCTTCCTCTGGTCCCATCAAGTTGGGATGGCCTCAGGCAACATTCAGAACAACTCAGGATTTTGCAAAAATAATTCAAAAGTATATTATGACCACAAAAGCCCTTTTCACAATGAAATTGTCACCAGATATACTAGCATCTTTAGTAGAAAACCAATGTGTGCATGAAGAAATCTCAAAAAGGAGGCCCAGTGAGTGGGAGACAATCTGTTACTGTCACCCCCTACTCATCCCCAATTTAAGCTGATTTTATTTTTCCCTAGTCACCAGTTGCAATGTGTGTGGGCGTTGACACTCATTTCTCCCCCAGCTGAAATACCACCACAGATGCCTGCAGCTAAGGACTCACAAATATCTCCTAATTCAATTTGGCAAATGTTTTTCAATTCAAGAAAAATCCACCAAACTCATAACAAGTACCTAGCACTGTACTGGGCATGATAAAGATTATGCAACTATCTTGGGGAAGGAGGAAGCCTCGGCAACCAAAAGCAAAGAAAGAAAATGGTCTTCTTCTGTTTCAACAGTGAAGTAACAAAACATATCCAAACAATCAGGATTTCGAAGGACCACATTCACCCTCTTTGCCACAACCTGAAGCTGGGGATACAAAGCCAGGCTTCTGCTGAGTTGAGTTTGTAAGAGGGTAAAAAACGCCAAGGCACCCTAAGCTATTACCGTAAGATGGTCTCGTTCCAAGTTCTTGTTCCTTTTCAAAAAATGGAGCACTGGAAAGAATGCTGGGCCTCGAGTGGGAAGGTCTAGGTTGGAATCCTGGCTTTGCCACTTACTGTCTGTATAGGCTAAGACAAGTCATCTAACCTTTCTAGGGCTGTTTCCCCATCTGCAAAAAGAAGGTGTTGGATGTATGGATAGAGGCAATTTAAGTGTTAAATTCTATCATTTAATTATAGTTGAGGAGAAAGACACTCTTTGTTGTATAATTTCTGTTAGACATACAGACGTGCTAAGGCCTAACTTTCTAATGTATGCATTATCTAAAATTTTTGCCTTTTTTTTTTTGTAGGGGACAGGAGCTGGCATTTTTGCTTTTCTACAGAATGGCATGTGGAAAAAGTCCTATATTTGGAGTCAAAGGAACAAGGTTTGAATCCTGACTCTGTGACTTAATATGACCTTCTATAAGTCACTTAATTTCTCTGGGCCTCAATTTCCTCACTGTAAAATAAGGGCATTGGAATGGATGATTCTATGACTAGATGGCCTCTAAGGTCCTTCCTAGGACCAAATCAGTTATGTTTCTTCTGTAGTAATATCCACCCAACACTGAATCCTTTTTTTAAAAAAGTGGTTTGGATTTGGCTCAACTAGAGAAATTGAGGGTTTATATATAGATTTTTTAAAAAATCCTGATGAAAATCACTTTCTTTTGTAAGTGTTTCTTCAGGCATTAGTTGATTCCACTAGCCCACAAACTGTGTGGACATTTCTGAAAAAAATGTCTTGCCCCATTTAAAACATCAAGGTCATACAACACCATTCTGGACTCTGTTTTCCTATGGAACAAAGACCGTTCCTCCATGTTCACCTGAGTATGGGGTCTGAAATATGAGCTGATATTCATTTCCAGGATTACTCTGGTTTCTTTGCTGTAAACCATATGTTAAGCTACAACTGGGAAAACCCTATATTTACAGTTTGGAAGGGCAGGGGAGGAAGGATGAGGTCACAGAGCTCTGCAGGAGGTAATCATGGGTTCTAACTAAAAGCTGCTAGAAAAAACATTTTCTGATACATTAGATAGATTGTTTTCTTAGCCCTTAAACCTAAGCAGTTTGTTCCTCATGATTAGGGGCCTTGCTCTCTGTTCAGTCTCATTCTAGGCAATTGTACAAGTCAATGTTTAGCCTGCCAGCCCTGTAACCTGCCTGGGTTTTGTCCCCTGCACCTGGAAATCACTTTTAATTAGATGAATTTTTCCTTGCTCATGTTGCTTCTTTTCCCTTCTTTGGTGGAGAAGCCACCTGCTGGGAGGTGGCTCATTTTACCTGGCCTGTTTATAATGAAAGACTGAGGTCATTGGGAATGATTATTTCTAACTCTGACCCACTGTTTTTTAGCCCAGTCCTTTTAGACAGGTAAGACAGGTACTAAAAGGCAAGCTAAGGCTTTGCCTGTTGATCTTCAGGTAGTGAGGTCATGAGAAAGGTCTAGGAAAGCTCACCTTCCTGAAAGTAGGTTGAGAGGTGGCCGAAAAATTTAATCTAGCTAGAAAACTGCAGAGTCAATAGGGCTGAGGTGTGAACGGTATCACAAGATCAACGATTTAAAGCTGTAAGGGACCTTAGAGCTGATCTGGTCCAACGCCTTCATTTTACAAAGAAGGAAACTGAGACCCAAAGAATCTGAATGACTTACCCAAAGTCACAGGCAGTAAATAATAGAACAGGCAGTCCAAGGCAGTAAACATAGAACTATCAAGCTGATTCTTGAAGCAGGCAGAGTTCTCTTTGAGAATTCAGGCCAACTCTTCCAGTCAGAAAACTCACGGTCTCCAAAAATGAAATATGGTCATTTTTGCCTCAGGAAGAAGATACTTTAGATATTTTCCACTAGAAATGAGCCCCTGTGGGCAAAAGCCACTCTTTCTCACCCCAAAATTATGACATCCAAATTTTATAGCTTCCTGATTCAATGGATCCCTGACCTCCCCTACATGGGATTGTAGGTTGAGTCCTGAGGAAGTTGATGAAATATCATTGAAGACAGGAGTCATGTTGCTACTTCCTCTTCACTTAGCCTCAGGTTTCCCTCTTTTCCCAACACATCACAACTGTTTTTTTCTTAGGGACTTGAAAGTCAGAGAAGAAGCTGGCTGTAAATAAATAATCATCTCCCTTCCCTTCCCTAAGTAGATCCCAGGAAGGTAAATGGAATTTACCTTACATTTGGGAGTATAGGTGTGGCTACTTGAGTTATCATAGTTTAATGTCTTGGGCTTTAAATATTTTTTTCTTTTACTATTGTCCCAGTGTCCTCATGCCTGCCAGCTGTGGATCTTAGAGGATACCTACCCTACTACTGTTTTTAGTAATTCAAGTTAAAAAGCACCTTTAAGTGCCTTTTATGTGAAAAATACAATCCTGGGTTCCAAGAATACTAAGAAAAAAAGTAAAAGAAACAGTTCATGCCCTTGGGGAGCTTATATTTGTCCAACTTATTTCACAGAAGCACTTTCAATCACGATAATGCCAGGTGTGGCTGATGCTATCCACCATGCAACCATGATTGTCAGTATAATTCACAAATACATCGTTCTAATCATTTCTATAGCACTTTTCCTTATAACCGGTCTATGAGGGAGACTCAACAATCATTATTATTGCCATCCTATATAGGATGAAAATGAGTCACAGAGAGATTAAATGATTGACTCTGTCATGTCCAGTAAGGATTTAACCTGGTTCTTCCCATCCAGTGGCCTTTTCAACATATTCGTATTAAAATTTAATTATCTCAATTAGTTTAAGTCTGTAGACTAAATAGTAACTCACATTTACATAGTACTTTCAGGTTTGCAAAGCACAATCCTTACAACAACCCTGTGAGGCAAGTAGTTCAGTTACTATTGCACCCATTTTATAGATGAGGAAACTAAAACACTGTGACTTTCCAATGATCATCCAATGAGTAATTATCTGAGTGGACCAATCTCCAAGTCCAACACATTTTCCATCATGCCAAACTTCCTCTGAAAAATGGCTATGGAAAAGAAAGAACCTGAATCATCTTACTGGGTGTCAGTTTTAAGTGCCTAAAACTGCACTAAGACTTCTGGGACACTCTGTCTTATAGGGTGATAAACTTAAAGGTTTAAGACTGAAAAAGACCTTAGAACTGATCTAGTCCAGCCCCTTTACTTTACACCCTCCAGTACAGACACTTTACCTTTGGCCTTGTCCCACCCAACCTGAACCAGGAATGGGACTGGAGATGAAGTCTGCCAGGAGGAACATTGGATGTCCTTCATAGCAGTACAGAGATCCACAGATAAAAACTGTGACAGTGTTTGGAATTTTATTGCTGTTTTTTTTTCCTTCGGCTTTTTCCTTTTCTCCAGTTCCTAGTCCCTAGAGGAGGTATAGTATGCTATGGTATGCTAGTTTTGGAATCAAAGAACTCGGGTTCAAAACTTGGCTTTGTTATTTACTAGCTATATGATTTTGCTATAATGTGAGAGGATTGGATAAATTTCCTCTAGGTCTTTTCCAACTCTAAAACTTATGATCCTTGGAGTAACAAGAGCTACTATGCTGAGACTCTGGAGGCAGAGTGGTCATGGTGAAGAATTTTTTTTTGATGTATATTATATTTGGGGTTGAGAAATACCAGCATAGGATAAATCAGGGCCTGGATCCAGAGCAACAGGATACACAGAGCACAAGATTAAGGGCATCAAATAGGTCCCAAGGTGGACTTAGGCTTAGTCTGTCCCCATTTAAAGTAACAGAAAATGCAAGAGCAGAGAAGCAGAGTACAGGTATGGAAGGCAGGTATTACAAAATGTTGGCAGCCATGGGCAATTTTCTTTACTTAATTTGATGGCACTCTGCCATGTTTCAGAGTTGGAGAGTATGGTGCTAGCCACACCTCTCCCATCCACTTGAAGAGCTCCAACTATATTATTACAGGTGGCAGCATTTCATGATCCTGGTGCTCCCTACTATTAGATGCGTAATTCTTATGATGCCACTAGCTATAACAATGCCTGGGCCAAGTGAAGGATTGGTGAGGTATTTTTCAAGCTCACAGGTATATTTATCCTAACTGTAAGACTATGATCACTAGGTGTTCATTCACAGCCCCCAGGCTTACCGTATTAGGAGAGAGAAACCGAACAGTTCAAGAAGAAAATCTGAAGGTTCAATTAACTATATATGTATATATACATATATATATATATACATACATAGTATATGTGTGTGTATAGAGTGTCTATAATATGTATGGCACTGATCAAAATCGGGGTGCAGATAATGAAAAATATATAGACTGTTCTCAAGGAGCTTAGAATCTAAACGTAGAGACAAAGTCACACTGATATTAAAAGATACAGTAGGAAGAGCGTTAGGTTTAAAATTAGCACACCCAGGTTTGAATCTCAATTTGGTTGTTTATTAACTATTTGGCTTTGGACAAATCACTGCTCTCAAGGCCTTGATCTCCTCATTTCTAAAATGAGTGGGCGATCTTTAAGGTACCTTCTAGCTTTAAATCTATGAACCCATGATATTCAGCAGTTTAAGACAAAATAAAATAAGAAGTAAATAAACATTCTTTGGAGCTCAATGGAGAGAAAGATTGCTGTGGATTGGGGTAGTGAGGGAAAGTTTCAAGAAGGAAGTGAAACTTGAGGTAGAGATTGAAGGTTAGATAGGCAAGATTCAAATAATCTGAGAGGTAGGAGGAGTGACTCATAGATGCATAGAAAGGCAGAGGCATGATAATTCACAAGGTAAATTCAAGGGACAATGAGTAGGATGGTTTGTTTGGGGCTTAGATTACAAAGTGATTCATTTTGACCTCCTTTAACTAATTTTTGAAAATCTTTTGGAAAATTAAGTAAACTGCACCCTAAAATGAATGAAACTGTGCCAACTCTGAATTTCCTGAGAAAGGTCTGTAAGTCTGATGGAAGACAGGAGATGATGTCTGGTAGTAACCTGGAAAAGAAGAAAGCACTAGTCAGATGATTTCATTTCTGAAAATTTAGTTCATCACAATGGTCAGAGTTCATGCTGTGTTTGTAATGAATCTGAAAAGTTATCTCCAAAAGGGAGCCCACTTAAAGACTGTTCTTTGCTGCATGGACACCTGGGCACAAGAACTCAGGAGGCCAGCTCTGGGCCTTGGAATATCTCAACTTCCTCTGAGATTTCTCCTCATGAGTAGCCTGTGGGAATGAAACCAGAGAGGGTCCCAGATGGCAGGGTGTAGGAAGTCTCTGGCTGCAAGGGGTTGGCCAAAATAAACAAACGACTAGAGATCTGAAAAATGAATGGATAAACATTTGGACCAAAGTCAGCAGTGCTAGAGAATCAAAATCCCAGGGCCTGAGAGTTTTTGACATGAGAGTTCAAATTCGAATCCTTGAAATAACTTCTCTACCACTGATTCACAATGTAACTGTCTTCATAGAGCAATGTAGGAGTTGTAATTTCTCATCAAGTAGGGCTTTCCATAAAGTTTCTATTTTTAATTTAAATAATGATGAATTTATTATTTTTTTTATCATAAAGTACCCAATGTCAAATATCTACCTCCCTTTTTGTCGGGGGAGAGAAAGAATTTAGTCAAAAGCTTACTCCCTTGGGCCAGGTCTACATTCCACCAAGTAGAATGAACACAGATCATTATTTGGTCAGTTTATATACTTAAGATGAATATGTGATCTTGTCAATGTGGGTGTTCCCTCAAACACTGTATACTATTATCTATCTATCTATCTATCTATCTATCTATCTATCTATCTATCTATCTATCTATCTATATATCACAATGCATTCATGCTTGCCTATTCTGTGCAACTCTATCCATTCCCTCCCCTCCACAAAAAAAAAAAATATTTCAGAGAAGTTCCCCATACCAAGCTGAGGGTCTTCCTTTGGATTCATGATAAATGCATGAATACTTATGGAGCACATGGTCAATCCATCGGGAAGCCTTTGCTCTCCTTATGTAAGTGGAACAACTTTTTTTTTTTTCTGGACGTACTTAGTGTGATGCTACTCTTTATGATGCCAGTTCTTTGTGGATAATATATTGCATCCTGCTCACACTAACCACCTACTTTTTGCCCTTGGAGTGACCTTACACTTTAATATTTCTGAGGCTGTGGTTGTCCATGCACTGCAAACAGACAGTATCACCAGAAAAATATTGTTGTTAAAAAGATGGATCTTTGATCCAGGGAAAATCCTAGGGTCATTAAAAGCACAGCATGCTCTCCTTACCCAATTAGATTCTGGGGACAGCTCATCATCTATTTGCAGTGTTTGGCCAAGATATATGTCATGATGGAGAAGATGATGACCTGAATAACTTACATATAAATATTCACTTTCCTGTCAATTCATGGATTATACAGATCAAAGCACATTTTACAATCTAAATTATCTAGATAATTAGGTTGTATAGACCTAGCCTTAGGAAATTAACTCTGAGAGTCAGAATTTATGACCTAGATCTAAGAGATGCTTCGGTGTAGCATTTATTGCCGGGCTGGCTGGTTGCCTATTTGGAGTTCAATAGGGTCTTGACTCAAACCAGTGTGAGAGAGGAAATGCCTCTTCCAAAAAGTTAGAGGTCTAATGCTGCTGACAAACAGGCCCCTGCTGCATTTTCTCTTTCTCTAACCCATTTCCAGCTTTCTTGTGTGTGTTTTTTACTCCTGATAAGTTTGAATTATCATTCTGTGATGAGTGCACTAGGAAAAAAAAGTCCAACTGTTTAGAATGCTTGTTTAAATTGGAATAACTGTTTCCTCTTTGAAAGTAATATGCAGTCTTCTCTTGACCAGCAAATGACTCCAAATCTTGTGTGACGAGATAAGCGGTATTTATGTAACTGAAATAATTCGACTGAATTTGTCATGGTCCAGGATTAGAAAGAAAACTCAATTTCTTTTTTTTTTCCTTTCTTTTCTTTTCTCTTTGATAGTAGCACTGGCACCACTTTTAATGGAAGGTGGAACAGTGTAGTGGATAAAAGACCAGATCAAGCTTTTACATCCCACTTTTGAAAGTTACTAGCTGAATCACCTCAGACAAATTACATAACATTTCTTGGTCTGGATTTCCTTAACAATAAAATGGAGGTGGGGACATAAAAATTGCTTCAGGAGCTACCCTACAAGGTTGTTGTAAAACTTATATAGAAAAAAATTGTATTAAGTCACTTTGTAAAACTTAGAGCACTATGCAAATGGCAGTAAAATGTTTTTCTAGAGGCAGTATGTATAGCGAATAGAAAAAAGGCTGAGCTTGGAGCCAGAAAGCTCCCAATTCCTCTCTCTCTCCTCCAGCAACCTTAATTGTGCAATCTTGATCAAGTCACTTAAACTCTTATAGCCTCAGTTTTTTCATCTATAAAATGGAGTAATTGATACCTTTTGCACATGCCTCACAGGGTTATTGTGAAGCTCAAATGAGATCATGTCAGTCGGAAGCTTTACAAACACTGAAGTGCTACATAAATGTCGGTTGTTATCATTATTTAACATTCATACTCTTAGTTTATAAATGTTTTACAAACACCAGTGGCCATTTTTAAAAATCTTCTATTAAATGAAAATGGAAACATAGCTTGTTGTTGACTAGTAACTGCGGCAGTGGGTAGGTCTGTCTGAATGTGTTTTCTTTCTAGTCTAAATCAATTATGTTCTATTGGAGCTGTTTCTGTGCTAGTAGGACTTGAGCTGTGTAGGAGAAAGACAGAATTGCAGCTTTTCCCCAGTTCCTGTTTGCATCAGTGATCGTTCTCTGTTGGAGACACATCTGTTGGACTTCTGGTCCTGTGGGGGGGGGGGCGGTTTGACAAATCTGTTTCCATTCTTTCACTTTTGACTCTACTTGTTTGTAGATCTCCAGCTATTGTTGTGGGAAGGCGGGAATGGCATTAAGACATATTTATCATCTTTGGGCAGTGAGAAGAGTTCTTTACACAAGAATTGAAAGGTTACTTCTTCCTTAGCCTTTAGCCTTAGCCTAATGGATGCCAAATAAACACTTGCGGGAATATCACAGCACCACTCCAATGCAACGATTCTATGGAAATCAGGGCAAGATGACCTGAAACACGCCAATTTTTGCTATTTAGTACCTGCAGCTGGGAAAATTGTCTTGACTTTTGGACATCTGAATATTAAAAACTGTCAATCCTGCTCAGGAGTAAAGTATACTTTAAGATACGATGCAAATATATTCTCAAGGGCTCATTAAAAGACATCACTTTACTTTCTTCCTGAGGAATATTGATGTTCCAGGCCAGCCTTGGGTGACAATGTGATCCTGGTGAATTTTGTTTCCTCATGTTCCTATGTCTCCAAGTCAAACCTTAGCTCCTTCTGGGAAGTGTCCCCTCTCACCCCCCTCCACTCCAGTCCCACCCAAGATCTTCAGTGTCAATGTAGCCCAATGGTACTACCATTTTGACTTCATATCTTAGCCTATTTTGATCAAATAATGCTCTAAACATGCCCTAACCCTCACACAAACACACTCCTTTGGACTTTATAAAATCAGTGTCCCATTCCCTAACATGGCCTTACAAAAAACCTCCTAATTGAACTCCCTGCCTTGTCTCTCCTCTTTCCAATCCATGCTTCACACAGCTGCCAAAGTGATATTCCAGGCTATCTTTCAAGATTTATTCCACATTGCTTTCCAGTACAAGGTCTATATTCCAGTCAAAATGGCCTACTTGCTATGTCCTATAGACAACTTTACATCTTTCATCTCCATGCTTTTTCTTATATTGTCTTCCATGCTTGGAATTCATTCCCTCCTTACCTACCTCCTGGAAGAATCCCTAGCTCCCTTCAAAGCTCAGCTCAAGTACAATCTCCTACAAAAGACTTTTTCTGATTCTCTCCTCAGCCCTACTGGTGGCTCCCCCAAATTACTTTGTAGATATTTTGTTTTTATTTATCTGTGTAATGCTGTTTCTTCATATAGAATGCAAGCTCCTTCAGGGCAGGGACTATTGTGTTTTCTCTTTGTATCATTTTGCACAGTGCCTGGGACAAAATAGGTCCTTAATAAATGCTTGTTGATTGCTGATGGATTGATTTAATCTATTGGAGTTACAAAGGAATTTATTAAGTATCATATATTCAAAGCTTAGAGGTCATCTGTTTCACCTCTGTCTCTGTATACCCAGCACTGGCAAAATGCCTGGCAAAAAAAGCCACATAATAGATCTTTAATAAATGCATTTTAACTGATAGGGACCTTTTTTTGGTCTCAAATAGAATCACATAGACAATGATCTATAACAACTCTGAGGCTGGCCGGCCCTGTGAAGATTACTAAATATACTCAGGGACGTAAATGAGCCCCCCATTCAACGCAACCATACAAGGACACTTCCAAGATAGAATCTCTTATGCTATTAGAATGTATAATTCATGGCCAAAGCCAATTCCGGAAGTACTGGATGAATAAGAGGCACTGACCCTAGCATGTTGAAGCAAGCTCATGATGGTGGAAAGACCAAGTGACAAGAAGAGAGGAACAGTCACAGAACTATGACATAGTCCCAAGCACTTGGCCAGCTGCTCCTTTGAGTAACAGCAATATCAAATCAGTCACTGTCCTCCCCCTCCTCAAAGAATAGCTCCTCACCAGCTCATAAACAAGTTAACTGAGTTCTAATAGGATCGCAGAATTGAAAGTTGGGAATATCTTAGAAATCAACCAGTTCAAACCCTTCATTTTACAAATGAGCCAAAAATAAGGGCCAGAGAGGTCATAGTATCATAAGGTCATGGGTTTAGAGCTAAAAGGAATCTTAGAAATCATATAGTCACGTTCTCTTTTTTTTACAAATAAGGACATTGAGGCCCAGAGAGGCAGTAATCGACAGTGAATATTTAATCCTATATCCTCCTATGTCTTGAACTTTTTCCATAAATGTGTGTGTATGTGTGTAACTCACTAATACAGACTAATGGGAAAGTCACCCTGAATTATTAAACAGTTTGAATTATAAGATGTTTTATTAAAACTACTCTCCACAAAGGAATTCAAGCTTAGTTAACAAATCAGAAGTCCTTGTAGAGCAGAAGTTCCATTTAATGAAATGATGAGAGTAAGTAATAATCAACATAAAATTCATAATAAATTTGTATATCAGTCATCAGAATTCAAATGAGAAGGGTTTAAAATATTTGGGTTTTACCACACACATGGTCTTTTAAAGACCTCAATTCTTTTTTTTTTTTTGGCACGATTTTTTTT
>CM053624.1:79646068-79695018 GCA_028646595.1 Phalanger gymnotis | reverse complement strand
GCTCCCCTCGGCTGGGGGCTGGGAGGTCCGTGTGGGACAGACCTTCCCCAGAGACCATCCAGGCTGTCCTGGGTTGGGGCCCTGCTTCCCTCTGCCACTTTGTGGGTTCTGCAGCTCTAGAATTGGTTCAGAGCCATTGTTTTATAGGTTTTTGGAGGAACTTGGTGGGGAGCTCACGCCAGTCACTGCTTCCCAGCCGCCATCTTGGCTCCGCCCATCAAAAGACCTCAATTCTTTACAGACCAAATTGTTCATAACTTATAAGAATATTGGCATTGGCTCAGTTTGTATATTTTGCTATATATCTTCGTAATTTATCACTTTAGCTTGGAATATGGAACCTGTTCTCAAAGGACCATATGGAATCTGAGCTTGTAAGACTCACTGGCAGAGAATAACCCAACTATCTTTCAACTTGAGCGGCAGAGGTAAGTTGAAACAAGGTCGTGGAATCAAGGAACATATGCAATTACTGGTCTTGATTTTAAGAGGAAAATGCACTTCTCATTCTATACCCACACGTGCATACTTCATCTAGTACTTTGTACATCTCTTATGTAGTTAACATGTATTATTTTGTATATCTCCCTTGAGGGCACAGTCTGGTTTTTTTTATCTTTGTATCTTCCATACAGTGGACATTTCTCTGAAGTTTTTTCCCTTTTCATGTACCATCCATTGATGTTTCAATGGAGAAGGAGTTTTTCACAAAATTTTGAAGTCATTTAAGTTTATCTTTGGGGGCTTTCCATAACCCTTTCTGCATTCTTCCATCTACCCCCTACCTCTACCCTGCAGTGCTCCCCTCCAAACCCCAAGCACCCGTTTGTTTATTTGTTTCTCTTCTATCACAATCTACAGTAGTAATGCCTTTATTATCGGTCATTTATGCCTTATGCAAAGCAGGTTTAAGTCAATATTCTGTGCATGCATATGTTTGTCTCTTTCTCTTGTATTTACAACTTAAGCTTGATTTCTAACCTTAGCAGGAAATGCTTTGTCTCTTTTAAGGTATTAATTTAAGGAATTTAATTTAAGGAATCTAAGGCATTAGGGAACAGGTTGGGAGGTATTTTGGAGTGCTGAAATCACACTACCTATGCTGTGTATCTGTGATTCCTATCATTTCTTTATCTTTCTAATATCCCAATTGTTCCAGGCTTTCCTTCCTAATCTTCCTATTTATATAAGTTTTAGTTCTGGCTCATTTCATTTCCAGTTTTGGCTCCCAAATTCTCCTCATCCATCAAACCCTATGACTCCATCCACAAACCATGGAGACCCCTATCTTTAACAGTACAAAAACTTTTGTCTCCCATGGTAATCAATGGTCCTGTCTTTCTGCTGCATTCTCTTTGGGTCTATATATGTTGCACAGAGAGTGCTGGGAGTTTTCTTTAACATTGCTTGCCCTTTCAGGTATCAAGTCAACGGTTTCATTTTGCTACCTGAATGTCTATATGGATCTGTGTTGTAAGACTCAAGATAGCAGGGACTATATCTATACAGCTCTTTGTATGGTGCTTAGCATGGGACTACTTGAAAGTAAGAGACATAGAATAAATACATTTTAGGGATGACAATCATTTCTTTTCTATCTAACAATAACAAAAACCAGTGGATTTATAAAGTGATTCTGGGTCTGATGCTCTGGGTGACACTATGTAGAGCTTCTAAAGCTCTTATGTCATCTTTTCAACAAATAAAACAAATATTTATAGGATACTTTGCTATGTGCAAGGCATTGTGCTAGATTTTGGAGAGTAGATGTGTCAAAGTCAAATAGAAATGGGGGCCACTAAACTATACACAAAGGATCCCTGTGGGCCACATGGTGCCTGAGTTTTAAAATGTCATGTTATTTATGTTTTATTGTACAGGGTGTCCCTAAAGTCTGGACACACAGGCAAAAATGCATATTTTGAAATATTTCGAATATTAACAGACCTTAGCCCCCTTGACTTCTTTTTCTGGGGTACGCTAAAGGAGAAGGTATACTCAATGAAAATCACAGATGCAACACACTTGATTGAATGCATAAAGAGTGAATGTGCTAAAATTGACGGTAATATGGAATTATTGCATCGAGTTCACGTGAATCTTGCAAAGCACATCAACTTTTGCATCACCGATGATGGAAATCATATTGAAGATGTTATTTGTTAATATTCCAATTAAATAAAATGTTGTTGAAAACTTCATTCATTTCTTGAAAATATGCATTTTTGCCTATATATCCAGACTTTAGGAACACCTTATACTTTTATTTATTTTGTTAAATATTTCCCAGTTACATTTTTATCTGGTTCAGGTCACATGCTTGAGTGTTGCAGGCCAAATTGGATACCTCTTCTAAAGAGGATACACTGGCGTATAAGGCAGGGATATTAATCTAGTCAGTCAGTCCGTCTTCCCTTCATATAAACTTTCTCTTAGCAATTTCTCTAAAATGTTAAATTCCCAAGTACCATCAAGTTTATAGACAGCTTCCTTATATGCATCTAATCCAGAGCCAGAACAAATGCCTTTTCTGCCCAGGCAAAACAGCAGAAAACAAATGTTAGGGGTAGGGGAGGTGTGTGGGCAGAGATCTCAGGATACCTCAGGGCTGCTACCAGGTGGACTACTGCCTGGGAAGAGCAGAGCCAAGTGGGCCAGGTGGAGAGGAATTCACTTGAGATCCTGCTGCTGGGGAAGAGCAGAGAAGGATAGAGTGAAAAAAAGCATATTTATCTGACAGCTTCCTATTTTAATGATTTATTTTGCCAGCCAGATGCTAAACTCGGTTGTTTCTAGACTGAAGAAGAATTGCAAGTACCCTCTAAATTTCAGCACTTTGGGACAAAGCTCAAATCACCCTGCCCTAATTACTGCCCCAATCTGATCACAAAGAGTCTCATTTCCCTTACAAAATAGACTTTCAATTTTTTAATTTTTTTTCAAACTTCTTCCTTGCTCACCCATTTTATGATCTTTTTAGTCAGTCAGCTGACTACATTGATTGAGAGCTTTCTAGGCCCTCACCCTACAAAGTCCTATGCTAGGCCCTAAATGATGTCTTTAAACTTCTAAGCCCATAGATGAAAGCTATTTTGTCTGGCTGCAAGGATATTTTTACTCCAATGCATGTCTCTTTCATCTGAAGTCCTCTAGCACTTACTATCTAAATTGTCTTTTTAGCACTTGCATATTACCTTGTATTACTGATCATTTTTTCTATATATTGTCTTCTTTATTAGACTGTGAGTTCTGTTAAAGGCAAGAGCCAGAGTTTATACTTCTCTTATCTCCTTTCCCACTCCATCCTCCACCACGGGGTATAGTGCCTTAGGATGATAGATGCTCAATAAATATTTGATTAATTGTTTGATTTAACATCTGGTTTTGGCTTATCTATTGAATTACTTCATGAGTAAGATCATGTTCTCTAAATGGATTTTAATGATCTGCTCTTGTTTCTGTATATATGGTTACAAGCAGCACCTCCTTGGAGAGTATACAAAGGACTCTTCAGAGAGAGACTGCTTTGTAGGTGGTATTCCTACTCTGTGTGTGACTCTTTCCATGTTCATTTCTATCTCCTTACTTCTGTTTTCTTCAATCCTCATTTTCCTTCTGATTTTCACCTGAGATACATAACTGTCTGTCCCATTATGTTATAGTAAAAGTCAAGACATTGTCTTTATTTTTTGTATTCAATTACAAGCCAACTGTGCTTTAGTTGGAAAGCACCCCCTCTCTAAATCTTCTTCCCCTTCTTCCTTTCTACCATGTATTTCTTGATATTTCCTTATTAATTGTTCTGATGTACCCAACTTAGCTCCTCCAGGTTCATCAGTGGCTCCTGTTTTAGAAAAATTGCTTTACTACGTCAAGAAATGAGAAAGGGATAGAAGGACAGAGGGACAGAGAGAGAGAGAGGGGAAGAGGGGGGTAGAGAAAGGGGAAGAGAAACTTGAAAGGGTTAAGAAACTTAAGTGGGAAGTTTCTCCCAAATGCAACTTTTGGGATTTAGAGTGTAAGAATATGTGCTGAATGAATGAATGATAATTTACCAAGTACTTACTACGTGCCAGGCACTAAGCACCAGCACACCAAATACAAAAATGAGACATCCCTTCTTCCAGTTGCATTCTAACGGGGGGGAAGACACACATATAAAGGAGCAATGGCCAGAGAATGGTATTTTGGTCAGGAAAGATATAGGAATGGTGAGTAAAGCTATAGGGAAATTAACTCTTTCTAGGAATGGTAATATTGATTAGATTTCTGTACACAAAGTTGGAGGACAGAAACAAGAAGGCAAGAAGGATGAGCAGGTAGAAGCATGCATTAAGGTGAGCAGAGAATGCTGTACTCAGGTCTGGGCCAGACTAGATATTAAGAAACTCTCACTAATCAGGATCTCAGGGCAGGGGAATAAGTTGGAGTCAGGAGACACGGCATGAAGGTAGCTGAATACCTGCATGCTGGTGTACTATGTAAAGATAGAGTGATTTTTAAAATGCTCAGGTGGTTCTATGCTGAGAGCTACCAAATAGAGTTCTAAATATGTATTTGCAGTGTATGTCCACATGAATATAAAATTCACTGCACAACTATGTCACTAAAAGCTGGGCACATACATTAGAGGGCAGGAGCTGGTTCCTAGGATTTACTTGTATCTTTTGTCTATCACTCTAAAATTGGAGCTCTCATTGTAAACAACACAGGTTTTCTTTGCTTTTCATTGAAATTTTGACCCAAATTTCATTTCTAGACCCTTTCCAGTTCTTCTGTCACCTATTTATAGGCCATTAGTGGTTCTTGAAAACACACATTCAAGTAATACATACATTCAGGCCAACTGGATTATAGAATAAACATATTTTCCAAGTTATTGAATTAGAAGCAATAGAAGGGAGAGAGATGGGTTTAATTGTTAACAGTTGGCATGACAACTTGATTTGCTAGAGAGTAAAAAGGGCTTAGTTCACATTGTCAGAGACTCTGACAAGTTCAAGGCCAGTGCTTTGCCTGTAAATCTAGTTGCCAAGGTAATTCGACATACGGCCAGAGCCTCCTAAAATGAATACCACTGACAGCTCATGCCAGCAAGAGCAATCTGATTAAAAGAAATCTTTTAAAAAGAAACAGTACTTCAAGGAAAGCAGGAGTGAAACTAAAAGAACAGGATTTTGAAATATGGACAACAGCAAGTCAGAAGAGAACGACAGAGAAGAGCATCAGGAAATAGCAATAGGAGAAAGTTGGTTTTGTTAGCAAATGTTTGACGGTAGCTAAAATTCTGTGAGCAGACATTTTGGTTTCTTATTCCATTCTACAGGTAAAAGAACTGTGTCCTACTTTTAAGTACTTTCTCAGGTTCATCAGCCTGGGTTCTTCCTCTTCTTTTTTTTTTTTTAAATTAAACATTTATATCAGCGTAGATTCTTTTGATGATAACTTTTACTTGTCCACAACTCTGAACGTGTTATTCCTCTGCTTAAAACCCTTTAATGGATCCCTATCACATATCAAATAAAATCCAGATTCCACAGCCTGTTATTCAAGATCTCCCACACTCCATGCTCTCTTGCTTCTATACCTTTCCTCATATTATTCCCTATACTGGGAATGACATCCCACACTGCTACCTCCTGCTAACATCTTACCCACCTGTTAAGGTCCAGTTTCAGAGGTCTCTTCTCCCATATTTTCTCTGATTCACCTCCCCCAACCCAGTGATTAATGATCCTTCCCCACTCCACATTCTTGCCACTACTTCATTTACAACCATAATATGAACTTACCAAGAAGTATTTTTTAATTACAATCATTTGCAATGTGCATTATATCCTCCTACTAGATTGGAAGCTCTGTGAGGGTAGGGACTATGTCTTATCCATCTTCAAATCCCCCAGTACCTAGGACTTTGCCCCCATGACTCAGCTTTACTTTGAACATTCCTCAAAATCTGGGGCCTCCTCATCCTATAACATCCATCTACTGCACATAGCCTTCTCACGCTGGAGAATCCCTCTACCATGTCAGCTCCTTTCTCCCATTCATCAGTTCCTCCATTTTGAAGTGGAGCCTAGGCTAACCAATCCTCTTCCCCTCGAGCTTAATTTCTGATTTACTGGATTTTGACAACATGCCCTATGGGTACCATTCCTCCTCTCCCCTTTATCAGCTCTTTTTTGTGTGCTGTCTTCCCCCTTTAACTCCTTAAGGGCAGTGCTGTCTTTGTCTTTGCTTGTATTTCTGTCCTTCACCTGTTTGGGGTAGACATTACCCTAACTCACAGATGGGTCTGAGGCCTGTTGGTTACCCTTAAGCACCCCAAGTATGTGAAGACTTCCCATGGTCGAACAGGCAATCGAGAACAATTTGTTCCAAAAGCAATGAAGACGGCTGAAGCAGGTGCTGTGGTATACTTAGAGTTTGGTCAGATATCAAAAACACCAAGGTCATCCACTGCATCCTGGGCCATCAAAGGTCATCTTGACTTTTTGCCACTAGACTTCAGTGACCCTGGAAGAGAGAGTGAGGCCGATGACTTTGTATGACTGCCTCACTTCAATCCAATTCACTAGCAACTGAAGTCAAGACATCATTGGTCCTCTTCAAAAAGAAAGAATGAACAATTTGTATCCCCAGGACTTAACACAGAGCCTGGCACATAATAAGTGATTAATAAGTGCTTGTTGCTTTGCCTTGCCTAGGTGAGTGCTCAGTACTTAGTGAATTTCTTGAAGTGAAATTGCTAAAGAAAATGGCTTCAGCTGATTTTTATACTTCAGACATACTTTCTGGTAGGATAAGTGAATCCCACAAAATCTGTCACAATCTGGTATCATTGCCTTAATACACTAAAAATATTTTTTAATATATGTGTAATTGCATTGGGCCACAATGATTTGTTGATTTGTGATTTATAGGTTAATAACATAATGACAATAATAACTAATTTTTCTAATAATTTACATCTTTCCTCCCAATAGTCCCTGTGAGGTAGGTATGGTGAGTATTATTATCTCCAATCTATAGATAAAGAAAATGGGAGTTCAGAGAAGTCAAATAATTTGTTCAAGGTCATGTTGCCACTAAGAGTTAGAGTCAAATTCATTTGCATATATGCCATGTCTCTTGAATTAACCTATGATAAGATGGGGATTCTTGGCAATTCTACTATTAAAAATAAGGAAGAAACCATCCTTGAGTCTCTTCACACAATCATAATCTCCAGAGGACTCTGATCTCTAGAGGCTGCAGTATTGGGACCTTTACTCTAGTCTTGGGTAACTCATCATTCAGAAACTGATAACATTCCATGTTTATACCAACAGGTTTTAATATTAGGGTTTTGGTTCTTTTTATGGTTTGTGTCCCCCATTCTGTTTTCCTTGGGGACATCAAAAGTTGGTTCATTTTGACTCCACCTAATATTTCCCCTGGCATCCTGGCTACACTCAGAAGACACTGTAGCCCAAGTCAGCCTCCATAATACTTACTAACGCATCTTTTATCATGCCCAACAACGTGCCCCTCAAATTAGGATTTCCCCCAGGCAAGGCTTTTGGGACTTTTCCTAGGGGAAGGGGGGAATCTTAGCTATGACTCTAGCACCCAGGAATGCATTTGTCAATCAAACCAAATTTATTAAGTACCTGTTACATTCTAGGCACTATGTTTGGCTCTAACCATGCAAAGACAAAACAGTCTCTGCTTTCAAGGAGCTTACATTCTAAGGGGTAGAGGGCTAGAAGAGACAAGCACAGAATGCAGCAATGTGTGTGTGTGTGTTAATCTTTATATTTATAAGTATTTTTATATTATATTATTTATATTTTATTTATTTTGATATTGATATTTTATTTGTAAAATTTTTATAAAAATTTATTTTATATTTAAATGTATTTATATTACATTGTTATATATTATCATGTGTTATATATAAATTTATAAAAATCATTAAGATATTGTTTATAAAGTAAATAATACAAGATATTGATATTTTATTTATATTATATTTTATATTATATTATTTATAAGTAACAACAAAATACGTGTAACCCTCTGGACTGCCTCAGTACTTATAGGTTTTGGGGTTCATTCCAAGGGAGGAGGGGTCACTACTCTCACACGTAGGTCTGCACTTCTAAAATTACAGCTCATATGCCCCCACTGTTAGACACAATTAGCACTGAGAGAGATATTAGTAAGAACAGTAGCTACACAACATCCTCCTAAAAAAGCTACCTCATACTCATCTACAGATACAGGGAGAAGTGGGCACAGAGTGCCAAGGTAATGAGATACATGTACGAAATGCATGGTCAAGACAACTCATGCCTCCAGGGCTGCATGGTCCTGAAAGCCCTTTCTTTTTTTATAGAATCCTCACTATATCTGTCCCAGCCAACCCCCCTCCCCCATCCCTGGGTGCAATGTCTCTGCTGGGCTCCCTGAGTCTGCATTCTCTACAGCTCAAAGAGCCAGAGCTTGTTCTCTCCCAAACATGTACATAGTCAGCTCTCTTTTTACTGCTGGAAGTCCTGCTCCTTGAAGTCTCTTGCAATGAATACAGCCTTTTTGTGTCTGTATCTGTCTATCTGTATGGACAGCCATATATGTATGAAAAATGTGCATTTCTGTTCCTTGGCTCAAACTACTCCACTCTCCCAGCTCGGGTCTGGCTTGTGATGTTTCCCATTTGATGGGTAACTCTATTGTGAGCAATAGCTGATGGGGAGAGAGGAGAGAAAAACCTTCTCTCCACCTCACCCCTGTTGCCCTCTAGTAGAGATGTAGAGGTCACACTCCACAAAGCTGCTACTTGCCTCTAACACTTCAAAATACCAAATTGTTCAAATGGCTGGCTTCTTTTTCAAAGGACATCTTCTGTATATAGCCTGCCTGCCCAGTCAATGGCTATGCTCCCCATTCTGATTCAAAGAAAGAGTCTTTTCACATTTCATAAAGGGATCCCAGGATATCTTTGCCCATTGTTAGTATATTAATACCTTGTTATCCCTGTTATCTGACACTTTCTGTGATTATATCAACTGAGCTATGAGGGGAACCAAATTCCCTTCATTACATATACACAAAGTAAATACAAGGCAATTTGTGGGAAAGGGAGTCGAAGCAGTAGCAGCTGGAGGAATCCAGAAAGGCTTCATGGAAATCTGAGCTGAAATTTGAAGGAAGTTAGGGGTTATAAGAAGCAGATTTTAAGAGAGAATTCATCACGGATAGCCCATGCAAAAGTATGGAGGTGGGAGAGGGAATATCTGGACTAGGTCCTGGGGATACAGAAAAAAAAAGAATCTGTAACCTCAAGAACTTTATGTTTGACTAGAGGAAAACAATGTGTACACAGGTAAGTAAATACAAACTGTACAAAGTAAATACACACTAATATAGGCTGGAACACAAATTGTAGGCGGGCGTAGGGGGAGAAATCAGGATAATCTTTTAGTAGGAGGTGAGCCTTAAAGTGAGCTAGGGATTCACCTTATTTCCATGTACCTAACTGTCCTTTATAATGTTGTTTCATGTAAAGTTATGATTTTTGTTAAGGCCGTATTATCCAATTTAATGGGGCAAAGAATCAGTATTATAGGACCACAGACTCAGAGAAAGAAGAAACCTTTAGGGTCATCTTGCGCATAATCATAGATCTAGAGCTTAGAGAGTTCTCAGAAGTGATTAAATCCAACCCTTTCAGTTTGTAGAAGAGGAAACCAGGGGTGTAGGTATCCTTCCTAAGGTCACATAGGTAGTAAGTGGCAGAGCCAGGACTGGAAACCAGATTCTCTAATTCCACATAAAGAAACTTAGCAAAGCATGTTATTTATGTTTTCCTATGTTGCTTAAAATATTTGAAGAAATTTAAGTTATAAGGGAAATTATATCCCAGCAACTTACAAGTTATACTTTCTAAAATTCTAAGCATCCCCTCATTTCCATTTATACGGACAGTGTGTCATATTTTCCTGTGGATAAATTGCTTCCAAGTACAAAATAACAGACAAAAGAGGCCAGGAAAAATGGATCTGTTTCTTTGTCACACCACTGGCAGAGGCATTTGCTGAGCATTGGACTAGGATCATGTCTAACAAACTGTTAACCCTAGAAGATTCCCTGGAGAACAGGATCTGAGGCCCTTCTCCAACACTGATTCTAGGTACTATTAGAAGCAAGATAGTCTAAAGGAATGAGAAGATCATAAAAGCAAAACAGATCATCTTGATGACATGAAATTGAAAAGCTTTTGTAGGAATGAAATTAATCCAAGTAGGATAAGGGAAGTATTTGAGAAAAAGAGTTTGTGTCAAACACCTCTAATAAAGAGATGATATCCAAGCTATATAGACCCCAAAAGGGGTCTCTAACCAATATTAGATCAAAAGCTTTTTCTCAAAAGAAAAGTTTTTCAAATGCTATTTAACTCTCAAGAAGAATTATGAACTATTAACAACCACATGAAAGAATGGCTCCAAACTATTACTAATAAGAGATATATGAATCAGAGTAATTCTGTGGGTTCACTTCACATCAAGCAATTTGGTGAAGATGATAAAAAAATGGGAATAGTCAGTGTTGGAGGGATTGTGGAAAGACAGGCATACTATGCAGTATTTGTGGAACTATAGTTTGATAGAACTCTTATAGAAAGCAATTTAGAAGTATGGGAATAAAATGATTAAAATGTCCTTGCCCTTTGAACCAGCAATTCCCCTGCTAGGGATATACCCCTTAGGGGATCAATGATTTTAAAAAAAGGTTCCCCATACATTAAAATATTTCTAGCAGCACTTTTTGTAGTTGCAATGAACTAGAAACAAGTTAGATGGCCATTGATTATGCAATGGCTAAATAAGCTCTAGTACATTGACATAATGGTATATTATTACTTTACTGTGAAAATATGATGAATACACAGAAGCATGAAAAGACATATGAATTAGTTCAGAGCAAAGTAAATAGAAGCAGCAATATTTACAATTACTACAACAAATATAAATGGAAAGAATAACAACAAATAACTGAATTTGTATGTTATGAAATGATAAAGACCCATCTTGGCTCCCAAAAAGGGATATAACAAGGTACTTTCTTCTTCTTTCCTCCCTGCCCCCCAACTTCTTTGCCGAAGTGGGAGACTAGGGGGTATGGAACGCTATAGATAGTGTCAGATTTTGATGTTTTGGCTAATTTTGCTGAATATTCCCCCCTCTTTTTTATTCTTTGTTATAAGGGTTGGTTTTCTGGCAAGGAGGGAGAGAAGGATACACAGACAAAGCAAAAGACATCAGCAAAAATTGAATTAATTTAAAAAAACCAAGAAATTCAACAAAGTAGCTAATGGAACATCTGCATAGAGCAGAACCTGTGCTCAGAAATAAGATTTATTGTCCTCAGTACAGAACCTGGGAATTAGTAGGACAATGAGGATGAAATTTCCTTTAAGGCCTAGACACTATCTTTACTCAAGAGGGTTAAGGCAGGTTGATGGCAGAGGTAGTATTGAGTTTTAACTTTGGTGGGTTTCTTTTTACATTCATATGCTGGAATGGCTCTGTGTCAGTATACACAGTCTCTCTGGGGGTGGTCAAAGTATTTGTTGAGAAACAGAGTGGGTCCTGCTATGGGTATTGCATTGGCATTGCAGGTCCTCACTCAGGGATGAATTGAGTTGAGTTGTAGGGTGTCACAAGATTTCATATATGATCAATTTTGGAAGTTGTTAGAAAGTGAGGTAAAAGTTCCTGAAGGTACAGGGAAATAAAGTATTTATTGTAGCTAAGAAAACAAAAATGTTAAAGCACAATCCATAATTGAAGGGTGGGGAGTGAGGGTCATTGGGTTAATACTTTCCACAATTAAAGTAACTAACAAAAAATTCTAACTCTGATACCTTTATCAGGTGAGAACATTTCTATTGAATCAATCAAAGGTATTAAACTAATGTAATCTATGCTTGGCTGGGCCTTTGTCATAAGTGCTCTCAGCTTGATCCCCATGACTAGTTATGTACTAGGGGGAGAGTAGAAACTTTTGCAAGGGTATTTTATACCACTTGTTCTTACTATTCGTTCTTAGAAAAATGTTCTCTTTCTAAAAGTGAATTAAATCTGGCTGACAAATTGACATAAACTGATAATCAAAGAGAAAAGAACACTCATGGTGTCTTGGGAGCAACAGTACTCAAACTGACCCACCCCCTCCAACCTAGAACCCAGAAAAAGGGTATAATAACCACCTTCTGGGGGCTAGAGTTGCCATTGTGAGTTGGGGTTGGGAGAGAAGTTCTGCAACACGTGCTACAATCCTTATTTCTTTAAGGTTTTGTAGCTATGACATGCCATCTGCCCCTACTTAAAGATGGCCATTTCCTTAGAGAATAAGTAGGGGAGTTATCCAACTTGAACTAATTTAAACAAAGCTGGAAGGCAATATTATCTTTTGATGGGACATAAATGAGCCCATATACATAATCTGAGTACTAAAAATTTATAAAATCAGCTATCTTTTAATCCTTCTGAGTGCCCTCCCCCAGTTCCTGACTCTTTACTGGCTTTTCAGACAACTGATCCTGTGTCCAACCCCTGATTCTGATCTGGATGTCACCTTTTGCCTCTGGCCCCTGAGCTCAGCATCTCACACGTCTAGGAACTTCCTTAACCAATACCAGACTTCCGTCACAGGTATCTTGACTCCTCTTTTTGTGGGAAACTTTGGGACACAGCCTGTCCTGGGCCAGCATGTTTCAGTCTATACTATGGAAGGTCCTCAGACTCATCACTGCTCAGAGATCAGAGAAACAGTCGATATACCTAGCACTATACTGGGAACATCTTTTTTCTTTACTGGTAATCATAATAAGCACATGGGGACCTTTGCTCTGGTGTTTTCTCCCTCATCTGTACTTACATCATATTGTTTATACTTTCTTACTATACTTATTGTCTAACTTGAACTAGTTATCTTCATAGTCATGAAGATGATAAATTGTATGTCTCTAGTGCTCGGTTTTACAAAGCTTCTCATTGCCCTGTGATAAACCATTGAAAGGTAAGGGCTTGGTCTAATTTTTTACAAATCATGATCAGTATGTACTTAATAAACATTTGTTGAGCACATAAATGATCTGGCCAGCCCACGTGTAGCTGCTGAAGCAAAAATAAAGAAAAAGGCATTCTCATCACTAATTCTGTTGATGCTAAACTTAAAAACAATAATATGTCCTTTGAAGGGCTTCGCATGGTATTATTATAAAGAGACAGAGCAAGATATTATAACCAACAAGTAGTAGAGGGCAGCACCCCCCTCCCACTTCCTCAAGCTTGCAACCTAAGAGTCATCCTTGACTCCTCCTCACTATCTCTCTCCATTTCCAATCAACATCTAAGACATTCCCTTCTCTTCTCTCACACTCTCATCATCCCATAAAATGATTTCATAATCATAATCCCTCATCACCTCACACATGGGCTATTGCAGTACTCTGCTGGTGGGTCTGCCTGCCTTAACTCAAGTCTTTCTCCACTTTAATGCGCCCTCCATTCAACTACCAAAGTGATTTTCCTAAAGTACGGATCCAACCATAACACACACACACACACACACACACACACACACACACACACACACACACACACTTTCTCTCTCTCCAATTTATCCAGTATGTATCTTGTATGTAAATTGTTGTTTGCTTCTTGCCTCCCACTTTAGATTAAGAGCTCCTTGAGGACAGAGACGGTCTTTGCCTTTTATCCTTTCTACCTAAGAGGCCACTGTAGCACAGTGGATAGAGTGCTGGGCCTGGAGTCAAGAAGATCCAATTTCAAGTCTAGCTTCAGACACTACCATGTGACCTTGGGCGTGTCACGTAAGCTCTGTTTGCCTCAGGTTCCTGAACTGTGAAATGGGGGACAGAATAGCTCCTATCCTGAGTTGTTGTGAGGATCAAATGAGCTTATATTTATAAAAAGTACTTAACTTCTCTGGTTTTCAATTCCTTCATCTGGAAAATGAAGGCATTGAGCTGATTATCTTGCAGCTGTCTTCTGAATGAAGATCCTATGGTCCTCCAAGATTCTATGATGCTCTGAGAAGATAGAGAAATGTCTACCTGGGAGCAGAATGCCTGAGGAAAAGCTTGGAAAGAAGGATGAGAATTCAGGAGGCTCCCTCTTCCCCCCAGCCAAGAATAACTCTATAGGAAGACTCCAGTGTATTCTCCAACCTAATGTTCCAAGGAAAACTCTCAAAAACTCACTTTAAATTAGAGCAAGTCACAAATCACCAAGAGAACTGGGTTGTCAGGAAGCCCCCCCTCCCCTTCCCCATTATTGTTTTCTAAGGCCTGTGGAATGTAGCAAACAAGTGTTAGATAATAACTTTGCCTGGCAACTCTTTAGCAAAGACTTGTGAGCTAGCGGGCCCCTTCAACCACAGAAGACTTCTCAAGGACAACAAATAACCCGGATGTCAGTCATTCATTCTTGTCAAGAGAACTCATATTGATAGAGATGAAAGCTCTCGCTAAAGCAAAGCAGCTGGGAGGGGATATGGTTACTGGTTTTTGGCTTCAGAGTTGCTATTAAAAAAAAAAACCTTCTGGATACATTTAAAATTTTTAGAAAATCAATCACTCGTTTGTTAGACAATAACCAAATGCAAAATAAAAGGTACTTCATAAAAATTGCATTATAGTACCCCAATGTAATTTTAAATGGATTTAGTGTTGCCTGGAGATGCCAGATTGACAGTATGGAAAAAGGAAATATTCTCTCCCTCACAGAACAGGTGGGAGAAGCAGCACATGCTTTTCAAACAAAGGCCAGAAACTCTGATGCATGTTCTTCTCTTTGAGAGGGATTCACTCCATCTTTACCTTACAGCATTCCAGACTCTCTTCAAGGCTATTTCTGGATTGAACATGGTAAATAGAGGAAACAAATTTAGAAATGACATACTTTATACAGTTATACTTACATTCCCAGGCCAGCCCAATATCTACTTTGTAAAGAGGGTAGCTCCTTGCTCTCAATTTGGGAAGCTAAGCAAAAATACCATTTTCCTATAACCAGAGGAAAAGACAGTAAATGCTCATAATAACTGGCATTCATACAGAATTTCACATAGATCACCTCACTTGGTCCTCCCAATAACCTTGTACTATTGTTATCCTCATTTTACAGATGAAGACACTGAGGCTCAGCAAGGCTGACTGACTTGTCCATGGTGACATGGCAGAGTAAATGGAAGAGGCAGGTCTCGCCTTACTCCAATCTGGCAGTCTTTATACTTCACCATGTCAAGGATACAAGTCAGCTTATAAAAACAGTCTTATTCCAATTGCTTATTAGGAGCCTGGCCACTGGCAGATGAATTCATATGGCTTGCCAAATAGCAATCACTTTAGGTAACCAGCAATTGAAGATGGATTTGCCTTTGCCTTAAAGGTGACATACATGCTCTTGTTACAGCTGGAACTCCCCTCTCTTCAGTTACCTACATAAAAATGTAACATTACTAGGACACTCTACTGTTACTAAAGTGTTGCATAAAAAGAGGAGTCAATGCCAATGCGAAGTTTTTTGGTTGTTGCTGTGAGGAAGATTCAAGCCTTCTAATTGTGCACACAGCAAATGAGAGAATGTGATGCAAGCAAAGATTATGATTTCAAGTTTTTCAAGGGAATACAAAGTCAAAGGAAATTAAATACAAAGCAGCTGAGATCCCCATTTATTTTGGTTTTTTAGATAAATGTCTCCAGTGATAAAGTCCCAGGAAAGAGATTTGTGGGAAATATATAATTAAATTGTGTCAGACTCAGCCTTTTTTTACATTTTCTTTGGGGGAGGTCTCCTAGCGTTCTGCAGACATCTTAGTGTCACTTAGAGATTAAAGTTACATTAAAAAAGAAAACAACACAATACAATCAGAGGCATTTAGTTATATGAAACTCCAATTCCTTTAAATCAGGGCTTCTTAACCTGATATCTTCATGTAGAATTCAGGGATATGTGAATTTAGGTGGGAAAAAAATTACCTTTTTGCAAAATGTATAATTTTGATTACACTAAATTAAAAAGTTTTTTTCACAAATAAAGCCAATGCAACCAAGATTAGAAGGGAAGCAGAAAGCTGGGAAATGATGTTTATGAGTGTCTCTGATAAAGACCTCATTTCTAGAATAAATAGAGAACTAAGTCAAATTTATAAGAATACAAGTCATTCCCCAATTAATAAATGATCAGTGGATATGAACAGGCAGTTTTCAGATGAAGAAATTAAAACTTTCTATAGTCATGTGAAAAAATGTTCTAAATCACTATTGATTAGAGAAATGTAAATCAAAACAACTCTGAGGTACCACCTCATGCCTATCAGATTGGCTAACATGACAAAAAAGGAAAATGATGAGTACTGGAGAAGATGAAAGAAAATTGAAACACTAATGTATTGTTGGTGAAGTTGTGAACAGATCCAACCATTCTGGATAGCAATTTGGAATGATACCCAAAGGGCTATAAAACTGTGCACATCCTTTGATCCAACAATAGCATTACTAGGTCTGTATCCCAAAGAGATCATAAAAAAGGGAAAAGGATCCACATGTACAAAAGTATTTATAGCAGCTCTTTTTGTGGTGGCAAAGAATTGGAAATTGAGAGGATGCCCATCAATTGGGGAATGGCTGAACAAGTTGTAGTATATGAATATAATGAAATACTATTATTCTATAAGAAATGAGGAGCAGGCAGATTTCAGAAAAACCTAGAAAGACTTACATGAACTGATGCTGAGTGAAATAAGCAGAAGCAGGAGAACATTGTACATAGTAACAGCAACATTGTGTGATGACCAATTTTGATAGACTTTGCTCTACTCAGCAATACAATGATGTAAGACAATTCCAAAAGACTCATAATGGAAAATGCTATTCACATCCAGAGAAAGAAGCATGGAGTCTGAATGCAGATCAAAGCATACTATTTTCTCTTTTTTTCTTTCTCATAGTTTTTCCCTTTTGTTCTGATTCTTCATTCACAACATGACTAATGTGGAAATATGTTTAATATGGTTGTCAGATTGCATGCCATCTTGGGGAGGGGGGGAGATTTTGGAACTCAAAATCTTATAAAAGTGAATGTTAAAAACAAAAAATAAATAAATAATAAAAATTTTAAGTACATCTTTGTTTCAGTATAATTGGTTTCCTTTGTAATTCTACGTATTTTATATTGTCAACTTAAAAGTATTATTCCGAGAAAGAGTACACAGGGCTTCACTTGGCTGCCAAAAGGGTCCATGACACAAAAAAAGGTTAAGAACTTCCCCTCCGCCCCCCACCACTAGCCACCGCTGCTTTAAGAGCTGAAGGTCTTCTGGAGGGAAGGGGGTTCAATTGATAAATTTTGCATAGGCTTCATTCTGCTAATGGATGCTAAGAAAAGTGATAGTGATGTCAGAAACATGGAGTTTTGACTGAGGAAATTTATAATAACAATCTTTCATATGTAGCACAGTTTTCAAACTGTTTTCATTTAAACCTTTGGTGTATATCTATCTTTCTCTTCTCTAGAACACATTCTAAGGTGATAGGGTCCTGAAGACATGTTGGGTCTTTGTGATCACCACTTCCTTTTCTAAATCATTACTAACTACCCCATTAACAATATATTCTAGAATTTTCCCCAAATATCAAAGCCAAGTTCATCAGCCAATAGGTCTTACATTCCATTCTTTTCCTTTTAAAAAAATATCTGAATGATATTTGCCTTCTTCCTATGAACTTTCCAATTCTCTGTTGACATTTACTACCTGTGAGGTCTTAGGAGAGTCACTTTACTTCTTTAGCTTCAGTGTCCTCATCTGGGTGAAGATCAATGGAGGTGAAAACAGGAGTAGTATTGTCATGAGATTACACTGGAGACAACCTCAACAGAAAGAGGAGATAAATGAGGAATTTGAGAAACAGATCATAAGCCTGGCAGAGAGAATGGAAGCAAGGACAGGAAACTGACGATGAATACAAAAGGGTGGTGTGGTCTTATAAAAATCATGTCAGGAACACTAAAGCTCAGGGTGAGTTAAGACTGGTGAGGAAAGTTAAGGAAAGCAAGAAGACTTAGGTGGGGTTTTTCTTAAGCTATATTAGAGAAAAGAGGAGCTTCATTCAATAAAAAATCTGGATCCAAAGAGATTTTGACAGTTGAGAACTTTGAGCCAAATCTAAGATGAAATTTAACAGGGATAAATGTAAAGTCTTACAACTGGATTAAAAAAAAAAAACCAAGAACTTCACAAATTCAAAGCATGTCTAGATGGCAGTTTGTATGAACAAAAGCTGTTGGATTTAGTGAACTGCAAGTTCAATGGGAATCAACAATATGATATAACAACTTTAAAAGTTAGTAATATCTTAGGCTCTAACATATGTAGCATTGGGTCCAAGACCAGGGAAGTGATAGTTCTTCTGTATTCTGTCCTGGTATGTCCTATACATCCGGAGTATAGTTTTTAACTCTAACAGCCACATTTAGAGCTACGTAAAAGCAGAATAGATTGCTTCAGGAGGTAGCGAGGAGCTTCTCAATGAAGGTCTTCGAGTAAAAGCTAGACGACGTGTAGGGAGTGCCAAAGGGAGGCTTCTTGTTCATGTGCTGGTTGGGCTATGTGGTCTCTGATGTCCCTTCTAACTCCAAGGTCATAGGTATGTATAGACTATAGGCCAGCCCATGCTCCATGCATGCCTAAGTCCAAAGTTCTGGGATCCTGTGATTATGAGTTCATTTCACATCCTATTAGAGGCTCATCCTCAGAGAGTTAACCACTAGATAATTTTTTTTCAGCCACAACTTTGGAAGACTAGATACTGTGGTTCAGATGAATTGCAATCTATGTTGGTAGAAGGAAGATTGACTCTTAGGAAATCACAGGGACTTTTAAATATGAGGTATGAAAATGAATAAAGGAATACAGAAAACAAAGAAAATTTTCTCCAAGAGATAAGAAATCTGTTAAAGCTCAACCTTTAAATAGGTCACTATGTGCATCACCATGGTGATTTTTCCAAAGTTTTCCTGGAAGCAATAGCTGGTTTTTAAAAGGTGGATCCACCAAAATTTTAAATTCCACTAAACAGATAATTTTTTTCCAGAGAAAATATTTAACTCTTCAGGGAATTTAGTCAGTAGTTCATCTTCATTTTCTGTTTCACAAGAAAACAGATAAAAAAAGTTCCCTAATTGTTTTGGATGTTATTCAATTCTTAATTCTCTGCCTGAATGCAGCAAAGAATGTGGGTCCCTCCCTGCTTTCTGTGTGAACTTTCTGTATACTGATACATTGACTACCATCACGATTACTTCTCTGCAGAAAGAAGTCATTCAATCATCCTGACTAAGCCGTTAGTATCATAGACTTACAAGAGAGGCCCTGCTAGGAAACCAGCTGACGACATCATCCCCACTGTCTTAATCTTTTTTGCTTTACTCCCTCCTTATCTTTTCCTTGCTTCTAGTACTTCTTTGCTCTTCTTATTCCCTACCTCTTTTCTTCCCATTCTTCCCCTTCATTCTCGCTCTCTCTACTTCTTCCTACGCAGTCCTGTGAAAACATAACATAGAAAAGAGATAACTAAAAAAACTATACCTGCTCTCACCTAAAATTTTCCCAACTTTTATTTCTTCTTCCATATTCTCACTCCACCACTAAGAAGTTTTACCTCAATTTTTCATTAACATGTACCCCTTTCTCATTTATCTAAATATTGCTTTCATAAAAACCTACATTTTGAACCTCAGGTTAGGAAGCTTGGTTTTGAATCCTAACTCTGTCTCTTACTCCCTTATGCCACCAATATAGGAAATGTGGGGAAAATCTGTTTCCACAAACTCTGCATCTGCCTTGCCTGCTCCCTTTCTCTCCTATGCTGTTTGTAAGGATATTAAGTAAGTCATGTATTTTGACTTATTTGTCAAATAATAATGATAGGTTTGCACTTAGCCTTTCATATTCTCTCAGCCAGATTCTTTTGTTCTCTTGTTCTCTCCGTCTCTCTCCATCTCTCTCTGTCTCTCTCCATCTCTCTCCGTCTCTCTCTCTCTCCTCTCTCTTTCTCTCTCTCTTTCTCTCTCTCTTTCTCTCTCTCTCTCTCTCTCTTTCTCTCTCTCTCTCTCTCTCTCTCTTTCTTCCCTGAGACTAGTGAGTTAAAGAAGTAATTTGACTATGATCAGAAACATATTCCATAGCCAGGTAACAGTTTCTTTCTGTTTGAAACCACCATGCCTCCTAAGGTGATCAGATTCTCATCTATACTGTGCTATAACCAACTGAATTAGCCTTCAACAAATGTTGGATTACAAATATATACAAAACAGTGTTTTGGAATGGAAGTTCCTGAGATTTGAAAAAAATGTTTGGCTTGTGTCATGTACAGCTTCTCAGGCCCCCAGGGGCAAACACATTGGTAACTTAAACCTTTTCGATGGTGAAGACTCATATTTTAAAAATCAATTATTTGAACACTTTTAATAGTTATATTCTATAATATTAACATACTTAGAGGCACATGAGGGCAGCAACATGCTGTAGTGGGAAGTGCTAAACCGAGACTCAGGTGACCAGGGTCCTGCTGTTAACTAGTTGTACAACTTTGAACAAGTTATTCTATCTATCTTGACCTCTGTTTCATCCTCCGTTAAATGAAGAGTTAAACCAAGATGAATTTTCTGTCTGTTGACCTGTTTGTAATTTCTGTTTGTATTTGCTCTGAAGTTCAGGGTGCTGACTTTTTCCCCTGAACTAAGTGAATGATATATGTATGTTTAATTAAAGTGAGATGGTTAACCCCTTAAAATTGCTTTCCTTAGAAAAGCAGATCAAAGGACCTGTGCTAGTGGCCCTTCGGTGTGCTGGTGTTATTGGCCTTGCACAGTCACAGTAGTGGCAAGCAGCACTGTTGTTACACCAGTGCTGTTTTCATTGCACTAAACTGACTTCTTCAATACCTTACACATTCCTTATGAGGCATTTAAAAAATATCTGGTCCTCATTTGAAGAAGAAAACCCTCTATGGTTTTATCTTGTTTTCTATGCAAAAGAGCTGTGACAAGAAGTGTAATCTAGTCCAATGTATTTGGTATCACCTTAATTCACATATTTTGGCACCAGTCTCCCAACTCAGTAATAGAAGAATTAATAAAGATACCTTGTAGTGGAAAGGGATTAAAAACCTCAGACATGGCAAAACCAGCACAAGATAATAGGCTCCATGATCAGTATGTCCTTTCTCTGAATATTGGTCACAAATTCATCAATTTCATTCTCCTCTCTCCATATACCTGTTTAAAAAACAAACACCCAAATGCAATTGCAAACCAATCAGAATTCACCAGTCCCTCTGAGGGTGCACCATATCCCAGCTCAGAGGTTGATGTGTGTAATATTGTGGCTTGGTTTTCAGTGAGCTGGCCTAGAAACTCGAAATAATATTTTGTTGTTATGCAAATATTTGGGGATAGTTTTCCTATTGAGGGAGACACCCTACTCCATCTTATGAGCATGTTACTCTTATAGCCTTGTTAAATGGTGGGGAGCAGAGCATGTAATATTTTAGTTTAATATTTAAACCATAAAGCTGATCTCTTTTCTATCTTTCCCAAACTTACTTGAAGTTGTGCCTCCAAAAGAGTAGGCTCCTCATTTAAAATGAAATATTGATCAAGACTTTTTCATTCATTTTCAGAGGTGATTTGTGTGTTTGAGGACTCACTTTGAACTAGGTCCTTCAAACTCTTGGTAACTGTGGTTATTTTGGACTATGTTGTTAAGTTCTGGAAGAGCTGCTCACAAATTTGTTAACAATTTACTTCCAATTGTGCAATGACTTAGCTTCCATAAAATATGTTTATTTGGGGGTATCAGCTCCAGATAGTTTAAAGATAGAGTCTTAAACAATTAAACAGGGAATCAGAAGTACAAGATGCAGGAGAGATCAAGAGACACTGGATTATCACTCAATTTATGTCATTGAATTTCTTATCAATGAGAATTACTACCACTTAAAAAAATCCCAAGACACCACAATAACACAACAAACATGCTAAACATGTATTCAGCATCTACTGAGTCCAAATATTTGCATAAATAAAAGCTATCAATGCCATATTCCCAACTTGAGATCAATAGGGTACTTTTTTTTTTAACATTATCTATTTCCTCCTTGGTGTTAATTCTCTCTTACCCCTAAAAGAGAAACTGTCTTTGATCCAGGTCTACATTGATAAAATTTATCAAGCACTAATTTCTGTTTGTCCTCTACGTAAAGTGCACCATAACTCAAAATGATTGGACTTCATTTTTTATTGCTTTGGTTAAAATGTAACATTCCTGTTATCTCCTTATGGGTGTGGCTCACACTCCTCCTAACTCCAGGCTTTGTACATTCTGCATCATATCTACTAATACTTCTCTCTTATGATGGCTACAAATGACGCTGTGAGAAACTTCTCTGATTTAGTAGATAAAAGCTTATTTTTTTTAAAAAAGGGGACATGAAATGAAGTAAGGAGATTTATTTCTAAGAAAGACATGAATAAGAATTATGAGCTATTTGGGGAGGGGAGAAGGAAAGGATAACTAGTATTTTGCTCCAGTTCTTGAAGGAACAGGATGTTCTTTCTTTCCCTGGGGACAGCTGAAGGAAATGAGAACTAAATTTAATGTTCTCATGTTTTAAGTTGGTGTCTTAAGTTTACGTGCTTTTGTCACTGTGCCATCTACTAGGAAGACCCAGACTTCGTATTTGGGTCTGTTAGCTTGATAATCACTGACATTTTATAGCACTTAATGCTTTACAAAGCAGTTTCTTCATAACAACATGAGGTAAGCAGTGAAAGCATTCTTGTCCTTCTATAGATGAGGAAACTGAGTCAGAGATATGAAATAGCACTCCCAAATCACATGATTAGTACATGTCAAATCCAGGATTGTGACCCAGGTCTTCTGATTTAGAATCTGGTGTTCTTTCCATTCATTTATTTGGCTATCACATATTAAGCATGCCATATGTATGAGATACTGTGCTGGGCACTGGAAATACAAAAACAAAATTTAAAACAGTCCCTGTCCTTATGAGCACTATATTTTTACTGCATCAAAAAAAAAAGAAAACAAAACAAAAATGCTTATGTCAATGATAGCAAACTGGGCAGTAGGAGAGCATAGTATGAATGAATGAATGAATGAATGAATGTACTTATCAAGCACTTGCTTTGTGCTAGGAGCTGAAGATACAAATAGAAAAGTAAAACAGTCTCTGCTCTCAAGGAACTCATATTCTAATATGGAAGACAGTACATATGGAAAGTTTGAGCTGCATGTCAGTTGGAATGGTCCCATGGTCCTTAGGGTAGATACTTTGAAACGCAACATTTTTTTTTTAAGATTTTCTTTCATATCAATAAGACCAGGACTTTCCCTAAGCAAAACAATGAATTAGGTAACTTTTGTTTTTAAGGAATGAATGAGTAGAAATGAATAGAAAAGAGTATCTTCCCACCTGATGTCTGGTGCTAGAAATACTTCTAACAAGAAGGGAAATCTTTCATTCCACTATTTGAGGTAAAGTTCTGGAATCTGTATAACATTTTGGGGCAGTATCACAACGAATGAAGTTTATGTTAAGATGTAAATATCTGGTAAGTCCTTATAATAGGTTTTGAAGGAGGGAGAGAATAAAGGACATAGCCCTGCTGGACAGGGGTGTAGGTGAATGTATACATGAATGAATGACTGTGCATTTATTAAGTGCTTACTATGCAGCAAGCACCATAATAAGTTCTGGGAACACAAACAGAAAAAGTGAGGTAGTTCTTGCTTTCGCAGCGCTCTCATTCTAATGGAGGTTATGAGTTAAACTGCAAGGCTTAATGGGGTAAATGCTGAGTTAAGCTGCAAGGCTAATACAGATGGCAAAGCCCAGGGATCCTTAGGGTACATAGGCATGTCAAATAATATTGCACTGGGTTCTAGAGGGTATAGTGATAGGGCTAATGGTAAGGCCTAGAGAATCTTTGATGCAGTATCAGGATATCTGGCAAGACCAGCTAAAACAAAAAATAAATAAATAAAAATGAGTAAGCAAGGGAGAAAGAACCCAACCTAGATAGTCACTCTGGGGATAGAGAAGATCTGGATTCATATTCAGAGGCAGATAATGGAGCTAAAAAAAGCCACTCTTTTTTCAATGAGAAATGTAAAAAGGTCCCAAGCAAAAAGGAGTTCTTGGAAGAACTTTAAAAGGACTTTGAAAATCAAATAAGAGAGATCAAGAAAAAAATTAGAAAAAAATAAGAGCAATCCAAGAAATCAAGAAAATTATGAAAAGAAAGTCAACCAACTGGAAATAGAAAATCAAAAACTTAAGGAAGAAAATATTTCCTTGAAAACTAGAATGGGGCAAGGGAGGCCAATGACATTCTAAGACAATTTAAAAAAAAGAATCTTGATACAATACTACAAGAAATTATCAAGGAAAATTGTGCTTAAGTTCTAGAACAAGAAGGCAAAGTAGAAATAGAAAAAATCCACTGATCATTACCTGAAAGAGATCCCAGGAGGAAAACTTACAGGAATATCACAGCCAAGTTTCAAAGCTCCCAAGTTAAGGAGGAAAATATTAGAAGCAACAAGAAAAAAAAAACAATTTAAATATCATGGAGCTACAATAAGGATTACACAAGACCTAGCAGCAAGTGCGTTGAAGGATTGTAGGTCTTAGAATACTGTATTCCATAGAGCAAAAGAGCTCAGGTTATGATCAAGTGTAACTTACACAGCAAAGTTAAGTATAATCCCGAATGAAAAAAAAATGGATATTTGAAGAACTCAAACACTTTCAAGTTTTTGTTACAAAACCCCCAGAACTTAAAGGAAAATTTGACATATAACATCCAGGAGAAATATAAGATAAATATTAAAGACTAATTATAAGGGTCTCAATAAGGTCAAATTATTTACTTTGTATATGTGAAAATATTAGCAGTACTCTTGAGATTGTCATCATTATTTGGGGAGTTTGAAAGAAAGGTGTGGGCTGAGCTGAGTATGATGGGGTGATTCTAAAAAAATAAAACTGTGTAGAAATAAGAAGGAGTAATTATTTCATACAAATGAGGGCATAAAAGGAAAAATAGATACAGAAGAAGCTAGTGGGGGGGGGCAAGTAATGCTGTAACCTTACCTTACTCACATTATGAATGGGTTAAAGCTAGAACAACATTCAGAAAGAAATAAGAAGGCAAGGGGATAGGGTGGGGCGAAGGGATAAGGGAGGGACTCAGAGAGGTGGGTAGCTTAAGGAGTTGGAGGGCAAGGTAACAGGTTGAAATAAAACAGAGTGAGGAAGGGTAGGGTAAATATGGTGAAAAGGATAATGAGGAAAAATAGGAAGGAGGAAAATCCATAAGTAATTGTGGCTTAGAATGTGATTTGGGAATGAATTTATTCATAAAATGAAAATGGACAGCAGATTAAAATTTTGAATTCAACAATATGTTGCTTTTAGGAAACATAAAAATGAGAGATACACATAAAGATACACACAAAATAAAGGACAGGAGTAGAATTTAGCATGTAAAAAAAAGCAGGGATAGTAATCACGATCTCAAGGTTAACGTTAAAATAGATTTAATCAAAAGTGAAAAATATAGGAATTACACTATGGCAGCAATATTATTCAGTATTGTTTCAGACCATTTAAAATGCCTAGACAGTATAAAATACTTGAGCATATACCTGCCAAAATAGACACAAGAACTATGTGAGCATAAACATAAAACACTTTTTATACAAATAAATTCAGATCTAAATAATTGAAATAATATTTATTGTTCATGGGTAGGTAAAGTCAACATAATTTTTAAAATAACAATTTTACCTAACTAATCTATTTATTCAATGTCATCCCAATTAAATTACTGAAAAATTATTTTTATGACTTAGAAAAAATAATAAGTCTATTTAGAAGAACAAAAGGTCAGTAACCTCAAAGAAACCAGGGGGAAAAGATGTAAAGGAAGTAGATTCAAAAGTATCAGACTTTAAACTGCATTACAAGATGAGAGCACTATTAAAGTCCAAAAAGGATAATTTGGATTATTTTAAATTAAAATTTTCTTGCATAAATAAAACCCATGTAGTCAAGAACAGAAGGAATATAGAAAATTAGCGGGGCAGGGGGGACTTTCATAGACAATCTCTCAGGATATGATTGGGTTGGAATATTGTGGTGTAGGAAATGATGACCTGGTTAATTTAGAAAAACATAGAGAGACCTGGACTTACAAAGGAAGATATTATCCACCTTCAGAAAAACAGATGGTAGGAGGAAATAAGCATAGTACGATCTTGTATATATGTGTATGTTTATAGACATCTGTGTGTGTGTGCGTGCGTGTGTGTGTCCATGCTTAATTGTAGCCTTCTTCAGAGTGGGGTGGGAGGAGAGGGGAAAAAATTAAAAGTGTACAGCAGAGTACAAAAGAAAACCAACAAGGAAGCAAAGAAAAACTGGGCAGCTTTGAAAGCAATGTGTAATATTTATTACATAGGTTTTCTTGAAATGGAAATTATTGTTTTATATTGAATCCTCTTTTATGGTCTGCTGTGTACATGGCAGTATTTTTTTTTCTTTTCCCATTTGGCATTTAAATTTAAAATAAAAAAATTTATTTGAAAAAACCAAAAACCTATTTTAAGGACTTTGTTATTTTTAGTCATTTTCAGTTGTGTCTGTCTCTTCATGAGCCCATTTAGGGTTTTCTTGACAAAGATACTGGGATGGTTTGCCATTTCCTTCCCCAGCTCATTTTATCAGTTATTTACACCTTAGCATAAACTTCATTCATAATGACACTGCCAGAAAAGTTATACAAATTATAAAACCTTACCTCTAATTGTGGAATGGCAGCCCCCTCCCACCTTTTTGGAGACATTTCTAGCACCAGACATCAGGTAGGGGAGATATTCTTTTTCTAGAGTTTACTTCACAGTACTCCTAAAAGGTGTCTCAAATTAGCCTTGTGGAATAACACCATTGGTGGACTTCTAGAAGAGCTTCTTGTACTCCAAAGACAGTTCGAATAGTATTCAACAGAAGCCTCAGGATTCTTTCTTAATTTAGTTGTGAGAACTAAAGATAGAGTATCCTACTTAACTGTGACCATTTCAAAGTGCAGTAGATTATAATTTCTTAAGGAAATAATTTCCACTATCTTAGGGATACTAGTATGGCTTTAAGGTAATTAAAATTAAAAAAAAAACCATTACTACTGTTAGCTAATGTTCCCTTATATGAATCACTCTAGCTGAACCACAATCCTGGAATCATAGATGTTGAAGGTATTATCTCATAAAAATCTAAAACACGAAATTCCTGGAAGGGAGCTCAGAGATCATCTAATCCAACCCCCTCATTTCACAAATGAGGTTTCTGAGGCAAAGGAAGGCTAACTGGTTTGCCCAAGACAGACACTGCCCTTTAGGGTGACCAATAACTTTTTTTGTAGGCTAGTTCTTTAGTAATATTTAATTTATTCTCTGTCCCGTGAACATATTTTATGCTTTCTTAGCTCCAAGACTTTACTGATCCCATTTCCCTGGCCTGGCCTAGCCTATTCTCTTCCTATTCAAATCTTACCTATTCTTTAAGACCCAATTCAACTTCCACCTCCTCCATAAAGTCTTCCAAGGTTATGCCAACCCAAAGAAATAATTCCCTTCTTGGGACTCCCCCCAGCACTAATTGTTTTTTACTTGTCACTTGATACTAACATACCTACTTGAACTGTAGTTCTTTTTCCACATATATAGTGTGTCTTATCTCTCTAGTTAATCTATAAGCATCTTGTGGGCAGTTATTATGTCTTGTATTTTGCAAGTCTTTGCATTCCCCCCAAACATAGCAGGTCCTAAATAAATGTTTATGTATGTTGATAATAATAATTTTGGATTGTTTTGAGATACATTGACTTACCACATGCTGTAGCACAGGGTATATAAATTGTCCTGGAATATAAGTTGACCTGAATCTGAATTTATAAAAATTCCAGTTTTTGATTTTTAAGTCTACCCTTATTACAATGATGTTTTTAGAGGCTTTGGGAAGGGAATGCCCCAGACCTGTTGACCTCTTCTTTTGTGCATCTGTGATTTCATTTTTCTAGGGAACTCCTTCTACCAATGCAGACGGGCAACTGTTCTTCAACTTACAGTCTTAGAAAGTTATTTGGGGATGGGCATATTGAGAGATTAAGAGACTTGCTCTGTGTTAGAATGTGTTAAAGAAGTGATCTGAACCCAGGTAGTACTGCCTTAAACATTACTAGACCATGCTGACTCTCATTAACTTATTAACAGCTGCTTAAACAGCAAATTGAGGAAATCTCTACAAGCTATTGACAACAGCTGCTGAAAAGTAGCAAGGTATCATATCTTATAGCCAGTATATTGTGTGAAGACTCCCATTTGGGAAATGATTCTGTTCATCATAAAAGGTTGATTTATATGCCACAATATATACAATCAGTGATGTCTAGGATAGGCACTCTAGGGACAAGTCCTTAGTTCATCTTTATTTATTAATAAGACCTTGAAGAGTTGAATAAGAGGAATGCATTTTTTTATTAACAGGAAAAATCATGTTTGGACTTCCTCTCACAAAATGAAAACTAAGCTACACAGCTCACATACCTGGATTCCCTGGAGTTCCTGGAGTTCTACATCCATAAAATTGTTGCTCTGGGGGCTAAAATTCTTTTGAAGTTGCTGTGCACAGAACCATCTGACTAGGGTACTTAATAAGCACTGCTGAGTGATGCTACCACTGCATTATTAACACAAGCAGGAGAAATTCCAGTGGATTTCCTTTCATATCACTGCATATACCAAAGATGTAGATAACTGTATTATAAGGTCCACATCTTAGGGTCATCACTTGAAGAAACTTTATCCCTCAAACACTTGCAAATTGTGCATTTGGTATACAAGTATACAGGAGCTTCTAATATCATATCTTTGAGAGAAATTTACTATTTCTCCTTGGAAAAAGCTATTTGCAACAGTTTCTTTTAGAAAGGGAGACTGAAAAGGGAACACAGAGTGAGAATGGATAAAGCTAAATGCCCCTTGTTCAAAAAAAAAAAAAGGAACCCAGTGGTGATGCTTTATAGGGGTTACAGAAATTTAGCAAACCTGATTGCTAAAACAGTTGTGTAAGGCACTCTCAAACATTTGGCTGAGGTAATTCTTTTAAAAATAAACCATACAGGTCACATAGTGCTAATAAAATATGTTGATGAATCTTGGAGTTGTGCCCTGATTATCTCTCCATAGGGAATGAAGAACTCATTAACATGAGCTCCATGTCACTCTCTCCTGCCCTATTCCTGGAGCATTCTCCAGACTGGCTTGGTATAAAAGGGGGGAAAGAAAATTTATGTAGTTGGCCAAGTTTCTAATGAATAGCTCATCTAACCATGAAGATTAGCCTTACATGATACGAAAAGACTTCTGTCCTTTGGAATCTGAGGCTCAGAGAAATGAAATGAGTTGCTCAAGGTCATACAATTAGAAAGTGGCAGATTTAGGAATTAACCTTAGGTTCTCTGATTGCAAATCCAAGCCAGGGACTTAAACTTAGGTTTTCTGATTGAAAATCCAAGGCACTTTTCACCATGTCACACTCCTCCCCCACAAAATTCTATCCCTTACCCCATCTCACCCCCAGGAAATTGATACCGGCTAGGGGTGGGAGGACTGAGATAAAGAAACTTTTTAGTGAAACAAACTTTTTCTTTCCTAATGTACAGTATGTGTATGCTTTCTAAATGCATATAAAGGTCTTGTGGGTGGCAAGGATAGATATCATTTATCCTACCTTTTTGAAGAGTAGAAATGGCTAAATAGGCAGCTAGGTGGTACAGTGGATAGAGTTCTGGTCCTGGAATCAGGAAGACTCTTCTTCCTAAGTTCAGATCATGCCTCAGATACCCACTAGCTGTGTGTCCCTGGGCAAGTCATTTAACCCTGTTTGCCTCGGTTTCCTCATCTATAAAATGAGCTGGAGAAGGAAATGGCAAACCACTCCAGTATCTCTGCCAAGAAAACCCCAAATGGGGTCACAAAGAGTTAGATACAACTGAAAAATGACTGGACAACAACAATAGCTGAAAAAGTTGTAGTATATGAATGTGGTGGAGTCTTACTGTGCTGTGAGATTTCAAAAAGACATGGAAAGATTTATATGAACCAATACAGAGTAGAGTTGCAGAAATGGGACAATTGATGATATAAGAGTGATATAAAAATGAGCAATTTTGAGGACATTTATAAACTGCTCAAGAATGAAATAATTGAAACTATGACATAAATATCTTTGTATACAACCACTGAGAGAATTTGTCTTTTTATTTTTGCTTTTCCTTTCTTTCAATAGTTTAGGGATGGGAGGAAGAGAAAATAGATTTCTCTTATTTTTTTTAATAGGTATAGGAGATGCTACAAATATGGAATGTCATACATTTTCTGAATTGTTCACTATATTATTAGTTTTTCTTACCTGTTTTACTTTGTCACAAGAGACCTCTCACAAAGTGAAGGAAATCTATAAATTAATGAAATGTAAAAACAAAACATATCAATAAAACTTATTTTAAAAAATAGGAAGAGGGTCATGCTGCCACAGCCACATGCTAGTTGGCAGGCTAGATGTAGACTAGGTCTTTACTTATTTTTAGTTTATTTACTATCCACTGAACATGTTTTATGCTTTCCAAGCTCCAAATCCAAGGATGAGAAATCCTTTTTTCCCCTCACTTACCTCAAAGAGCGGTATTAAGATTAGATTGTATCTATCCCTCCACAGCATCTATTCAAGATATAGATACTGAAGGACCATCTCTCTGGGTTGTCTACCTAATTGCATATCAAAGACTGCAACATGGGCAATACACCTACAAACAATAATGAATATTCTATATTTCTTTAGTACTTTTAACTCTTCAAAGCACCTATTTTCTTTTTTTTTTTCAAAGCACCTATTTTCACTTATTTCATTTGACTCTCACAACAACTGTTTATAGTAGACAAGACAGGTGTCTCAGTCACAATTACATGTCTAATACAAGGGACTATTCAGAGCCTAATGATTCAAATAATCCATTTAATAAAATGATGTTGAAAAACTTTCAGTTAAAAACAATCTCTGAGGTGGTTATAAAGCAGGCCAGGAAGATAAAAGCTGATAAAAAGTCACCAGCAAGGCAGTTAGGAAAGAAAGAAAGAGAGAAGAGACACAGAGAGGGGGGAGAGGGAGGAAGGAAGGAAAGAAGGAAGAAAGGCAGGAAGGCAGGAAGGCAGGAAGGCAGGAAGGCAGGAAGGCAGGAAGGAAGGAAGGAAGGAAGGAAGGAAGGAAGGAAGGAAGGAAGGAAGGAAGGAAGAGCTCTCTGGGATCTTGAGAATTAATACAAGTGTGGTAGTCAAAAGTCCTGGATTCTAGTCATTCCCTGCGGTTTGGCTTCTGAAGTAGCACAGAGATTTATACATGCAAGTCAAATATAAAGACTCTGATTGCATTTCAGGACAGGACTACACTGTTAAAGGGAGACAGAATCAATGTTAAGCTGGAAATCTCAATAATTCAAACTAAAAACAACCACCAAAAGCTCTGCTTCTATTTTGTGACATTTAAAAAGTTTGAGAGACGTAGTTTCTAGGCAATTAATCATTTTTTTTAATAATGCTTACATGTTACCAATAAAATGGGTCAGTGACACTCTCAATGACAAACACAAATCATGGCAGTGGGCTCACAGTTCATATGCCCTTGGAAGAGTGGGTGTTCCTGAGGATGGCAATCAACTCTGATTGGTTAACAGTGAGAGAGAAAAAATATTACAATGAGAAACAGGCCTATTCTAATGAGGGGCTAGGGGAAAATATAAGTTTGATTATAACATTTACTTCTAAATTGTCCAGCCTTGGGCAATCTAATCAAAGAATATATCCCAACCCATACCTGTGTAGAACATAATGGGCTTCCCTACCTGGGTGGGGTCTGAACAAAATTGAGGAGAAAATTAATTCAATCTCATTATCATCCATGTCCTTCAGGGACTGAGCCTTGAAACGAGGACTTCAGAAAAAAAGGGGGAACTCTGGATCTCCTCAAATCAGTGGTTATTAATATAATTTCTCTCAATTTCCTATATATTTTGGATAAAAAGCATTTTCATTCATTCACTGAAGAACACATTCAAGAAGTACCAATTAAACATCTACCATATGCAATGGAGAATACAAAGCTATATTAGAATCACTGTCATACGAAACTCATTTGTTTATTTTTTTATCCAGAATGATCCATACACTTGCCATATAATCCTTTATATCACACACACACACAAACACAGGCACATATGCACACACATATATATCACATAGGAAGTGAGTTAGAAAGAACAGTGTGGACAGAAGATAAATAGAAACAAATAAAGAGAACTAAAAAATTAATTTCATTTGGTTCTCTCCCTATACGAGTAACTTAATATTAAAATGATAAACTGTCATGCCAGGTACTGATCATATCCTGTTTAATATAAAATATGGTCCAGATTGTAAAACAAGTTCTCTTGAAATTGGAGAGTAATGGTTGGAGACTAATTGGAAACTAACTGACCAATGTCAGTTTCCTCATCCAGTATACAACTTAAGCAGAATCATAACCTAAGGAAAATGTTCATGTCTAATCCTAAGCCTCCAGCTTTCCAAGAGGCAGCTATAAAGGCCAAAATTAAGCCTCTGCCATGTTTGCCCTTAAATGGCTCCCAAATTAATTTTTTCTCTTAGTAGGCATATCTGAATATCCAAACTAAAAGAAATATTAGCACCATGAGGACTTAATTGAAATCAAATGACTAGACAAAGTGTTTAGAGTCTTGAAATTAAAGTTCAAGATGGCTAAGGTCTGGCTAGTTAGTATATCTAAAACCAAGTGTCAGGGAGAGAGCCACAAAATTGTCCATGGCACTATTTTTTTTTTTAAAGCATGTAGCTGTTATATTTCATTTTTTTAAAAATTTTCTCCTCCATATAAAACCTTCCTTCCTACCTTCCAACTTGGATAGATCCTGATAGCAAACTATTTAGTTAATGCACTTCTCCCAATGTTTGCCTTTTTTTCCCCCAAATATGCAGTGAATGGTTGCATGTAAATTTAATTTTTTGCTACATTTCTAAAGATACTTCAGTTATTAATTATTCAATATTATAGTTATCTATGTTAGATTAGTATTTTTATTAACAGAAGTGGATTCTAATTTAAGAAAGTTTTATATAACAAAATACCAAAGTCTAAAGTACTTAAATTATATGCTTAAGAAAATGATTCCATATTTAATGAAAGGATTAACTTGTAAATGGTGAGTTCCCCTGGTACCCATAAAATAAGATTGAAATTTCACGTGTGTATGTGTATGTATGTATGTGTTTGGACAAGTGGAGTAGAGGAGATACAGGGCCAGGCAATGGAGACCACCAACAGCTTTGAGCTAGATGCAACTGCATAAAACAACTAAAATATATCATTTAGAATCATAACGTAAGGGAGTTCTCTAACAATCTGATGAGCTTACCAGATTTTTTTTGAGTCTCCATACCTCTCCTGTTAAAGGGTACAAAATCTTTGATTCTCCATACCTCCTCCTTGTACAAGGAATTTGTTGTTTTTGAGCTGTGTCTGAGTCTTTGTGACCATAGCACACCAGATCCTTTTATCCTCCACTATCTCCCAAAGTCTGTCTAAGCTCATATGTATTATTTCCATGACACTCTCTACCCATCTCATCCTCTGTTGTCCCCTTTTCCTTTTGCCTTCAATCTTTCCCAACATTGGAGTCTTTTACAGTGAGTCTTGTCTTCTCGTTGTGTGGCCAAAGCTTAAGCTTTAGCATTTGGCCTTTCAGTGAATAGCCTGAACTAATTTCTTTAAGTATTGACTAATTTTATCTTCTTGCTGCCCAAGGGACATTCAAAAATCTTCTCTAGTACCACAATTTGAAAGTGTTGATTCTGTGCACTCAGCTTCTTTATAGTTCAACTCTAACAACCATACATTGCCACTGGAAAACTCATAGCTTTTACTATTTTGGACCTTTGTTGGCAAGGTGATATCTCTGCTTTTTAGTATACTGTCCAGATTTGCCATAGCTTTCCTTCCAAGGAGAAAGTATCTTAATTTCATGGCTACAGTCACTGTCTGAAGTGATCTTTGAGCCTGAGAATGCAAAATTTGACACTTCTTCCATTTCATTTCCCTCTATTTGCTAAGAACCATCAAGAGGTTTCTACAGTTCTTCTTCACTTTCTGCCATCAGAGTGGAATCATTTACATATCCGAGATTGTTGATATTTCTCTTGGCAATCTTAATTCTAGCTTTTAATTCACCCAGCCTGGCATTATGCATGATGTACTTTGCATGTAATTTAATTAAGGTAACAATATGCAGCCTTGAATTACTCTTTTTCTAATCTTAAACCAATCAGTTGTTTTATGTTTAGTTCTAACTGTTGTTCCTTGGCCTGCATATAGCTTCCTCAGGAGAAAAGTAAGGTGATTTAGTATTCTCATCTCTTTGAGAACTTGCCACATTTTGTTGTGATCTCCATAATCAAAGACTTTAGTGTAGTCAATGAAGCATAAGTAGATGTTTTTCTAAAACTCCCTTGCCTTCTCCACAATCCAGTAAATGTTGGCAATTTGGTCTCTAGTTCATCTGCCTCTTTTAAAATGAGCTTGCTCTTCTAGTAATTCTTGATTCACATATTGCTAAAGCCTAGCTTGCAGAATCTGCTGGCATGTGAAATTAGTACAATTGTTCTTTGGAATTGTCTTTTAGGATTGTGATGTAAAATGCTCTTTTCCAAGCCTGTGGCCACTGTTGAATTTTCCAAATTTGCTGGCATATTGAGTGCAGCACTTTAACAGCATCATCTATTAGGACTTTAAATAGCTCGGCTGGGATTCTGTCACTTCCACTAGCCTTATTGTTAGCAATACTTCCTAAGGCCCACTTGACTTCATTCTTCAGGATGTCTGGCTCTGGATCAGTAACCACATTATCATCGTTATTGTTGATGTTAAGATCTTTCTTGTGTAGTTTTTCTGTATATTCTTACCACCTCTTCTTAATGTCTTCTACTTCTGTCAAATCCCTACCATTCTTGTCTTTTTGTACAAGGTACAGACATGTCTATTTGTTAGGACAAAAGAAAATTCCTAATTTGGCCTCAGTGATTAAGGCTATCCCTACAGAGAAGAATTGGTTGATTTGGAGCTTTCCCTTGGAGCTTCCTAGGGGAAGGGATTTAGTGACTGAGGCTGACTCCAAGAAGATTTTGGGACAACAGATTCTGTTGGAAGGAGTCATATTTCATGCTGACCTATAAAAGTGAGCTGAAAGATATGTTCAGTTCCTTATTGGCTTCTTTCCCAATTTTGCTTTTGTAACTAAAAGATCCTGTGAGAATAGCAAAGCTAAGAGTAAACCTAGTTCCTAGGACATCTTTCTCTAACCAGGGGCCATCAATGACTGCCTCAGAGCAGAAGTATATAGAAACGAAATTCCTGAGTTATCTTCCTGACTCAAGGGATGGCATCAGCTTGGGGAATGTTGGAATATCATGGACCTACATGTGCTTGCCCACACGGATCTAAAGGGGAGTCCATGGACAATGTCATTTTTGAAACCAGATCTCCTTGTTAGAGAATTTCCTTGGTAGCATAATCCCATAATTAAGCCTTTTAGCTAAAGAAGGGAGGAGATTCCTTGGACAATGACAGTCTTGAGAGTCAAGAAAAAATAAGTAAAAAAAAAATTCAAAGAGCTGCCTTCTAGAGAGATCTGGGAAGTTCTTTAATAGTTCAATAAAAGAAGTTCTTGAAAAGATAAGAGTATCACCCTCTTGAGTGGGCCTTGCAGGTGGAGGCCAGTAAGGGACAAAAGCTATGAAGTGGGAGAGCAGAAGACCTGACTTTCCTTCCCCTTACTGCCTCGAGTTACTTGGGTAGTACAGGTCTGTTGAGAAGGGCCCAACAGCTCCAAAATATATTTGCCTTTGAGAGTGGGAGTCCAGACTAAGGGGTGTCACTGCAAATTTAAAAGAGACTGATTAGCACCACAAGGAACAAAGTGATTCATCTGAATGTCAGAATGCTGCTCTATCATCAATCGCAAGTTTGGTGTCTTTCTAAGAGGAGTCCAAATCATGGGGTGGTATTGAGTCAGAAGGATTTTACATTACTAGTGAGAAAGGAAGACCTATGGAAGAGGGTGGAGAACTGTATTGTTTGTTTGTGGGCTATTATGAGTGTTGTATGTGTTTCCTACATTTACTTATGGGCTCCAGGGAGTCCTATGCATCTTTTGCATTTTCTGTGGGGTGAAATAAAGGTTTTCCTGTAGTTAACATATACTTTTTCATTCTGTAGGAATTTAGGATATTACTAATCACATTTATGTAAATTAAGATATAAACTATATTTGGAAATTTTCCCAGAAAAAAAAAGTCATGGTCAGATCAAACGAACCAAAGGGATGTTTAATATTTTTAGAGTAAGCCCCTAGTATCAAATGCAATCAATTTTAGCCCAGAGCTTGGATAGCCATAAGTTATTATAAAATGATAGGTTTTTGGATCCGGAATAGAAGGTAATCTATCACAACTTCCTCTTTTTATAGATGAGGAACCTGAAGACTCATACAGATAAACTCAACGTCACATAGCTCATAAACAGAAGGCTGCACAATATATCAAGAGTAGAAGCAGATTCAGAATCTGAAGTTCTGCATTTTAATTTTAATCCCTCTATTCTTATCTTGTACCCATTCTTCACTTACCACCTGAAAGTATATTAGAAGTTAAATGTTAAACCCTAGTGGAATGTTTAGGACAAAATTTAAAATACAAAACACAGACTCTAAAGGTCATTCTAAAAAAAAGTGTACACACCACAGTTGCGTATGTCATCAAGTATACATTAACTGCCTAAATATAGCATCACCTTCACTTAAAGCACGTTAATACAGCTATGAGATCTTGTTTTGCTTTATTTTGAATACATTTAGAATTGTTACAAAAATATAATGCATCAGCGGTTTTTATCTAATTTCATTCTATACTGACATTACATACCTCTTTCCATTGTTAATTCTATAAATCATTTTGTGCTATATGGTTTTAAAAACACTGAGCAGAAATTTGAATCTGTCAATCATATTTCCTACTATTGTCATTCACTCAGTGTCTCAAATAAGCTTACAAATGTGTATTGATAGGACTTCTATCCATTGCTGCTAAATACATGAATGGGAGTTTTATGACTCTATTCATGGACTTAATCTTACATAGGTTCATTATAGAGTAATGATAGGAAATTAAATATTGGCCCCAAATACACAGCAGTTGCAGGTCATGTGTCCCTATTATCTCACCCTGACCCCTCAGTGTTTGAAATTAGCAGGCCTCTTAAAAACTAATGTTTCCAATGTTTCATTGAGTCATGCTAAATCTCAGCCTCAATCACGGTTAATTTTAACCTTGACCTCCTACAGCTGTATTGCTTTTCTCAGTCCAAAAAAATCTCCACACCCACTCTTTCCACATCTTATGAAGCAACATTAGAGGGGAAAAAAATAGTCATAGCTTTAAGACAGAACTCTCCTTTTCTCCAGTGAGCTCCAATGGTAATTGTACAGCCTCTGCTAAGTAGCACACTTTACTACAGGCAGTACTGGAGGAGTTTCTGCTGCTGCTCCTGCTGCTGCGACTAGTGCTGGAGCTGCAGTGTGTTTCTGTGCAGCACTGCAGAATCCACACCTAAAGAAGGAAAGACATACATACACACACCAACATAGACAGTGGATGTTCCAGCCTTGAACGGAGGTTAGGGTAAGCAGATCTTTCATTCTTTTCTCTAGTAACTCTGTGAAGGGGGATGTTAATGGGAGAGACTGCTCAACAGACATGTTTAAAATGGGTTATGCTAATCGGTTTTCCTTTTGGGGCTGATAAATTTGTCTAACAAATGTACCCTGTATTTTGAAGATTATCACATTATAGCTGCACTAAGGGTACCTCTATAACATTCATTTTTTTTTAAAGGCTGACCCTGTGGCATGCAAAGCTTTTCATTTTTGCTTTTTAAATGCAAGAAAATTTCAAGCCCCTCCCAGTATTTCTCCCTTCTTACCACTGCAGATCTAAAATAAAATGTGTTATGTTCCAAATCTTCGTACTTTAGAACAGACAGCACTCCTAAGCATTTTAAGGGTATTTAAAATAATAATGTTGGTGTGCTATACATAAAATAGGTTTGAAGCAGATGGAAAATTATGGCAGAGTTAAACTCCTAAAGCCCTAGTCCACGGGAGTCTGAAAATGAGAAGGGTAAATGAATCATGTGCTAAGACAAGCTTCATTTTCCACACTTCAAATGTTGGAAAAAGAGGGTACTACATCTTAATTAGCACATTTTTAGAGGGAGGAGATGAAGTTGATGAGGGGGATGGTGTGAGATATACGGAGAGAGGAACGAGGGGCGGAATTGAAGTGAGGAGGCTGTGATGGAGAGGAGGGAAAATGAATCGTCACCTTTCCTTTGGGATGGAAGGGAGACGAGTGGGAATGAAGTTTGCTCAGTATACGTTGGGTGAAGATGACCCAGGAGGAATAAGAACTAGAAAAGAGCTAGGGAGGGGCGTGCCTCTTGGTGGGGCGTGGGAGACATCTATTTGTGCCTGTGGAAGACATGTGCTTGTGAGGGACGTGCAAGTCTGGGGGTGTGCTAGACATGGTGTGCAGCGGTGGGAATTCGGCTACAAGGATAGGATTATGAGCAAAACGTGCCCTGCCTGAGGTGGAAGGCCGAGTGTCACGTGTAGAGCCACACCCCTGAAATTACTTTATGGGACCACTACGAGGTTGCAAAGTTTGGCTGACCCAAGGTGTGCTTTGAAAGGTGGCACTGCTGTCTCAGTTCACCTCCTTCCATGTGGGTGCAGGGAGCTTTTGTAACTTGCTAGGGAGAGGAAAAGAGGGGCATCTCCGTGGCACACATATAAACCCAGATGCTCTGCATCAGCCAGAGAAATGGGCAGATTTGAGAATGGGGAGGCTGTCTCTGCCTCTGCTGCCTGTCTCTCCTGTGTGTGACTGAAGCCCCTATCCTCAGATACTGGGGGAGGACTGCAGTGACTGCCTCCACTGCGTGAGTCCACGCGCGTGGCCAGAACTTGGGAACGATGCCCGCTCACTCTCGCCGGGCAGCAGTGCCAGAGGGCGGGGGCGCAATCAGGCTGGTGGGGCGCGGGCCTGGACTGGGAGGAGGGTTTTCGGTGATCCAGTCCTCCCGCATTCAGACTGCCCCTGCGGTGGCCCTCCCAGAGGGAACGTGATGGCAGAGGATGCACCCCAGGCCTAAGGACAGGAGGGGGCGCCCAGGGCTGCCGCAGCCTCTTCGGCCACGCTCGTCCCCGTCCCCACCCCCATCCCAGAGGCCGCCTCTGCCCCTAGGACTACAAGGCGGACGCGCGCCCGAGCGATGGGGAGGGGAGCGGAGAGCCGGGATAGGAAGAAGAGGAGGGAAGGGAAGGGGAGGGGGCTCCTCCGCCGCACCGCACCGCCCCCCCCCCCGCCCCTGCCCGGAGCCCAGACGCAGGGAGGGGCGGGGCCTGGGCAACCCGAGGAGGGGCGGGGCCAGACCGAGGGGGCGGGCGAGCCGAGCCGCGGAGGCCGGTCCCGCCGGAGTGAGCTGCTCGTAACGGTCGCCTAGGAAAGGGGGTGAGAGGAGAGGAAGGGAGGGCTTTAAAAAAAACAAACCCGCTTAAGAAGGAGGAGGAGGGAAGGAGGAGGCGGCTGCGACCCAGGTGTCTCCGCTTCCTGCTGGAGAGGGATCCGCGCCCGGCGCGCGCGCTCGCTGGCTCCCCAGCCCCTCCCCTCCCTCCTCTCCCCTCCCCAGGGGAGGGGCGGCGGCGACGGCGGCGGATCAGGCGGCTGCAGCCTCAGCAGCCCGGAGCCGAGGCGCGGGGAGGGAAGCACAAAGCCGGCTGCGCGCCCCGAGGTAATGCGGAGGGGAGCGCTGGAGGAGGAGGCGCCCTAGCCCCGCTTCCCGCTCCGCGGTTGGCTGGGGTAGGAGAGTGGCGGGGAAAGGGGTGGGGGTGGGGGGAAATCCCTGCCAGGGGGTCGGGCGGCGAGCGAGGGGAGGGGGCGGTGTGGACGGAGGCGAGCGCCGCGGAGTTGGCTTCCTATTGGTTGCCCCCTTACGGCCTCAGGTAAGCCACCCCTCCCCGTAGGGGGAGAGGGGGCTGCTAATCACGGGGAGAGAAAGAGTGTTGGGTCTGGCGCGAGCCCCGGAACACCTGAACTGGGCAGGGTGGAGGCCCCGGCTTGGGGGGCTGAGTGTGCCTGCTGGGGAGGGGCTGGGAAGGGGATATCCCGCTGGTCCGTACCTACTTCTGGTGCCCCCCACGGTGGGGTGATCTTTCAAAGCCGATCTGCAGCTTTGGTGACAAATACTTGTTCCTCCTCCCTCAGAGAGGGGGGGCTCGAAGCTTTCCTCTTCCCAGGGCCTGGAGAAGACTCGAACCCCTCTAGTTCGTGTGGGAGGGGGGCGAGGCTTTAGGTGAGTGGATCCATTACAGGCAAAAGGTGCTTTTAGGAAAGAAAATGAAGCAGGGTAGGTGTGCGGGGAGAACGTTGAAGCCTTTCGTCCTTTAGCTTTCTACGGAGGCGTTTCAAAGGAGAAGAAGCCCTCGCCCCCAGAAGCCCAAAGTCAGGCTGTGCTTTCTGCGCTAGGGTGACAAGGAAGAGGTCACAGCAGATTTGGTTTGCTTGTGTTCCTGCGTATGGGCAGTCTCTTTGAAGTTAAGGTTTATAATCCAAAGCAAGGGTACCAGCAACTAGTGCAAGTTGGGCTCCTCTAATTAAAATGCCTGCAGGTGAGTTATGTGGGTGCAGAGATTTGATTGCAAGTAGGTCACCTTTGAAAAGTGTGTTAAGTAAAATTACTAATTTCCAGTAGAATTGCTGAAGATCTTGTAAGGTTAAGGGTTCTTCTCGGGATTGACGAAATAGGAAGAGTTTGGGAACGCTGCCCACCTGTGTACCTGCAAGGTCCATTCCATTGGGTGCAGTTGTTAGGCTCTGTAATCATTAAAAATTAGCATTATAAAATAGCTGCATTTGTCAATAGGTTCTTTAATGTTAGTGTGAAATTTTCTGCATTTAATTTCGAACTCGATTTGACTTGAGCCAATTTCTTGGGTAGCATTCTGATTTATGGGAAGGATAAATCTTTTTGAAATGCTTTGCTCAATCCGAGTACTCTTGAAGATGACATGATGGCCTGGGAACCATTCTCAGTTTATTCTTATTTGAGATTCAGTTTACTTTTATAGTATTAGTAGAAACGTTTGGAACAAAGTCTTGAACAGATAGAAAATTCACTTTTCCTTGTTAAAGCAAGTGAATGTTTAATCGTATGTAGTAGAGGAGAGCCAGAGAAATAGGTTAATTTCTTTAAAAAAATAAATTTTCAACTTTCTGAAGATTTCATTCTATTAACTTATAAGCAAAGCATGTTACAGAATTGAACAAGCTGGACTGTGGAGCTGGCCAAATCTGAGTTTGAGTCTTCTCCCACACTTCCTAAGAGCAATTCAATCAGTTTTTTTCATTTGTAAAAATGAGGATAGTTATGCCTATATTATTTACCTCACTGATGTTGTGAAGATAAAATGAGACAATGTATTTAATATTAATCAAATATTAAAAAGTGTCAATTATTAGGCACAGGGGCTCACATGATGGCTAGCTTTTAATATTTTTTTAAGTATATGTTTTGAATGGAGGTGGAGGGGGGAATCTCTTATTTCATCTGTGTGGAAACTCCCTCCCGAAGATCAGATTGGCTGCAAAACTTAACTCTGAATCTTTGAGAGTTGCCTGAGGCTAATAAGTAACTTTCCCTGGGGCATTAGAACTTGAACCCAGACCTTCCTTCTCTGTCTGGCCTGTTATATTTTACAATACTTTGTTGTCTAATGCACTCAGTTATCTAATGCTGTTAGATAATTTGTTGTTGGGGTTTTATTTTTTCTGTTGCTACATAATTTGTTAAAAGGAAACCAAACTAGCCAGCTAGACCACTTTATTGTGGTCTTGAATATAAATTAGAAATATATTACTTAGGAAAATGTTATACATGTAAAGTAAGTATTTCCTGCCCTAAGAGTATCATACAGTATGTATGTCTTAAAAAGAAATGATTGACTTGCTAAAGAAAATGGAAAAAAGTGTAGGTTTTCTACCTCATTGCTAACTTTAACCACTTGTTCCTACAAGATTTAGTTCTGAAGAGTATGAAGTATGGGTGAATGCCAGTAAACACTGAATTGAATTATCAAATATTTAATCAAAACCATAGTGCCTTTTGACACACTAATAGACTATGATGTGCATCCAATAATATCCCTGACTAAACTAGAGCTCTGTAACAAGTGGTGACCACCCAGCTTTTGTGTTTTGCTGATTGTGGTAAGTCTCATATCTGGCATAAATGGCTTCATGAGTCAATAGGCCAAACAAAACTGAATGGAAAAGTAGAATATAGGTTCAGAATATAGCCAGGCTACTGTTCTCAAAGCTATTTGTTACCTGCCATTTTTTTTCTTACCTTAAGAGGACTGCTATGCTCTGAGCACTCCCAAGGGGCAATCAAAAGTAGTGTAAGCAAAAGAAAAGTCCTTAGATCACACTGAAATGACTTGAAGTAACATAGAATGGATGTGGAATTCTGGGAAACAATAATATCAGCCTATCAGTTTGGTGTATAGTAATCAATGATAGCATGTCTTTTTGAGGAAAGGTGTCATGCTACCAGTGAGATAAAGAGGCTATGTCACCACTATTGATAGACACCAAAGAGAGTACTAAAAATCAAAGGAAAGCCTTTCTATGGTAGGCAGATCATCTACTCAGAGGACCTGTTGGATTCTTAGAGGTTGTCTAATCCAACCCTGACTCAAAGTAGGAATTTCCTGTACAACACATAAATGGTTTCTATGGTCAGGCATTATTAGCCTTTTTAAACACACTACTCAGGTGGAAGATTAAAGCTAAATCTCTAACAGTGATTTATGTATCTGCATTTAGTAGCTTCACTTTTGATTTTGGAAAATGATGTTTTGATAGAGACAACTTGTGTGTAGATAGAACGATGGAAGGAAGAATTTAGTCTTGAGCATGTTAAACATTTTAATGATGATAGTAGTAAAGGCCACTGCTATTAGCTTAGTCTAGTAATATGCCACACCTACACCCAGTGAGCACAGTGCCCTTTAGAATCAAGCATTTTTTAGGCAATCAGGGTTAAGTGACTTGCCCAGGGTCACATAGCTAGTAAGTGTCTAAAGTCAGATTTGATCTCAGGTCTTCCTAATTTCAAGGCCAATGCTCTATCCATCACTGTACCACCTAGCTGCCCCTAGAATCAAGCACTTAAAAAATATTATTTATTTATTTATTTTTAGTTTACAACATTCAGTTCAACAGGCTTTTGAGTTCCAAGTTTTCTCCCCTCTCCTTCTCCTCCCCCGTTCCCTAGACAGCATGCAATCTGATACAGGCTGTACATATATATTCACATTAAACATATTTTCACATTAGTCATGTTCAAAGAAGAATTATAACTAATGGAATGAGCCATGAGAATGAAGAAACAAAACAAAAAAAGAGAGAGAACATATACCATGCTTCAATATATATTCAGACTCCATAATTCTTTCTCTGGACGAGGAAGGCATTTTCCATCATGAGCCTTTTGGAGTTGTCTTAGAACCTTGCATTGCTGAGAAGGGCCAAGTGTATCAAAGTTAGTTATCACACATCGTGGTTGTAACTATGTACAAAATGTTCTCCTAGTTCTGCTCCCCTCACTCAGCATCAGTTCATATAAGTCTTTCCAGGTTTTTCTGAAGTCCACCTACTCTTCGTTTCTTATAGCACAATAGTATTCCATTATGTTCATATACCACAACTTATTCAGCCATTCCCCAGTCAATGAGCACCCCCCTCCATTTCCACACCACAAAAAGAGCTGCTATAAATATTTTTGTACATGTGGGTTCTTTTCCCATTTGTATTATCTCTTTGGGATACAGCCCTAGAAATGGGTATTGTGGGGTTTTGACCCTTTGGGGTATGCACATTTTTATAGCCCTTTGGTCACAGTTCCAAATTGCTCTCCAGAATGGTTGGATCAGTTCACAACTCTATCAACAATGCATTAGTGTTCCAATTTTCCCACATCTTCTCCAGAATTTATAATTTTCCTGTTTTGTCATGTTACCCAACCTGACAGATGTGATGTGGTACCTAAGAGTTGTTTTGATTTGCAGTTCTCTAATTAATAGTGATTTAGAGCATTTTTTATATGACTATGGATATCTTTAATTTCTTCCTCTGAAAACTGCCAATTCGTATCCTTTGAACATAGAATCAAGCATTTTTGAAGCACGTGTTAATATCATGTTACTTTGTTTATTCATTGATTCAGCATGTGGAACTTCTAGTTGCTAATGCCCCATTAGCAAAAGATCGCATTTTCTTAAAACTTTTTTATACAACACTACTTGCCTCCTAATTTCTGCTTTCTTTATATTTTAACACAAAACCAAAACAATGTACTTTATTGCTTGTGTCCTAAACCATTTAAATTCTTTGGAATAACTGGTGATGGTACAAATTTCAGTGTGTTGCTGCTTCAACAGGATAATTGGCATGTAAAACAAATTATAAATTAAATTAAGTGTAGTTAGACATTTTTATTGTAAATTTAATCATCAGCAAAATAAACACAAAATAATGAGTGAAATCTTGCACAAGCCTCTTACCATCTGACAGAGGAGAACCAAATGAGTTAACAAATAAGCCCCAAAATGTGTCCACGTCCACTTCTGGCTGAAATTCAGCTGCCTCTAGTTTGATTATTATTTTTTTTTTAAATTTAGTTGTTGTTAGCATCTCTTCATACGGGCATTATATGCTTAAATAATTTTATCATACCAATATTAATCACTGTTGAACATATAGGATGTTTCAAATTTTTTTCCTATTACAAATAAAATAGCTGTGCTAAGAATATTTTTGTGAAGACAGGTACCTTTCCTCCTTTTATAGTGTTTATCATTCTTAAATCATATCCAAATGGAACAGTGAATAAAGTGCGGGACTCAAGAGTCAAAAAGATCTGGATTTAAATCCTGTCCCCCACTAGCAGTGTGACCCTGCGCAAGTTGTTCAGTCTCTTACTGCTCTAGTTAAGTAACTCATCTTATATAAAGTCATGGACTGGTTTTGATATGCAGCTAGTTAAAGGAGTTCCCATACCAGGAGTTCCTACAGATTCCCGGTTTGATCAGTAGGTTTGATCAAGTTTGTGATCCTTATTTCCATAATGGTTACATTGTTTTCCAAAATAATTGAACCAGTCTGCAGTTCTGCCTGTGATGTGTTCAAGTGCCTGTTTCCTTGCACAATTGTTAACGTTAAATTACATCATTTTTGTTTCTTGTGCCATTCTGTTTGTTTGTAAGGGTATATGAAATTAAGTATAGTTTTCATGTTAATATACCACAGATATATGACACACATTTGAGTGGACAATTAAATATCTCCATTGTTATTTAGGGAAAGAACTCTTGGTTAAAGTCAGAATCGAGAGAACATATATCCACAGCTTGTGCTCATTATACCACATATATACAAAATTATTAACTGTAGAATCCAATATGAAAGTGATTTTTTTTGTTTTATGTCTATCAATCTATAATATCCACAAGAATTATAACTGTTAAAAGTTCAAACTGGGGGCAGCTAGGTGGGACTGTAAGTGGAGCACCAGCCCTGAAGTCAGGAGGACCCGAGTTCAAATCCAGCCTCAGACACTTGACACACTTGCTAGCTGTGTGACTTTGGGCAAGTCACTTAACCCCAATTGCCCTGCCTTCCCCCCTCCAAAAAAATTATTAAAAAAAAAAGTTCAAACTCAGTGTCATAATATATTCGATCTTCATGGACTTATAGAGTACTACAGAAGGAAAGGATGTTAGAAGTCAGTTGTTTCAGCCCTGTTATTTTAGGAAGGAGGAAATCGAGGTCTGGAGGATAAGTGACTTATCCAAGGACAAATAGCTAGTGGTAATTACTTAGGATTTGAACTCAGATCCCCTGATACCCAATTCAGCACACCTTCCACTACATTATTTTGCCTATTAATACCCTATATCCCTGTTTGGAGGTTCATGTTATAGTATATGTAGATGAGACTCACAAAGTCCTTTTGATACTTCCAGTTAAATTGGTCAGGATCCTGGTTAGCTCCAGTTCTGTGTTACAGCAGTGATCCCTGTATATTACCATGGATTTTGGATTAAGGATGGGTAGAAGTTTTAGTAGCTTCATTACTTCATTTTTTTGTCTTGTGGTATTAGTAAATTTTCTACAATGATATTTAGAAATTGTCCCCTTGAAATTTATTGCCTTTACAAAGAGTGAACATTTAGTATGCCAAGCCTTATATTAAAGAACTGCATGAGGTACAAAACTGTATAAAACAATCCCTGTCCTTGAACTTATTTACATTCTGGTTAAGAAATTTACAACCTTGTAAAGTTTACAATCTAAGTGACAGAATTGAAGAACAGAAGATTATTTAATGTAAAATAGTGAAGAGCTTTTAGGATTAAAAAAAAAAGATTTAAAAAATCTTAAGACTGGACCTCTCTGGATTTAGCTGGTCTTCAGCCAATAGCAGTGACCTGAAGCCTTTCTGTGTTGTCAGGACCTGCCAGATTTTGTACTCCTCTGATGTAGTCTGAGTTCGTCACCACAAAGTTGACCAACAGATGATGAATTCTTTTTTTTCAACTATAGAAACTCATGAACTCATTCGTTTACTAAGACATAGAGTAGGATAGCAAGCTTCCTTACTTAAAAGAGTAGATCCACTCTAATGAAATGGTGAATCCTTAAAGTATAGCGGAAGTGGATGACTGGCATTTAAGTGTAAAAAGATCTCTAGGAAGTAAGTTCACTTAATACTTTTAAGAAAATGAGATAAATGCCAAAGGTGAAAATTTCACTTGGAAATTTGATGGAACTCACAGCTTTTATTTGAGTGATTAATAAAATACTGTTCAGTTATACCAAATCTTGTAAAGTGTCTGTAATAGATTCTCCTGATGACTAAGCTATTCTTCCTCTGTAAGTCAACAAACATTTAACTGCCTACTGTGTGCCAGTTAATTTGGAAATTTTAAAAATCTACATTAATGTCTTTTTGGACTCTAAAGTAGAGTCAGAAATAGAGGTAGGCTGCAATTATTGGAATGATGAGGTATGGGGCAAGGAAGAAAAGATACTAAATTTTAGTTTTATGAATACATACTTTTAAATGTCAGATTTATTTTCTCTGGCATATGTTTATTTTGTGATAAGTAAAATCATGTGTGGTATAGTGAAAGCTTATAGCTCATAGTAAACAATAACACAGGGAACAGTTTTCAGGCCTTGCTAAATGCTCAAGTACTCAAATGCTACTATGATATAATTTATTGTATTGTGGTTAAAAAAAAGCACACTAGATTTGAAATCTAGAAGACATGAGGTTGGAATCAGATAAGTCTGCCACTTACTAATGATCATGGGCATGGAGAGTGACATTACTTCTAAATTTCAGCTTTCTCATTTTTTAAATGAGGATGGGTAATACAAGTATTTTTATCTGACAGGGCTGTTGTGAGAAGTGTTTTATAAACATTCAAGCACTATAGAAATGAGAGTCGCATATAAATATGATATGCTTGTTGCATTCAAGCAATAACTTACTGAAAAGTATCCCAGGGACCTGATGCAGATGAATTTAACTTCCAGAATTGTCTAACAAAGTAGGAAGTAGTAAGAAGTACCCAGGTGAACACTTGAAGTTGTTTTTTTTTAAGTTTGCTTAATGGGAAGATGACTTTGTCTACCTTCTAATTATGCTAGAACAGCTTTTGTATGACACTTACACACATCTGTATTAAGTAGGGGTATCTGCATTGAGCCCTAATATGAGTTAAGTTGAACTACACTAAATTTAGGGTTATTCATTAAACTCCTTTTCTTATAGTGGGAATTGTATGCAAGTGAGGGATATTGTTCAAAGAGATCGTTCCTGATGTTCATTGCCCTGCTAAGGGAGCTGGAATTTCAACAATATTGAAAGAGTAAGTTTGTAAAGCTGCTAGTGCTTTTAGTAGCATGGGGACGTGCTGTACACCCTTAAATCTCTGACTGCTCACAGTGTTTCTATGAAGTTCCTTGCAAGTGCGTAGTGAAAACATTTTTTTTTCCTATTTAATATACTATTATTGACATACTTTCTTTCGATCTTCTAAAATGCCTGATACCTACAGAAAGAGATGGGATTTATGCAGTACTCTATCAAAAATATTCTCAAGGTTATTTGGCTCAACTAAGGAAGCATATGCTAGGATCAAGCTATTCCAAGACTCCCTTTGAGAGCATATACTTTTTTTTTTAATTAAGATTTTTTATTTTTAGTTTTACAACAGTCAGTTCCACATGATTTTGAGTTCCAGATTTTCTCCTCCCCCCCCCCCCACTCCCCAAGATGGCATGGAATCCAATATATCTTCTACATATAACTTCACATTAAACTTATTTACCTAGTAGTCAAGTTGTAAAGAAGAATTATGACCAATGGGATGAATCATGAGAAAGAAGAAACAATACCAAAAAAAAAGAAAAAGAAAAAAAAAAAA
>CM053624.1:79634475-79645968 GCA_028646595.1 Phalanger gymnotis | reverse complement strand
ACTATTAAGTTGCAATGTTTCTTTTGACCTCAGTTGTCATGTTAATGCATGTAGAAAGAACATTCAATAAGATTAGCATTTTTAATATCAGAGGAACTGTGTGCACTGGGGGTGAGAGGGAGAGACAGAAAAGGAACTTATATGGGGTTCTGAATGGATACTTTTGTTACTGCTCTGGAAGAATGCAAGGATTAGGAGAAAAGAAAGTCATTTAGCAAATGGTGCTCATGTTCTGTTAAAATGTTATTTGGCTTATCCTTTCCCTCATTGTTTGTGTTCTTTAGCAGTCCATCTTCTTGGGGCCAGGTTGTCTTTAAGAAGCCTTAAATAAAGGAGTGATATTTAAGCAGGCTGTACTTGATTGCTTGAGGTTATGTTAGATGACATCGGCACGGGGTAGCTGTGAAAATCAAGCAGGGATGATGGTGAACTCCCCACTAAGGTGATATAAAATGTAGTTTGGAGAAACAGAGGGAAAGGCTGTAGTAGCAATATGCTAAAAAATTGATTTCTGAAGCAGAAGTATAGTAATTCACCATGTGGTCTTTGTGTGGTTAATTTTTGGATGAGAGTTCCCTCATCTGTAAAATGAAGTTGGACTAGATCATCTTTAATAGTCTGGTTACTTTAGTTTTCCGTACCATATTAGTAGCTAATCATATATAATTATTCCATTTTGTTAATGTGAATGTTACTTTTTGAAGATGATCTTCAAACATTAAAATTATCCGTGAGAAATTTCTTTTCCCACAAAATATTTAGTAAGCAATCACTTTGTTCCCAGCCCTGTTTTAAGTACTGCAGACAAATTCATGGGAGTTTTCATTTGGGTGTTTCTTTTAACAGAGAACCAGTAGATTCCATTTCTTCTTTGTTCTCCAGTTCTAAGAGATCTAGAAAGTTTTCTTAAAAGAATTCTTGGAATGTGATGTCTTTGGTTTTTTGTTGTTGTTGTGGCTTTCAGTAGTCCATTGATTCTTAAATTCCTCTGATTTTTTTCAGATCAGTTGTTTTTTGCAATGAGTTATCATATATTTTCTTCTGTTTCCCCGTCCCACCCAGGCTTTTGACTTCGTTTTAATGTTTCTTGTCTCATGGCATCATTAGCTTCCATTTGGTCAATTCTGATTTTTAGGGAATTATTTTCTAGGGTAACATTTTCTTCTCTTCTAATGTGTTAATTCACTTTCTAAATCTTCCTTCTGTAGCTCTCATTCCATTTTTTCCTCTAGCCCTCTCATTTGGATTTTAAAATCTTTTTTAAGCTCTTTTTAAACTCTGTTTTGACTTGTACCCAGGCTGTTTTTCTCTCTCCCTTTTTTTGTTTTGTTTTCATTATAGATATTTTGGAGACATTCAGTTCTTCAGGATTTGAGTCTTGAGTATCTATCACCATAACTCTTTATGGTGGGATTCTTTTTCTGTTTGAGCATTCTTCCAGTCAACTTCCTGACATTGGACTAAATGTTAGGTTTATGCATTTCTAGGAAAATGGCTGAATGGTCAGCTCTAAATTGTACAGCACTTGAGTTTTCTAGAAGAGCTGTTGGCTAAATTGGTTTTGGTTTGGTGGTTGTCCTTTGTTCTTGAAGAGGACCAAAATGACATCACTATGCTAGTGTCACTTTATAGTTTGTCCAACTGGCTGATCAGACCAGTATGAGCTCAGAATGCTTTACCACAGATGGATACAAATAATCCATGTGAACATTTCGGATGGATTCTCTAAATTTGCACATCTTGCATTTCTTTTGAGCTACTTCAATTTTGCTTTTCTCATAGAGCACAGCACCTTCTCTGATGGTATGCCATGCTTTGTGGTCCTGTGCAAGTGTCTTCCATGTCACACAATCAATTCCAAAGTTCTTAAAAGAGACCTTAAGAGTGTCCTTGTATTTCTTTTTCTCATCACATGTGAGTACTTGCCCTGTGTGAGTTCTCCATAAAATAGACATTTTTGCATGCACATGTTTGGCATCCAAACAACATGGCCAGCCCATCAGATTTGCACTCTCTGTAGTAGAGTTATATTTTATATATGTGTATATATATGTATGTATGTATGTATGTATAAAAAATAGTTAAATACTGGATAGAACAGACCCTACTTCATTTGTAGGATTTGTCGTGATCATAGTGCCAAATGGAATTGCTGCCTGCTTAATTTTAATTGTATTGGCCAGCATGAGTTCTAGATACATGATGACTAGGACTAAGAGAATCCAGTACTTGTTGGAATGTTTGGGAAAGTGGAGAGTTCCACAAAAAGTAACAAGTTAGCAAATATGAAATCATCATCAAAAGTGGGGAAAAATATTTCAGTGCTTCTTCTTAGGCAGTCAAAAATCATAGATGGTTCCAATACACTGATTAATTTCTTATTTTTAAAGTTATCCTTAGATACAAAAATATCAAGTGATAACTTCTATGTAAACTAGTGTTTAGAGTTCTTAAAAGAATATACATTTTACTTGCTTTTTTCCCTTCTAGATATTCTTCTGTGAGGGAGTAATTGGATACTACTTGAGTAAATTGAGCAGTATTTTTTTTTGGAGAAGGATTTTAATAGTGATTGTAGTGTCTGTCTTCAGTGGTAATAATCATAGGGAGAGCTGAAAGTATTCCATGAGTCATTAGAAGTATAGGTGTTTGACCTAGTACTTGGTTTGACTAGTGCTTGTTTTAGGACTAAAGATGAATCTTCTGTAATATACATTGATAAGATATTTTAAAACAATCACAATGATTGTAACAGTCTTTATTTTTCTGATCAATTTAAGAAACTTTACCATATTTGTGGACTGAACAAAGAACTTTAATCAGGGCTCATATATTATGTACTTGTTGGTAATTATTGGGGTTTTTTTAGTTTGGAATATGGTGTAAATATAGCTCTTTAAGAGTTCCCAGAAAAAGAGGGTGTCATATGAAACTTCGTTTTCTGTTTGACTTTTTTTTTAATATTTAACTATTTCCTTATTGAATCTTTCGCCCCATTACTGTTTCCTTTTTAGAAATCCCAGAAAAGGTATTAATTGAAACATTACAGTGAATTGTATCTAACTGGAGCAATGTGATAGAATACTGTTTCATTGTCTTTGGTTTGTGTCACTTCCCTCATTGACTTTAGGGTTTGGTTGGTATTTTGTCTTCTCATCTCTCTGTGACCAACTGGATGATTTTGCAGGTCTGTTCACTGTATGTGCCGGTTCACAAATTGAGTTGATATAATGATTTAAGGAATCAGTGAATGTCTTGAATTTTCCATCTGCTTATTTCTCTCCTGATATGAATTGGTGCAGTTTCAGTCATTATGTACAGAGTGACTTTTTAGAATTGACAGTGGACCACCTATTGTATTTTGGTAAGCCTTGTTGGTACAGATTTCTAACAAACTGATCTGATGACCTAGATAGACTCATAAACATTTATTATCATTTGCCCATATAGTACAAGGATTTTGCTCAGTGTAAAACTATACAGTAAACTGGCTTGCTTTGTTACAAGGTCTAAATAATGGGGAGTGGGGTAGGGGAGAGGTTAATATGTTTGACATTATTATGAGAGCTAAATATTTCTATTTAAATGGTGCTGCGAAATACTATTAGTTGCATGGAGATGCCAGCAGAAGATTTTTTTTTTTAAGTCAGTTGAGTATGCTTCTTTCTAGGCTACAGAGTACTTGGGAAATTCTGAGACTAGAATCATAGTGATTAATTAGGAAATGCTAGCTTTGATTACTGGTCCTTATCTCTTGCGAATTTCTAGTAGCTGGACCCCAATTCATAAAAGTTAACTTATTAATGTAGATTCTTCTCACACTGTAGGGCCTGGGTAAGGGAATACAAATTCCCATTTTGAAAAAGTAATTCAAAGTTTTGGCCCTCTTGATTATAGATTAATAACATTATTGTTACATATGAAGAATAGTGTATTATTCTGAAGTTTTCAATTATTGTGAAGTCTAATTGCTTGACTAGACTTGACTGAGTACTCTTTTGTAAATGGAGCATATGTGTCTTCTGTGGAGTGACACAAGGGAGTAATAGTGATTGAGAAGATATGAGAATGATTTTTCAACCTCAAGTTGCTTACTTTTGTTTTAGGGACTAACTTGCATTTTTATTCTCCTCTGTTTGCTTATAAAGATGGTGTTTGGCTAATGTCATTTGCTCCTCAGTAAGATTCAAGTGATAAACAAGTGAGCTTCTATCCCCAGATAAACATTCTACTTGGCTCTATGTGATTCGATGATTGAATTGGCACAGAACTATTCTTCCTGTAACATATTCTGAGATGTTTTCAGAGCACATCATGTTTTCTTGACAGTAGCAACATTCTCCTATAGCAAGTTGCAAATAGTTTGTAAACATTCTTACGCTGGATTGTTTAGTATAGCTACTTTTCCCCTTTGGTCCTGCTACTTCTTTTCTTGTTTAGTAGTTAGTAATAAGTTAGTATACTTCCATCTCTGGGATAATTCTTTGCAAGCAAAACAACTTCAGAACTTAATCTGTTTTCAAGAGAACTACAATTGTGCTAGGTGGTAGTTATGTCTTATGACACAGTTTTTGCGATATCTTTTCATCAGTAGTTGTAAAGGACTTAACCAATGTAGCAGAATTTGCTCATGATGAAAGCATAGTAAACTTGGTTGCTTCTTTTATAGGTTTTAAATCTTTTTCCTTAGCTATCTATCCATTCTCTCCTCTTCCTCCCATCTCTCATTCCTTAGTGAACCAATTCAACTCTATATTATCCCCCTTTCTTGAATCCCCAGCCCCCTTATCATGTCACGATTTACACCCAGCCTTGGATCATCCCATTTGCTCCTACACACATGCTGCTGAAGGAAGGTAGAGAAAATCACACAACTGTTCTGACTAGGTTCACTACAAATTTGTTACATTACCTCTACTGGGCCCTCACTGCCAGGCAGTCCTACTATACACCTCCTTTTCAAGCCACTATCCCATTCTCCACAGTGAGTCTTCTAAAATTTTATCCCGCCTCAATTTCCTATGGTTCCCCCTACCCCCACTCTCTCAATTGAGAACCCTGACTCATATTTTATGGGGAAAAAAATTTCAGTTCATCCACTGTGAAACTCTCTTCTCTCTCCTCCCCTCTTCCTTATCTTCTGTCACTCAGGTGCCTTCTTCCACTTTCTCCTCCTTCACCTCTGTCTCATATGATGAAGCTGTCAATAGCTACAGAATCCTTATACATGGCTCATTCGTTCTCTTCTTAAAACAATCCCACTGTTTTCTTCCGGAAATGAAGAAAGAGGACGCTGCATTGAAATTGAAGCTAGGAAGATTATGACAACTTAGAATCATAGAATGTAGCATTGGAAGAAATATTAGAGATCATATTAGTCTAAATCCCTCATTTTATAGGTATAGAAACCAAAGCCTTAGTGACACAAGATGACTTGTCCAAGCACTAGAAGGGACCTCAGAAGTCATCTGATCCAATTCCTTACTTTAGCAAATGACAAAAATGAGACCCAGAGAGTTTGTATGCTGACAGTCCAGTTAGTGGCAAAAGCAGGGTTAGAATCCATATTTGTTTCTTACCCCAAATACATTGCTTTTTTGCACTGTACTGTAGTTATTTCTCTCTTCCTTTAGATAGATTGTGACTTTTTTCTGCTTATCATTTATTCCATATTACTCTCAGTTATTCATTAATTATTTCCTAGATGTGTGATATTGTTTTAGGCAGCAAGGACATTTAACAAATATCATGAAATCAAATTGTGCAATAATGAAAATGATAATAATATATAGCATTTATATGATGCTTTAAGGTTTGCAGAGTTGTTGCATTGTGTTTGTCCTTGATTTTCCAAGAGGACCATGACATCAGGGAAATGATGACATGACTTGCAGTTGACTTGGATTTGAGTGAGGGGGGGCTGTGCAAGGTCATTGGCTTTACTTTCTCCTCCAGAGCCATCTGGGTCCAGTGACCTGATATTCAACAGGATGACTGGAGGTGACCCAGGATACAATTGTATTTTACATATGTTGACTCCTTTGACCCTTATAACAACTCTGCAAGATAAGCACTATATATTGTTCCCATTTTACAGATGAGAAAACTGAGACAAGCAGAGGTTAAGTGATATCTTCCCCCCCCCCCCCCCAGGTTATATAGTTAGTAAGAATTCAAACTCTGGTTTTCCCTGACTCCCAGTTCTCCTTTCTGTCCACGGTGTCACCTGCTTTGGATTATCTCACTCCTCTGGACTTCATTTTCCTCATTTCTAAATTGAGAGAAGTGAACTAGAGAATCTCTAAAGTCCTTTTCAGCTCCAAGATACTATGATTCTATTGCAGAACAAGGCTAGTACACATTATAGTGATTTACAACTGGAACCCTGCCAATGTGCCCTATGAAAATGAGGTTTTATTGTCTAAGATCCAATGAATGGACTAATAAAAGGCAAGATCAGGAAAGTTCTTCCTCTCTGTGTATATACGGTAATTGAGAAGAGGGCCTCATCACTCCAGGAAGTTGTCAACTCTTGGAATACAATGATTTAATTCTGTTTGAAGCAGTGGGCTCCTGGCAATGGACAGAGCCTTTCCAAAAACAATGGGATGATCAAAGATAGCAAAAATCTCCTTAGAGTAGTTTAAAGAAATGTTTTGGCAGTTTTTTTTCCTTTTTTCTTTGCTTTATTATATGTAATATCAGTTCATCGTGAATATTTCTCTGAACTCTTTCTATCTTCCTTCCTTTGTAGAACACTAGGAGCCTGCCTTTTCCCTATTTCCAAGATAATTAGGATAAATGTTACTTCGGTGAAATTTCGATCTGTTCTGTATATTTATATGCTTTTGATAAATGCTAAAAAAAATCTGTCTTGTAAAAATTTAATATTTAGTCACATTCCTAAATGCAGTCTCTTGGTCCTAAGACATTTGTCTATTCAGGGAGACAGTGGTTTGCTTTTATATCTAAAGCTAAGTATGTTATCTGCTGCCACCCTTTTCAAAGCACATATTGAAACAAACAAACAAAAACAAAAAATCCATTAAGACAGCTCAGGTAGAACTTATTTTTAGAGTATTGCTCTTCTCCCATTTGAAAGGTGGGAGAATGACCCTTTCACACTTGGGTTAGTTTGGTTTTCCTGAAGAAACAGTTAAATAATTTAACTTCACCTAAACGGAAGTGGTAATGAGGTTTGTCTTTGTATTGATGAGTAGTCATAGATTTCCCTGTATATTTATCCTGTGTATAGATGGCTTGTACATAGTTGTTTACACGTTGTCTTCCTCATTAGACTATGAACTCATCGAGAGTAGGAGCTGTGGTTGTTGTTTGCCTTTCTTTGTATCTCCAGTGCTTATCATAGTGCTGGCACATAGTAGGTGATTAATAAATGCTAGTTGACTGATTCTAAACAAGTAAAGATTTTTCCTCTCTCTGTTCTGGTTGCCTGTCACTAAAAATATGCAGGATTCATTTCTACTTTTTCTCTAATTTTTGACAATTACCCCCCTCCTTGATATTTTGTCACCATTACAATCAAAGTATATCTGTGTCCAAAGACATTTTTTTAAAAAGGGTATGATATTGAACCTTTTAGAATTTACTTTGCCTTTACAATTCACTCTGATTGCTTGTAGCTCATATTTGTGTTGACTGTGTGTTTCTTTGCCTTGTGTCCTTGATTAGAATGAAAGTTTTCTAAGAGAAGGGACCATATATCTGGATTACCAAAAACATAATATTGTGAACGTCATTAGAGAGCTTTGACCTCTGGTTGACTGAATTTGATTATAGCCCTGATGGCCACCCGGAGAATGAAGGAGCCTATAGTTGCTGAGCTAAGTTATGCAGCTAGTAGTGTTGCATCAGTATTTGAGGTTAAGTGAAAGCATAGGAAAAACGTTATTACTGAACTTTCATTGTGGACAGCTTCTACAAGGAACCTTGGTGGTATTGATAAGGAATAACTCTTTTTAGAAGAATGAAAGTACCAACCCACAAGGAATTAGGAGCTTTATATAAGTGAATCCAATATAGATTAGGGCCAGGAAATTATAATTCCTCTAGAGTTTTGATTTAGCCACACTCTTATCTTTCCTACCATGATTTCCAGTTCCTAGATAGTGTGGACAATCATTTCTAATTTTGTCCATAAATGAAGAATGTCTCAGTGGGTGGGGATTTTTCTGTAGGGAAAAGTAGTATATCTTGATCAATTCTGTCTTGTTAATTTTGTTTTTAATAGAGAACGAAAAGCCAAAATTCTCATTTGGTACTTGGGCATTATTTCAGCTATTAGAGATTCTAGTATAACAAACAGAGCACTAAACTGAGAATCAGAAAACTTGAGTTCAAATCCTAGTTCCACCATATGGTATCTGTGTGACCCTGGGCAAGTCACTCTAATCTCTGTATTTCAGTTTCCTCTTCTATGCTATGTAAAATAGCATAATAGTACTCAAAGGGCTATGTAACTCAGTGATATTACTTATGCTAATAATAAATGCTGTGTTCTTGTAGGAGTTCATGCATATTAGGAAATTTTTCTGTTTCCAAAGGTAGGTTTCATTTCTTATTTTGTCATTTTTTCCCCTTCAGTAGAAAAAGGATATTGACATCAGCACATGCTAAATCCAATATTATTTGCACCCCCTATGTAAAATCATTGTGACATATTGCAGTTTCCTTTTTGATGAATTTACCAGTTTACCCTTGGAATTATTAAAATTAAGTGGCACAAATGCATATATGGAAGAGTCAACAGAAACAAAACTTATATTAGGTGCTTTGACAATGTAAATTTAGTAGAAAATCTAGTATGGTAATAATTTATATGCATTTAGGTAAGGGAAAAATATTGTATTAGATTTGGCTTCAGTAGAAGTTCTAGATGGGGGGAGATCTGTGGCCCTCTAGGTCCTCAAGTATGGCCCTTTGACTGAATCCAAACTTCACAGAACAGATCCTTTTATTAAGGGGAATCTAGAGAATCCTAGAATCTAAGAGATTATGTGTAGGTACTGGTACCATGCTTGATTTGTTTGCCCAAAGTTCCTGGCTTCAAACCTGCATTATCATGAACAAATATGACATAAGGTTGAGTCACAATGTTTTGTAACTTGTGGAAGTAATATGTACTATTTTAAAAATTAAATGTGTTACCTGAACAGAAGTTTTTAAAAAGATGAGATAAGCATGAAATAATATTTGATCAAAAAGGAGCAACTGTAGCTTACTGAATAATCAGACCTATGCTTAAAGCACTTTAGCAATTGCATAGAAATCGGATTGGAGGCCAGAAGAAAAATTAGGAGGCTAGTGCAAAAGTCAAGATAAGAAGTGATGAAATAAGATAGAGAGGTGGTAATTATGTGAATAGAGACAGATAAGTGGTTGTGAAGATGGAAATGACCAGGTTTGGCAATTGAATGGATATAAAAGGTAACAACACAGAATAGAAAGATGATATTGCCCTTACTAGAAATAAGTTGATAAGGTGGGTTTGATGAGAAAGATTATGTAATAACGTCTGCAGTGCATATTTGCAATCCATCCATACCTGCTCATTCTATGCATCTTACTTCGTCCTACCCAAAATTAAAAGGAGAGAAACATGGCTCTTATTCATCGGTCACTACTGTTTTGTTTTTGTTTTTTTTCTTCAAATAAGAAACATTTACTGTAGCTAGAGGTAATATGGGCAAAGGAAATGGTTGGAGTTTTTTTTGGGGGGAGGGGGTATGAGGGGGAGAGTGGGAGGTGGGGCATTTTCCCAGCATCACCTGCATAATTTCTTCTGTGAGTGTCCAGATAGGGGTTAGTATGACTAGGTTAAAATTGCCCTTTAGGAGCTTATATCCTCAGTGGGGAAGACAACACACAAAAGGAAACTGAAATGGGGTAGGTGGTAGAGGAAAAGGGTACCTGGAGTGCAGTTTGGATAGGAATGAGACATGATTGGCTTGGCTCCTTCCACCTTTCCAGTCTTTTTGTACCTTCCACCCCGCCTCTATTCTGTGATCCAATGACATTGGCCTACTTGCTTTCTTATTGGTGTCATAAGACATTCTATCTTCAGATTCTGGCCCTTTTCACTGGCTGTCTCCTGTGCCTGGAATTCTCTTCCTCCCTGTCTTCACCTCCTGGATTCCCTTGCCTCCTTCAAATCCCAGCTAAAATTCTGCCTTCTACAGGAAGCCTTTCCTGTTCCCTCTTAATTCTAGTGCTTTCCCTCTGGTGATTATCACCAATTTATCTTTTATGCAGATAATTTGTACATAGTTCTTGGCATATTGTCTCTGCCATTAGACTGTGAGCTCCTTGAGAGCAGGCATTGTTTGTCTTTATATACCCAAGCTTAGTACAGTGTCTGGCACATGGTAGGCAATTAATAAATGTTTATTGACTAATTGGCTAAAATGGAGGTTCTGAGAGGATGTATCCATAGGGAGAGGCCGCCAGCGTGTGAAATTTAGACAAGCACGATCTTCAGGATAAAGAGCACATGGTAGAGAAAGTCCAGAGTACAACCCCTGGAGAGAAATGAGACACGGCTAGTCTGGGAGCCTTTCTTAAATGGAGGTTTTGGAGGAAGATATCCAGTTAGAGGAAGAAGCTGTGGGGGTGGAGAATTCTTCCAGTGTTTGAATTCTAGGACTATAGTGAGCCTTAAGATAAAGAGCTGGGGCACGGTAGAAGAAGTTTGGTGTTCAAGCTGGAAAAAATGAGAATCAGTTTTTGAAGGAGTTTAAAAACCAAGTAGGTGATGTTATTCTACTTGTTCTTAGAGGTAATAGGGAGCTATTGGAGTTGTTCGAATATGGTCAGATGTGCACCTTAGGAAGATCAGTTATCAAACTGAAAGATTTGATATCAAACTGGAAGATTTGTCCAGATGTGAGGTGATAAGAGCCTAAATCAGGGTGGTCACAGTGTTAGAGGAGAGAAGGGAGCACGTAGGAGAGATGCTGTGAACAGAGAATTGACAGGACTTAGCACCAGTTTGGATATGGGGTGGGGGCAGGAATGAGAGAGAGAGAGAGGAGTCCAGGATGACACCTGGTTTATAAGTCTGGGTTACTGAGAGGATGGTGGTATCCAAAGCAGTTTTAGGGAAATGTAGAAGAGGGGAGGGTTTAGTAGGAGGGATAATGAATTCGATTTGGGCTATGTTGAATTTAAGATGTTCATAGGATCAAGATGTCCAGTAAGCAGTTGGAGATGAGACTGGTGGTCACCAAGGAGGTTAGGGCTGGATAAGTATGTTCCCAACATAGAGATGACAAGGGAATCCACAAGAGGTGATGAGATCACCAAGCAAAGTAGTATAGAGAGAGAACAGTGGAGAATCCAGGGCAGAAACTGCGGGCATGATCTGGATGAAGACACAGCAAAGGAAACTTAGAAACAATCATGAGACAGGTAGGGGAAGGTCATGAGAATAGTAAGGCAAAAACCTAGAGAGAGGGGAGTATCAAAAAAAAAAAA
>CM053624.1:79590735-79633975 GCA_028646595.1 Phalanger gymnotis | reverse complement strand
GGAACTTGGTGGGGAGCTCACGCCAGTCACTGCTTCCCAGCCGCCATCTTGGCTCCGCCCCCACATATGATCTCCAATCTAATTTTTAAGGTACTATTTTCTTCAGTGGTGTTTTGGACCTCCTTTTCCATTTGGCTAATTCTGCCTTTCAGGGCATTCTTCTCCTGGTTGGCTTTTTGGAGCTCTTTTGCCATTTGAATTAGTCTATTTTTTAAGGTGCTATTTTCTCCAGTATTTTTTTTTGTGTCTCCTTTAGCAAGTTATTGACTTGTTTTTCATGGTTTTCTTGCATCACACTCGTTTCTTTTCCCAGTTTTTCCTCTTTCTCTTACTTGTTTTTGCAAATCCTTTTTGAGTTCTTCCATGGCCTGAGCCCAATTCGTATTTTTCTTGGAAGCTTTTGATGTAGGCTCTTTGACATTATTGACTTCTTCTGGACGTATGTTTTGGTCTTCTTTGTCACCAAAAAAAGATTCCAAAGTCTGAGTCTGAATGTTCCCAGCCAACTACTTGACCCTTGATGTTTTTGTTGAGGTATGACTGCTTGAAGAGTAGAGAGTACTTTGTCCCAAGCTTGAGGGGCTGCACTGCTGTTTTCAAACCTACTTCTACACAGCAAACTCTGCTATACCAGTACTCCTTCTCCCCCAAGAACCACCAACCAGGATTGTTGCCAAGATCTAGGCAGGGCAAAGCAGGCTTTGCACCCCTAGTCTAATCAGCCACTTAATTCCTCCCACCAGTTGGGCCTGGGGCCAGAAGTAACTGCAGCTGTAGCTCTGGAAGCATGCTCAGACCTGCACCACCTCTGTTGTGCCTGGGTGGCCAACTGCAAACTCATTTCACACTGTCCCAGAACCTTTTCCCACTAACCTCCTCTGTTGTCTTTGGTGTTTGTGGGTTAAGAAGTCTGGAAACTGCCACAGCTCAATGATTCAGGGTCTGTTCCACCTGGCTCCTGGTCTGGTTGGTCCTGGCGCAGCCCACACTGGGCTCTGCTCCACTCCCAGCTCCGTGCGATAGACCTTTCCCAGAAACCATCCAGGCTTTCTTGGGCTGGAGCTCTACTTCCCTCTGCTGTTTCGTAGGTTCTGCAGCTCTAGAATTTGTTCAGAGCCATTTTTATAGGTTTTTGGAGGGACCTGGGGGAAAGCTAAAGCAAGTCTCTACTTTCCAACTGCCATTTTGGCTCTGCCCCTCAATGACACTTTTTCTGATGAGAATTGATCAGAATGAGAATCATCTACCTCTGCAGCATTCAAAACTTTCAAGGAAAAATAATTATTGTACTAAAAGAGCAAATTTTTCTACCATGGATGTTTAGGGCAAGAAGTTTTCTCTTTATTTTTCCTGTTCTTATATAAATAGTAACTTCTGTAGAGCAGTGGTGTCAAAGTAAAATAGAAAAGGGGACTGTTAATCTGTACATTAGGGCTGCTAGGTCATGCAGTGGATAGAGTACTGGGACTGGAGTCAGGAAGACCTGAGCTCAAATCCAGCCTTACTAGCTGTGTGACCTTGGGCAAATCATTTAACCCTGTTTGCCTTAGTTTCCCCATCTGTAAAATGAGCTGGAGAAGGAAATGAAAACCATTGCCAAGAAAACCCAAAAAGGGGTCACAAAGAGTCAGATACGACTGAAATGACTGAACAGCAGCCTGTACATTAGGATCCCTGTCCGCTGCATATTAACTTTATTTTAAAATGTAATGTTATCTATTTTATTGCATTTTTGTTAAATATTTCCCAAGTGTAGTTTAATCTGGTTCTAGCTGTATTGAAAATGTTGCCAATGTGAGATATATAGCCTATGGGCAGTGTGCTTGACACCTCTGCTATAGAGTGTAATTTGAAAGTTGTCAGATGTTCCTCATTTCCCTTAAGGAAGGAGAGAGGGAAGGAGAGGGTGTGAAAGGGGCAGAAGGGACAGGGAGGAGAGAAGGGAAGGGGAAAGAGAAGGACAGGGAGAGAGGGGAGAATGAGAATAGGAGAGAAGAAGATAGAAGAAAGAATAGAAAGGGAGACAGGAAGGAAGGAGAGAAAGAAGTTAAAGGAAGGAGAGGGAGTCCCAGAGGGAGGGAAACAGGAAGGAAGGAAAGAAAGAAATAAGAAATGAATGATTAAATAAATGAACTTGCCTACCTCTTCCTCTCTGGTCTGCCACTTACATGAAACTCTACCAATAGTTTCTTTACTTTAGAATAAGGTACTTCTTTTTCACTCTTAAAGTAAAAATGCCTCTGGAAGGGCAACAGTCTAAGCACTTGTCTTAATCCATTAGCATTTGAGTATGATTTATATTTCAGACCATTTTCTTCCTTTTTGTCACAGTGAGAAAGCATATCTTAGGTGGCGTGGGAGCTTTGGAAGGGTGGGTGACAAGGAGAGTGATTATTTTAGAAGGATGGTTAAGGTGGGAAAGTACTAGAGGTAAATGATTTTACCTAGAGTCAGTGTTATTTTTATTTTACTAGAAGATGCAGGTAAGCCTAATACTCTCATTCCTTGGGCATTCTAGTTAATTTAGGTTTATCATAATACTCCTATCGTGTAAATGGTTGACGAATTTTGGGAAGCAGTTCATTGCTCAACTATTTAATGAGGTGCTGTTTTTGTTACATTAATTGTATTTCAGCATAGATGTTTTATTTAGCTTAATTTATCAAGTAAAATAGCATTTGTGAATATTTCTAAATGTTATAATTGCTTAATAAGTAACAGACTTCAAGACCCAATTCAAATGCTACTTCCTTCATGAAACCTTCCCTGATTTCTCACCTTCTCCAGTGGAAGTTATTTTTCCCCTTAGTCTGAGTGTTTCTTACACTTTGCATGGCACTTGTTAATTCTTAAGCATCTATTATATTTTTTGTGCAAAATGTAAGTTATGTCTTTGTATAACATTCTCCCTACTAGATTGCAAACTCCAAAAGAGAAAAGACTGTACGTTATTTTTCTTTGGGTCCTAGTGCCCAGAACAGTGCTTTGCAAAAACAGGTACATAACAAATGTTTGTTGTATTGGAAACCATTTTATTTTCTTTTCATCTTTCCTTCCCAAATTTACTTCACTGCTTAAACATCTAAGCAGACAGAAACCTCTGTACTCCTTAGAAGTAGGTTTTCTGAGTTACTTTTCCAAACATATCTATTTCTGTCAAAGAAACCACCATCCAGGTTTATAATTTCAGAATTCAGTACCTCACACTCCTTTGTTTCACATATCTAATCAGTTGCCAAATTTCGCTGATTTTACCTTCATAACATCTCTTTTCTCTGACTCCCGTTCTCTACTTAAAGAACCACTCCCTTAGTTCAGGAACTTCATAACCTTTCACATAGGTTATTACTACAACCTGCCTTAAGTCTCTCCCTATTCTAGTCCATATTATCCACTGCTGTCCACATAATTTTCCTTAAACGTAGATCTGACCCTGTGACTCCTCTAGTCATTCAACTCCAATTGCCTTCTTATAAAATATGAACTCTTTTGTTCAGCTCTTAAAGCGTTCCACAACCTGACTTCTACCCATCTTTCTGGTCTTGGATGTTACTCCCTCTTCTGCATTTTTCTCTGCAGCCCAGCTGGCCTTCTCTCAGTTCCTCACACACAACACGCATGTTTTTGCTCCCTATGCCTTTGCCCTGGCCATCCCACATGACAGGGATTTGCTCCTTTCTTACCTCCACCCTCAGAGAGACCCTCTTTTCGTTTAAAGATGCAGTTCAAGCACCATCCTCTGCATGGACCCTTTCCTGCTTCTTCCAAATAACAGTACTCTTCCTCCTTAACTACCATATATTTAACTTCATCGTTTATATAGGTATTTATTAACTTTAGATTTTTGCTTAATATATTTTATATGTTCCCCTCTCCCCCAACCATTAGAATGTGAACTCTTTTCAGGTAAGCCTTGTTTCCTTGTACTTGAATCTCAGCACCTAGCATACTGCCTAGGATGTAGTAAGTGAGATCTGTGCCCTAGCAATGCCTGTCTCCTAGGCTCACCTCCTCCATTTTCACCTCCTAGAATCTTACTTCTTTCAGGACCCAGTTCAAGCACCAGGAAGCCTTCACTATTTCTTCCAACTGCTAGTGTCTTTCCTTCTGAAACAAACCTTGTATTCCTTCAGTATATAGTCTGTATTTATTTAACTAGGTACATGGCTTCCCAGTATAATGTAAGCTGTTTGAGGGAAAGAACTCTTTTATTTTTGTGTTTGTATCCCCAATTTTTGGCAGGGTGCTTGGCTCAGAATAAGCACTTAATCTTTGTTAGTTCATCGATTAGTTAACTTGGCTGATCCTCAAAGAACAAAAATGTGGTTCATTGCTAGGCCTTTCCTTGAAACCTGGGGGTCGTCTCTAGTCATCCTGATCTATATATTTTGCCATTGGACCTTGACAGAGTTGAGAGTGAAGCTGGTGATTTTGCATAGCCCTCCCTCACTTAAATACAATTCACTTTCGGGTCTTGACATCTCTTTTCCGGTGTTATGGTCCTCTGTGAGGGAGAAGGACAACAACAACAATCCTAGGCAAGTCACTGAATCTGCCTGCCTTAGTTTCCTAAATGGAAAATGAGGATAATAATAGCAACTACCTCCCAGAGTTGCTGTGAAAATGAGATATTTGTATGTGCCTGGCACAGAAGTGCTAAATTTTTGTTCCCTTCTTCCCCCCCCCCCCCCACTTTTTAATCAAATAGTCTTTGTAACAAAACAAAAAACAAACAAAAAACCCCAGACACAGTCCTTTCCTAAACAACTCTAAAATAGATAACTCATTAACAGGCTCAGTTCTAAACTTTTTATGAAAGTCCGAATGTTTTCAAAGTCTAATTTAGGAGCTTTCTAAAAAAAGAAGTCTCAAGGCTCTGGAAGAAAGTTCTTAAAAGATTAGTTATAACTTTTCTTTAAGCAAAAAATAATTAAATGGCATTGTAAACTTTTGGGTTTTGATTAAACATTTCAATTGCTATAAGAACTAAAAGTCTAATCGTTAAAATATGCACCCGTACATAGTGTTCTAAAGCCCCACATATACTATCTGCTTTATACCTCAACTGAGGAATGAGTGCTTGGCAAATAACAATTACTAATTATAGGTGACTACTGAAAAATTAGAACTGCAAAAATCAGTTATTTAGAAATACAAATACAACATGAGAAATTACAATCCCTTTGTTGACTGGGGGAAGGGAAGGGAGCAAAGGGAAGAAAAACATTGATATAGTGCCTACTCTGTTCCGGACACTGTGCTAAGTGCTTTTACAAATATCTCATTTGAGCAACCCTGTGAATCAGGTGCTTATTATCCCCCTTTTTTTTTGTAGTTGAGGAAAATGAGACAAACCAAGGCTAAGTGACTTGCCCAGGGTCACACAGCTAGTAAATATCTGAGGCCAGATTTGAACTCGTCTCCCTGACTCCAGGCCCAGCATTTTAACCACTGTACCACCAGCTTCCTATTGCAGATAAGCAAGCACACTGACCATCTTTCAGCACCGGGAAAGATTTTACATACTCTAGTTCCATTACAACAAGAAGAAATAATATTTCTCACTGAGTATTTTCTCACCCAAGTCTGGAATCAAATAATTGGTTTTAGTAGTGTGACAACTCTTTATAAAATACAAGCTGGGAAATATTCGTGGAATCACGCCTAATGTCTCACCTTCCAAAAGCTATATTAAGATCTGATCTGTGAGCTAGGAATGCTGTAATATTGAACATGTATCTTTCTGACTGTGTTTTCCTTATATTTTTGTTTCCTTCATGGCAATGCATGTATTCCATACACAGAAAAATTCCTCACAGGAAGTCAACTCCTAGCACTCCCTAAGTTTTGAAAAATCTGCCGTATTTGCAGTCTTTTAAAAACAGAAGAGAGCTCCAATTTGCTGTATTTAGAACAGGAAGAAAACAAAATCAGCAGAAAGAAATCTAAAGAATCCATAGAAAACTGCAAAGTATCCACAAAATACATTGAGAAGATACTGATAGTACTTTCCAAAATGAATCACTCCTTCCGTATGCTGATGGTAGTTTAAAAAGGTGATGATTGTTATACTAAGGATGTTTGTCAGGCACTGTCAAAATAACTTGTTCAGGAAAAGAATTTGATAATTGCAAAGAACAAAATAATAGAATGTTAAAGCAGAATCTGTTCTAATGTCTTTATTTCAGAGAGATGAGACCTAAAGCCAAAAGGTTAAGTGGCTTGCCCAAAGTCACATGGCTAAGTGACAGGCAGAACCAACGTTCATCTCCTTTTTTATAGCATTAAACAAAATATAACTGAATGTATAAACCCACTTGTAACAAACTAAAACATACAAAATTAATCTGATACATAGTTAATGATGCGCATAATCATTACATTGTGTGGTAATGGGACATGACTGTAATCAATCTTACATAACTAAAGCAATTTTGTAGTTTCTGTGTACCATCTATGATAAAAATCAGTATTGGCAACTTTTTTGGATACCTTGTAATGTTTCATATCTTTAATAACAGCACATTCACACTAATTGAAAAATAAAAGGTCTTCTATCCTATTCCTCAATGTCTGGAGTTCTCTTGATCTTACCACCCAGTGTTTTGTTGTTCTCTTGTTTTAGTCACATCCAATTCTTTGTGACCCTATTTAGGGCTTCCTTGGCAAAGACAATAGAGAGATTTGTCATTTCCTTCTCTGACTCTTTACAGATGAAGAAACTAATGCAAACAGGAATAAGTTACTTGTCCAGGATCACACAGCTAGTAAGTGTCTGAGGTAGGATTTGAACTCAGGTCTTCCCAACTCCAGGCCTGATGCTCCATCTCCTGTGCCACTAGCTGCCCCAGAGGTTTATAGTAGGACAATTTTTAGTATTAGATGATACCTGAAAAGATCATTTAGTCCAGCCCTCCAATACTGTCAACTTGCTGTACAGAAAGGGAAACTTAAATTGGGAGGTGATCTCCTCAAAGCCACGCAGGCAATAAATGGCAGTCAAAACTGGAGCTCCAAGTCATTTGAGTCCAAATGCTTTAAGTCCAAAGATCAAGACCTAGAAGGACTTTGGAAATGATAAAAGCCACACCCCAAAGGGTGTGGGTTAGTCCTTTTTGAAATCTTTTACCCTCAGCGACAGTGGTAGAATTGAGCACTTTAAATACAAGCTCCATTGAGTTGCACGTGTAGTTGCACGCACAAACTACAGTTTGTACCCCATAATTTTCTTACATCATAGCACTGCTTGATTATTGCACCTAAGTTTTTGTGTGACCTAGACTATAATGAACAAGGTAGAAGAAAAAAAGAGTACTGCCAAAGCCAGAGGGACTCAAGGGTATGGTCTTTGGTAAGAAAAAACTCTCCCTTCTGGATCTGCTTCCTCCACATCCCTTGGTGGCCCAAAGAAGGAAACTTAAATCATGAAGTAAAAGGGCTTGGGTATAGGGCCCCGTTTCATCACACTACTTATACTGCAAGGTTCACAATCCTTAGTTTGTAGAGACTACACAACCACCTCAGGCTACCTATGTGTTGGTGACATTATGAACCTATTATTTTAAACATAAGCAATTGTGAAGCGATTTGGTTACATTATGAATTGCTCTACAAAAAAAGAAGAAACCCAAAACATTCTATTTGAGGTTTAAAGGCCTCTTTAAAATGCTATTTAGCATTAGACATGCTATTTTCATTAATATGGCAAATGGTTAGTCAATGCCAATATTTACATGTCCTTCAAAACAAAGATTTTTTTAAAAATACCTCATAATTTGGTTTACTGGTTGATGGGAAGAGAAATATTCCTCATTTAAAGGTTGGATTTATGTGTCAAATGTCCCAAACCTGAATCACAATAATTGGTTAGAAAAAAGAGCTCAATTTATCCACTGGCTCATATTTAGCAGTTTATCTATGTTTAGTAATCTTTCTGTGTCACATAAACACAACTTTCCAGTTTTCCAACCTGGTGATGATTCAAGAGCCACATTTGGCTCTGGCACACATGCACGCACAGACACATAGACATGCCATATATGTTAGGGAACACAAATGTTAGGCCATCGAAAAGAGAATAGGCATTTATATAGTGCTCATTATGTGGCAGGCACTATGCTAAGCATCTTTTACAAACATTATCTCATTTGATGATGGATAGGTAGTTTTCTGCCCCTGGATTGCACCTTGAGTTAGAATATTCTGGTTTGAGTCCCTTCTCTACCACTTACTAACCAAAATGATACTGGGCAAGTCACTAAAATTATTTGAGGCTCAGTTTCCTGATCTATAAAATGTAGATAAGCAAGTCAACAAGCATCTATAAAGCACCCACTCTGGGGCAGTCACTGCTCAGCTTAGAGATACAAACAAAGGTAAACAAAAAACAGTCCCTGTTCTTAAAGCGTTCGTAGTCTAATGGGAGAGACAACATTCCAATAACTATGTACAGATAAGAGATTTTATTATAGATAGATACACATGTGTATCTATATACACACATGCATGTGTGTGTGTGTGTGTGTGTGTGTGCGTAAAACAAATAGAGATAATTAACAGAGGGAAGGTACCAGCATAAAGGTAGATTGGGAATGGCTTCTTGCAGAAGGTAGAATTTTACCTGGGATTTCATGCCCAGAGTTAAAGATGGGGATAACAATTCTTGCTTTGCCAATAGAGTTATTCTAAGGGTCATAGTCCTTATCCATAGTCATTATTATTCTCAGTTGTCTACTTAGGTTCTCCTCCCCCCCCCAAACCCATTTTAATTAATTATAACCTAATTGAAATGCTATTATTTTCCTAGTGGCTGTTTATTTACTCAATGGCTAACCTAATATGTACACATTTTATTCTTAAGGAAAAAAGATCTTTTTAATTAGAAAAGAGTTCAGTGAAGAAATTCTCTCATCCTATAAATGAGAAGTTATCAATCTCGGATCCATGGACTTGCTTTTTCATATTTTGATAACTGTTTTAATACAATTGGCTTCTCTTATAATCCTATGTATTTTTATATTATGCATTTAAAAACATTCTTCAGAGAAAGAGCCATAGGTTTCACCAGACTTCCAACAGGTATATGACACAAAAAGAGTTAAGAACTCCTCTTATAAGTGGTTATTTTAAAAATAAAAGGAGCAGAACAAATGAGTTTTCTTTTTTTAAAAAAAGCAGCATGAAGGTGGCATAAGAAAAATCTAAAATATTTAAGGATTATATATACTCAGAAAATGAAGCCCTATGAAAATAAAGAACATCTCTTCATATAAATTTACCATGTAATTCTGTTCTTAAAAAAATAAGACTTTAGGAAGAAAAATAGTGAAAGTCTGATACAAAGAAAAGTAATCTGTCACATATGCAAAATACCAAACCATAGATAACTGGATAGGAATCATTTTCAAAAGAAAAATGGCAGACTATAAATGTCCTCAAGAAAATACGATCCATATCAGTATTAGGAGGATATAGATCATAGATCTCGAACTAGAAGAAATATTAGAGGCCACATAGTTCAACCTCATCATGTAAAAGAAATCCAGAATGAATAATTGACTCTGAATTTTGACCCTACAATATTCAGATTGACAAAGATAACAAAAATGGGAACAGTTAATATTGAAGGATTCTGGCCATAAAGGCACATTATTAATAAAATGGCCAGTGGAGCTATGAATTAATCCAACTATTCCGGGTATCAATTTGAAATTACTTTGACCTAGTGATCTCAATCTTGGGTCTGTACTCCAAGGAAATCAAAGATAGAAACAAAGGTGCATTATATATGTATGTGTGTGCATATGTGTATATGTGTATATATGTGTGTGTGTGTGTGTGTGTGTACGTGCATGTGTGTATACGTGTAATATCAATTAAATTGGGTGCCTTTGAGTCTTACTAGGTGCTAAACCCCAGGCCCAAACCCCTAATAGCCTATGTGGGTGTGAAGCCCTCAGGGTCCTAAGAGGAGTTGCTGAGAACAGAGCCAATGGTAGGCACCTAAGTTCTGGTCGCTCAGATGACATAATGATGATGTCTAAAGATTGTATAAAAAGAGAGAACAGAGCTGTTTGCTTGGGGCTCTCACTCTTGGAGGTGTATTGATGTGGAGACTCTGGGCAGCTGTAGTTAAGAGCCCTACAGCTTGTAAACCCAGATGTTGGGATTTTGTTAAACCCTGGTAACTATGGGTTGAGATTTCAATCAGACAAGGTCTGTCTGTTGATGTTTGTAATTTGTTTGTATTTACTCTGAAGTTCAGGGTGCTGGCTTTTGCCCCAGAACTAAGTGAATGATATTTGTATGTTCGATTAAACTGAGATTGTTAATCCCTTAACGTTACTTTCCTTACTAAAGCAGATCAAGAGAACCTGTGTTGGCAGTGTTGTTGTGGACTTGTGTTGGTTTTTCACCCCCACAGCAGCTGCTAGCTGAATTGTTGCAACAATACGTATACCAACATAGCCATTGAAGCACTTTTTTTTTTTTGTGGCAAAGAACTGGAAACAAAGTTAGTGCCCATTGGCTTGAGAATGGCTAAAAAAGCTGTAGTGGTATAAGAAGGTTATGGAATATCATTGTTGTATACAGTTGTAAGAAATAATGAATATGAGGACATCATCATGGAATAGAAGCTGTGTGTGAACTCATGAGAGACAGCTAGGTGGCACAGTGAATAGAGTGCCAGGCCTGGAGTCAAGGAAGGCTTATCTTCCTGAGTTCAAATCTGGCCTTGGACTGAAAACTGACTGAACAGCAACATGAGTTCAGGTGAATGAAATAACAGAATCAAGAGAAGAACATATACAATAAGTACAACAATATGAATGAAAAAATTATTAGAAGAAATTTAGAGTAATTGAAAAACAAGCAAAGTTTTAGGAGAACATATAAATAATAAATAAAATAATAAAACCTCCCCAGCCCTTCACAGCAAAGGAACAGGCAACCACTAGGACAGAACAGGGTTTATATTGTTAGATATAGTCACTGTATTGAATGTTTCGTTTATTTTTACTTGTCACAAGGGAATGTTCATGACGGAGGTATTGAAATGGATGTGATGTGAAGACAAAGACACCAATAAAATTTTTTAATTTAAAAGAGGAACAAAAATACTGTAGTCTCTTCCCAATATTCATTTACCTGTCACCACAAAAGCCCATTTTGGTAGTGACACCTCAGGATGGTATACTAGAAAGTATTGGAACGGGCAGTCAAGATACTAGGATTCTAGGTATGCTTTTCCCCCTAACTGTATGATCTTGGGAAATCAACTTCTCTGGAAATCACTTTCTTCATTTATCAAATAAGGAGTTTTAATTAGATCATTTTTAAGGCTCTTTACAGCTCTAGTATTCTATATGCTTCTATGATAATGAAATTTAAAGCACTAAAGTTATAATTCCTTAGTTGTAGTGACTCAATACTCTAGTGCACAAGGTAGGCTGCTGCCACAAAACTCCAAAGAGAGACATGAACCTAGATTGAAATATAATTGAGAAATATAACAAAATAAATAAAAATACAACATAGAAAATGTAGACTTGTTTTCTAAGTCAGTATGTAGCCCACAGGGATCGAATCCTATCTGTGTTTGAAACCACTGATCTGGCGCATTAGATTTCTTGTTGTCACATACACAAAAGCCACAGTATGTCTGTCATCTTTTGTATCCATCCTGTCTGGCCACTACTTTATAAATAGAATACTGATTACTTTGTAACACACAGAAAGCCCTACTGCATCTGCAGTTTGTAAACTGCATTTCAGTATCTTGTCTGTTCAATGAAGATCAACTTGGGAAAGTATCTCAGTGCCCATAATAACTTAGGAAATAGAGACCCAGAGAGGTTGAGACTCTCTTGAATATCTCATTAACTCCTGTGCATTCCAGTGTTCTATGTACATGACTGTCATATCTATAAATTCAACTATAATCTCTCTAGTTCAGTGTCAGCGACTGCCTGCTGAATATCACTTCATCATTCCAGTTTCAAATCTTTTCTCAAGAACTAGTTTGTGTATTGATTTGGCTCTTCTCAGCAATGCAGCTATCCAAGACAATTCCAAAAGACTCATCATGGAAGTAGCATTCTATCCATATCCAGAGAAAGAACTGATGAAGTCTGAATACAGATAGAAGTATGCTATTTTCACTTTATTTTTTTGTGTTTTTTTCTTTTTTGTTCTGTTTCTTCTTTCACAGCATGACTAATATAGAAATCTGTTTTACATGATTGTACATATATAACCTATATCAAATTGCTTACCATATAAAGGAGGCGGGGGAGGGGAAGAAAGAGGGAGAAAATTTGGAACTCAAAATATATAATGAATTCATTATAAATTCATTGTATGAATTAATGAATTCGTTATAAAAATGAATATCAAAAATTCCTTCCATATAGTTGGAAAAACCCCCACTATTTTTTAAAAAAAACTGGTTTGTGAACTGAGGCAAATCATTTAACTTCTCTAGGCCTCAGTTTCCTCACCTATCAAACAAAGGAGTTAGATTCAGTGACTTCTGAGGTCCCTTCTAGAGCAGTGTGTTTCTACAGACCTTGTTCTAGACAAAGCCCAAATACAATAAATCAGAATGCATGGTTAGCAGTAGAAAATAGTTGGTACAATGGACTGAGCACTGGCCCTGGAGTCAGAGGACCTGGATTCAAATACTACTTTTGAGGGTTACTTACTACCTTAGTCACCTTGGGCAAATCACTAAAGCTCTTGGGCCTCAAGTGTCCTCTGCTATAATGAGGATTGGATCAGCTGGCCTCTGAAGTTCCTTCTAGCACTACATCTCTGATCTTATTCAAAACGGAAAAAAGCATTCATTATCTTCACTGCTTATTACCCACCCACATTTCCCTGTTTCTCTTAAGAGCACTTAACTATTCTCCTCTAGCCACTCAGTTTCACATCCCTGCAGTCAGCCCTGACACTTCCCTTTCCTTCATCCCCCATCTCCTGTAACTTTCCAAGTTTTGTTAGTTTTACCTTTACAATATTTCTTACCCATCCTTTCACTTCATTTACATACCTGATATCCTCCTTCAGGCCCTTATCACCTCTCACCTGGAATACTGTATGAGCCTCCCAATTTATTTCCCCATTCATCTCTCCCCTCTCCAATTCACACTCCATATAATTGCCAAAATAATCTTCCTAAGGTACAGGTCTGACCATTTCCTACTCCTGTTTTAAAACCACCAGGACTCTTCCTGCCTAGAGGATAAAACATTCATTCCTCAGAAAGATATTTAAATTCCTCCACAATCTAGGTCCTATCTCTCATTCCAGCCTTATTTCATACTGCTCTCCTTCATGAAAACTGTATGTTCCAGCCAGAATGGACAGCTAGCCATGCTCCACACTTGATAATCCAACTACTTCTACCTCCATGTATTCACATAAACTGTTGCCCCTGGCTTGAATGCTTTCCCTCCTAAATTCCAACTGTTTAAATATGTATCTTCTGCCTAAAGGCTCAAGACAGGTACCACTATCTCTGTAAAAACCTTACCTGATCTTTTCATTTGTCATTATTCTTTCCCTTCTCAATTTTCCTTGTTCTGTATTTATTTGTGTGCATACTGTGTTCCTCCTTCCCCCAGTAAAATGCAAGCTCCCAGAACTAGGGCTATTTCATTTTTGAAACAGATCCTCAATAAACTTAATAAGTATATTCAATTGAAGTGACTTGCCAAAAGCTACCCAGCTAACAGGTAACAGGACCAGAATTAGATAGAATGCAGCTTTTCAGACTCCTGGCCCAGGACTATCACACAGTCTCACAACACACAAAAGGCAGTTATTACAGAGGTCACAAAGCAGTTAAGTCTGAGGCTAGATTTGAACTCAGGTCTTCCTGACTGCAGGCCCAGTGCTCTATCCACTGAGCAATTTAGTTCCTAAAAGCTAGGCTTCTTGTTTTTATAGGAATATAGCTAGGCATATGTAAATGGCAACAGACTTTATAATTAGGCAAGATTTGTTTGAGTTTTGTTGAAAGACGTTTGTTTTAGTATCATATTGTATAGGGGAAAAACAGCATATACTAGAAGTGAGGAGACTTTATCCAGTTCTAGTTCTGTCTTACAAAATATGACCCAGATTGATTCTTTCTCTGCACTTCAGTTTCCTCCATAAAATAAAAGTGTTGGACTAAATGATCTTCCAGTGCTAAGATTATGTAGCACCTACTATATTTATTGTAATTTTGTGTTTCCTTGGAAACATTTCATAGTATGGAATATATTATATAAAGCACAAAGATCTAATGAATATATTCATTATACATTATGTAAAACATAGGATTTTTTTTCCCCTACCAAAGTTTACTACAAATTAGAAACAAGATCTGTAAATGTTGCTTTCATCCACCCTGGCAAGATGAATTGAACAGTTGCATATTTAATTCATGAATTTCTCCAATATAGATGATCATCTGGATGATTGACAAAAAAAACCCTCTTTCTTCAATAAGAAACTTTCTTTTACTCAGTCTGATAACTTAAAATTTGCACTTTACATAGTTTAAGGAAAAATAGTTAAATGAAAAATGGATGAACATAGTATTCAGAGATTGATTGCAATTGCAATTGATTGCAATACCCATTTCTAGGAGAAAAAATTTTAAGGGGTTCAAAGGAAAGGTAGGTAGTAGGATCCCTTCACTAACATTCTACAGGGGCAGTTCTGAAGCTCTCAAGCAAGAAACTACAGACCACCGTAAGTAGTAATTACAATGAGGATGAAGATGGAGGTGTCCAAAGAGGCCAGGATATATGCTTAGGGAACTCACCAGTGAACTTAGATTTTAAAATGGCATGTACAAAAAATGGTAGTAGGGAAGGTACCAAGATGAATGCAAAAGTATGGCATGAGATGGTGAGGCAAAAATTTTTCATGAATAAGAGAAAAATATTTTGTTGTATAGAATGACTATGGGATGACACAGGATGTTCTTATTGTATTAATTAATTAATGTATTCATATTTGATTTACCCATTCGTTGGTACTTAATCCCTGCAATAACTGCCTTTTGTGTGTTGCAAGACTGTGTGATAGTCTTGGGCCAGTCCCTCTTCCAGTCATCCAAGTTTGCGTCTTAGGAGTTATTCTCATTCTCCCTCATCCCATGTAACTAATCAGTTGTTAAGTCTTATAGATTTTACCACCACAAAAACTTTCACATTTGTCCTATTATCTCCACTCATGCAGTCATCACCCTGGTTCAGGCCCTTATTATCTCTCTCCTAAACTATTGAAATAGTTTCTTAATTAGCATCCTTTCCTCAATTCTTTCCTCTCTAATCTGTCTTCCACATAGTTGCCAAAGTGATATTCCCAAAGCATAGATCTGATTGACAATGCTTCTACTTTACTCGTTAACTTCCAATGGCTACCTGTTATCTCTAGAAGCAAAAAAAAAAAATGCTTTTGTTTGGTAGTTAAAGCCATTTACAACCCAGTTTTCACCATACCCTTCCAGACTTATTGAATATTACTCACCTTTACATAGTCTATGGTTCAGTCAGACTGGCTTTCTTGGTATTCTTCACATCTCTCATTACATCTCATATCTCTGTCTTTACACTGACTGCCCTGCTCCCCCCCCCCCCCCGCCCCCGCTAGAATGCTCTCCTTCCTCACTTCTGCCTTTTAGAATGTCTAGTTTCTTTCAAAGCTGACCTTAAGTGCCTCCTTCTACAGGAGGTATTTTCTGATCCCTCAAGCTGCTAGTGCCTCCCCTAAAATTATAACTCGTATTTGTTTTTACATATTTATATGTGTATGTGTAACAGGTATAGATCAAGGGAATTCCCTATCCCCCACCTCCATTCTACATGTGTGCATGGTTTTGTTTTTTCTTTTCCTGATAAAGTTCTTGAGAACAGGTACCATTGAATTTTTGTCTTATGTCTAACACAATGTATGGCAGATAGTAGGTTCTTAATAAGTGCTAAATAATTATAATAATAAATTATTGATTCACTGTAATTAATAAGCAGTTGACAGTTTTCTTTTGTACTTGATTCACCAAATCTTGGCTTAAACTTTGGAGCCAATTCTAATCTCTTGGATGATACACAAATAAGTGCTGTATGAATAGGTTCCATTATTTAGTTATCACAAGAAATATTTTTCAGTAATAGGGAAGCAGCTTGACTTTGCCCTTATCTACAATTGTTCCATAAAATTTTTGGAAAATTGCTGATCTGGGACCAGTCATGATTTAGCTTGGTTCAATGATAAAGAAGACTGATGTAATGAATTCTTCACCTATGGAGGGAGGAAAAAAGTAATGTTTTTTTTTTGTTTGATTTTGTTATGGCCTGGGAAACGTTTGTGTTTTTTAGAACACCTGTCTAATTTCTTGTCTAATTGCATATTATTTCAGAAACTTGGAATACTTTGCTCCTTTTACGAGTGCTTTTCTCACCCTTTTTGTCCTCTTATGTTTTGTACTCTTGTAGATGTAGCCTCAAAACAAAAAGGTCTATGTCCCATTTCATTGTCTGGAAGTTTCTATAATTGAAATTTTTTAAACTCAACTTTTAAGGCCTAGTGTCTTAGAGTTTTTTCCCTAAATCTGTTAAGGAAACGAAAGATTAGATAAATCCCTTTAGAAGTGCCATTTGATTTTTTTTTTAAGCCACACAGCGAAAATCTATTTAAAGGCGTGGGAGCACGTGTGTGTGTGTGTGTGTGTGTGTGTGTGTGTGTGTTTTGCAAAACTCTTTTTACAGCGGAAAAAGGTTTGGCTTTTGATTGAAAGAGAATGAATTGCCTAAATATCACAAACCTAGCCTATCATCATTTTAAAATCATTCTTCTCTTTAATGGAGCTCATTCTTCTCTTTAATCAGAGCTCAGATTGAATTGGGGTTCATGACAAGCTGCTGTCTTACTTGTTCTTTTATATTTCATATTCTGTGGGTTGTTGCATAAGGGGATAAAATACTGCTTTTTATAGTTGAATAGAAGTATTAGGATGTAAAGTTATTTTCTGTAGTCTCACTGAAAACATTTTCCACACATCAGGTAGCAGACAGGATGACAGATGACATGTAACTCATCCCATTTCATTATGATTTTTATTTCTTCTTCCGGGTTTCTTTATTTTGAATTTTTTTTCATTCCATATAGCTTGTAGAGTAGGAAACATTGGTATAGCAACATCTAAAATATTGTTCTTAAATTTTTACACATGAATCAATATTATGTTTGAGTAATTATAAGCATTCTAGAAAAAAAAGTTTTGGTTGAGTTCTAAAGAACATTTTGTACAACAGAAATTTGTCACCCGCCAGTTCATAAAATATAGCATGATTTTGATTTATAATTCTAGATACTAGGTCATGGCTTGCTGAGTATTTTGTAGGTGCTCTTTTTTTTTTCCAGCCTTTAATGATGTATTAGACACATTAAGCATTTCCTTGCATAATCTGAATTGATTGCTAAGATTAGCAATGTCTAATTGAATGTCTGAAATGTCTGGTGGTAATTACCTAGTCCTGAATTGCTGTCCCAAATCTTGCATTTTCCTAAACAAATCTACATTACTCAGCTATTTGCTCAATGCTTTTTTGTTGACATTTATCAGCTGAGTACATGCCGTGTTACCCATGGGAGGCCATTTGATTACATTCATGGATCTGAGCTATTTCATGGGCTCCATGCAGAAGCAAAACACTTTTTGTTACATTTGATAAATCCAATGGCATGTACTTGTCACCACATTGTTATTTGTTGAAGTGATATCTGTTTATTATGAAAGTATCTTTGCAGGTTTTTTGACCTGTTTATCAGATGCTCTAAGAATATCTATCAGTTCTTTTACCTCCTTTTTGGTAAGACAGTGTTCATCTTTCTATAATTGCCTTTGAATGATAGGCCTTATCTTTCACTAATATGGTACAGATTTTTGTTGGGAGACTTTTTAAAATTTGTTACCTGCTTAACAGTTCTGAAAGTATAAATGGGATTGGGTAGAAGTTAATTGCCTTAAATGTGCTCACTTTGAACTTTGATTTCAGGATGCCAGTAAGTCTTTTAACATATTCAGTCATACCTTTTCTTTTAGTAGCTTTAGTGTAGTATAAATATGTTTTGCCTGGAAGAGACCAAAGTATTATTATCACCTTCACCCATTGATTAATTTGACCTACACATTCAAGTTCAAATCTTTCAGTCTCTATCTTACTTTGGTTTATGTTAATTTATACTTATCAAGTTGAAATGAGACTTAAATAAAATGGAGAATTGGAGGAGCTATTTAGTATTTCATTAGAGCCATACATAGCTTGATGTCATCCATGTATATCAAGTGATTGGTAAGATTATTTGGTTTTATTCATGCTTTAATTTGGAAGCCACACTTATTTTCAGGAGAGACAATCGTAGATTTCAGGTGAGCAGAACTATAATGGGCTTAAACTGTTTCCTTGGAAAATGCAATGTTTTATATCAATTATTTTTGACATTATCATGTTAGCATGTTTCAAGTAGAGAATAGCTTTTATGTAGACTGCTGATGTAGACTTTCTTACTATATTTACTCATGATTCTATTTTCCATAGATGCATTACACAAATAAGCCACCATAATTATAAAACTGAGTGAAAGGTTTTGGTATAATCAATAAAGGCAGTACCCTTTCAGGTGTCATCTTCAATAATTACCAGATCAATAATATATTGCTATATATGCCCCAGGGAATTTTTAGCACTATGTCCTATAAATTGCTTTCTATATAGTAAATTGGCATATAATTAACTCATATTTTGGAGAGGTGATATCTTCATTTGAGATGAGAATTTATAGCTAATATATAACCAACATATAATATAGAATTAATGAGGAGCTTCAAAAAACAATAGTAAAAGTTGTCATCAAGGATATGTTTGACAGGAAGAGATTGGTCATATAGTAGGAATAAGGGCTGACAGATGAACAACAAGAATACTTCAAGGGTCCCTCCAAAGTATCAGGAAAAAGCAAAAAAGACCTATTGTCAAATGAACTCTCTGGTAAACTTATTGGGGACATGGACGAGAGTAACAAATTAGGCAGGTATAGATGGATTTCAATCTCTGTCATTGGATGCAATCCCCAAATCATTGAGTTTGCAGATTCATTTGATGCTCAGACTCATTGAAATCTAGAGAGTCCTATGAACTCTTGGATTTGCCCACATTTGAGATCCTAATGTATATTGGAGGTGCCATATGTCACCTTTAATAAAGAGCTGTACTGAATGTTTCTGCAGGCCACTTATACAATTGAGCCATGCCTTTATATCACACCTTAAAAATTAAGATGATAAAAACGGCTTAATTAAAAGTGCTAAATAGCATTAGTTTCTAATAGTTTGATTTGAGACAGTTAATAGAGCATTTTTTTATTGACTTCTAACTCACTGTCAACATACTTTAAAAATCTGATGACAAATGATAGCTTAACTTCTAAATTAATCAAATTTACATATCATTTACATCAAGGTTACGTACAGTAGCTTAAAAGCTACTAAAGCTTAAAAGCATACTAAGACTTTTTACATAGTCCGTACTTGTGAACTGGTTGATTGGTTGTTGTTCTCGAAGAGGACCAAAATGACATCACTATGTTGTGATCAGGGTATTTAGTGTGTCTTCACTGCAGCTGATCAGACCAGTGGCAAGCTCTGAAGGGTCCACCGTAGGTCAGGCATATATAGTCTATGTGAACATTTCTCTCTAAATTTGTGCATCTCAAGTTTCTTTTGAGCTACTGCAATTCTGCTTTGCTTATAGAGCACAGCGCCTTCTTTGATGCAGGCATGCTATGATGGATGGTCCTGTGCTAGTGTCTTCCATGTCTCACAATTGATTCTAAAGTTCTTGAGAGCATTCTTGTATGGAACTGTATTGTCATTAGTTATTGCTGATGATTTCCTTGTCTTAGAGACTGATGGTCAGTAAAAAAGAAAATCAGTAATCCAACTAAAAGGCAGTGATGCTAACTATGAGGTCATTTTGAAAAGTAAGAGAATAATAATAGTAATAGCTTATATAAGTATATGTCATTTGATCCTCTCAACAACCCTATGAGCCTCTGTAAGTATCATTATATAATATTCTAGATGACACTCAGGTCCACAGAGGGTTAAATGACTTATTCTGGATAACACTACTAGTATATATAACTATCTAATGAATTATACCAAGTTTTTGAGGGCTTGTCAATGGGAAGAGAGCCCACACTCACAAATCATGGATCCTTTGGCAGCACATGATTCCAATTTGAAATGTATCCTATTGAAAGTCATGGTGTACAGCTCTGTAAAATGGTGTCTATAACTTTCTTTATAGAGTAAGCTTTTTATTTTTAAGTTTCATGCAAAACCGCAATCACCAACAAAAATATTCAAACAGAAAAAAATAATCATATATAATACCATAAGCTATTAATTATTTAAAATTTGTTTTCAAAATACCAATTTTGACTTTAACAAAGTAACAATAACATCCTGTTTGTTTACCTTTCTATTTTTTAACTTTTGCTTCTATGGTGGATTGTTGTTTGTTTTGCTGCATGGAGAGGAATTTTGGTGATCTTTTACTTAGTAATTATTAATAATAATGCTTTGTTGTCATTATTTGATAAAATGGCAAGAGACCTTAGAAATCGTATGGCCAGCCCTCTACTTTTACAGATGAGCAAACAAAAGCCCAACAAAGTGGAGTACTTGCCCAAAATCCCATAGCTAATTAGTAGAATTTGAACAGAAGTCTCCTAAATCCCAATCTAGTAGTCTATCCACTACATTATGTTGCCTCATTTGATTATATAGTACTCTGGATACATACATAAATTTGTATTATATTTAATTGTGTGCAAATTTTATTCTGTCTAGTAGGTTATGAACTCCTTGAAGCTGGGACTGCATCTTATTTATATTTGTGTAACTCCTAGCGCTTAGCACAGTGAATTGTATGTTGTGGATGCTCAGTAAATATTTACATCCTATTTGGAGGGAAGGGAGGAAAGGATGGTTCAACTTGTATGTTCGGTTGTTGTATGCAAACCTCAAAGTACTAGAACATTTAGCTCTTTGGCATTTAAAGCTCTTAAGGCCTAATTCCAATCTATCTTTCCATACTGATTTCACATTACTCCCTTCCCCCTTGTGGACTCTTATGTTCCAGGCAAACTGGCCCATTTCTTCTTCCAGAGTACAATATCTCTTCCATATAATTGGAAGAACACTGATTTTGGTGTCAAAGGACCTGTCAAATCCTGCTTCTCTCATTTACTACCTTGTGATCTTAAGCAAGTCATTTAATTAATCTTGGGCTTCCTCATCTGTAAAATGATGTTGCTGGATTACTTGGTCTCTGAGGAGCCATAACCTTCCTTCCAGGCCTCTGCTTAATGGATCCCCCATTCCTGGAATGCTGCCCTTTTCTCCTCCTCCTCCTTTTCCTGCTCCTCTTCCTCTTCTTTCTCCAAGCTTTCTTCAAGGTTCTTTTTGAGAGCCACTGATTACAAGAGACCTTTCTTGATGCTCCTAAATTGTTTGTGCTCTGGAAAACCCCAATTTATTTTTACCTTAGCTATATTTGTCTGCCTGTGTGTTTCCACCTGAAAAATGTAAAATACTTGAGCATGAGGACAATGTGCTTTTGTCTTTTCCATTCTCAACATCTAGCATAGTACCTGGCACATTGTAGGTGTTACTTAAATGAAGAAAAATGGGAATTGTTATTTTTACTATCCATAGGCTTAAATTGAAAGGGCACTTTCCCCCAAATTCAACCCCACTGACTTGTTCCACCACTATAGTTTCATTCCTTTGGGTTGGGAAGGATTTTTATTTTCAGGAGACATGAATCTTTAAAAGCAGATATCTCCCCCCCCCCCCCCCCCCCGCCCTGCCTCCCCAGAAGGTTAGCATTGAGCCCCATTATTTTATACTTAAGTTACCTGGCTCATACCTTAGCAGCAATTAGCTGATAACCAACTGGAAAGCAAAAGTTATGACCATGATTAGGCCATGATTAGGAAGGGGGCATTAATAGGGAAGATAATAGATGCCAAGAACGAACCCTACCTATTTTACAACTTGGAGGAAGGGATAGTTCTTCAGAAGGGTGTTGGCTCAAGGTTAAAAGGAGCCATAATCTGTGAGATTTCTTGGAAAACCCAAGGCCCTATGCTGGTATTACAGCGTGGTATGGGGGGAAAGAACATTTCAGTTGACTCTATCTGGTTTCAAATCTTGGTTCTGCCAGAGGCTCCCTATGTTATTTTGGATAAGTCTCTTTTCCTCTCTGAGCCTCAGTTTTTTCATTTGTAAAATGACAAGCATAATACTTGCACTACTTAACTCAAAGCCTTGGGGGGAAAATGCATTTTGTAAGCTTAAAATGCTATAGAAATAAGAGCTATTATTATGCTCTATTAGAAGAGGACTTTATAGTAGAAGATAAGCCTATAAGAATGTTAGAAATATGATGTATGAATGTTATTCCTTCCACGTCTCAGTGATTAGGGATGCGGTGCTCCCACCGTCTGGAAAATCCATGTAAAATTTTGTGGCCTTCACTTCATACCTAGAAAAGAAGTTTGATTTTTTTTTTCTTTTATGGAGTGTTTACAGTGTCTTCTTGTAAAATTTGGGTTGAGTATTTGGTCATAGGCAGTGTGTTGTCTGCTGGCCTTCGTGTGTCATCTGTGGCTTCCGCAAAACTCCTCAAAATTCCCATTTAATTTCTTATGCTGACCCGATGGGGAAAGCCATGGTGTGGAAGGAATAACTACTATACACAAACATATGCAAACTTGTTAACAACTCTGTGAGACAAGTAGGTATTGTTAGGCTCATTTTGCAAGTAGGGAAAGATCAAAGAGGTTGTGGTTTGCTACACCTGCACGTGGTTCAGTTGGAAGAACATTAGATTTGGAGTCAGAGGACCTGAATTCAAATTCTGCCTCTGGCACTTAAAACCTATAATCAGTTCTTGAAACAAGTGACCCTACTTATCTCTAACTAAAGTTAAAATAGAAAGAAAAAAGTTAATGTTCATTTGTGCTAAATCAGGTGTCCAAAGACTTTTTTTTTTTAGTGGAGAATCTGAAATGTTTTTTTCAGATTTTTGAAGTCAGGATCAAGAGAATGGTTAGATTTATTTATTAACAGAAGGGAGGGACAAGGGACACAGTTGTTGGCATTAACTGCCAGTCTTCTAATTTTTCTGGTTAGTCTTTAGAATTAATGAAGGGAATCACTAATTTAGTAGTCTCTTAAATGTGACCATCCCAAAAAAAGTGATGTAGAAAGTTGTCATTTTAATCTCCAAAAAGTTGTATTAGCTTTACTTTAAGAATGAAAAGCTGGTGGAGAATGTGGGCGGGGAAGACTAAATGGACCTGAAATAGAGGTGGTAATGTCAAAACTTTCAAGTGGCATCCCACATGATTGACTGAACTTTGATTCATTTATTTGAAAGCTTTTGGAAATCAAATATACAGCCAACATGTGGGAAACTTATAGGAAGAATATTGGAGTTAATGTCTTAAAAACCTGCCAGTTACTTAACTCAGTTTCTCCATTATCCTTAATTATAGAAATATAGTCAGTGGTGCCCCTTAAACATTACTTTGCTTAAAAACAAGCATAATTGGGGTTGTCTTAAGTGCTGAGCAGCCGTGAGCAGAATTGACCAAAGAGAGGAATAAAAAGTCTCATCTGGTAAGGTTGAGGTTTTTTGTTTTTGTTGTTGTTTGATCTGAGGTCCAAAGTCTTTAATGAAAATTTGGTTTATCCCTTTATTCAAAAATTTTTCTAGGTCCTCTTTCCTTTCTTCTTTCTCTCCTTCCCTCCTTCCTTCTTTCCTCCCCCTTCCTTTCTTCCCTTCCTTCTTTCCTCCCTCCCTTCCTTAGTTTCTCCCCCTTTTTCTTTCCTTCATTCCTCCCTCCTTCCTTTTCTTCTTTCCTTCCCCTCCATCTTCCCCTTCCTTGCCTCCCCTTCATTCCCTTCTTCTCTATTTCCTTCCCTCCCAAAGATAGCTCAGAAAATTCAGATAAAATACATTATGTTGAAGAATTTGAATCGACTTAAGTCAGCCTAATTTCTAACCCTACACTAGCTATGTGACCTTTGCCAAGTCGTGTTACTTCTCAGAGCCTGTTTCCCCATCTGTAAAGTAAATATAGTAGAAGCCTAAAGCCAAGAATGTGGTGAACTTTTCTGTTGTTATTTTGTTTCCTTTATCCAAACAGAAAAAAACATAGACTAAGTCTGGAAGGAATGTTAAGAGACCATCTAGTCTACCTCCCTCTCATTTTATAGATTAGTGAGTAGATATTTAGTGAAGTTATGAAACTTACTTGCCCATGATCCTTTACCTAGATGGTAGCAAAACTAAGATTGGAATCTAGGCACCCAGATTCCTAGTGCACTGTTCTTTCCACTTTATTAAAGTACCTTTGCTAATAACCCGCATTGCTGATCCCATGGGATTATTGTGAGAAATAAGATAATGTATGTAAAAACCTGCATTATACTGTAAGGTACACTGTAAATGTAAGGGGTTATTATCTAAGCCTTTCTTTAAAAACTATATTTTTATTGATATCTTTTGTTTTTATAGTGTTACTCTCAGGCCTTAGGGAAACATCTTCCTTTTCCAGAAAGCCAACCCTTATAAGAAAGAGAAAAAAGGGGGAAAAAAATCAGCAGACCTACTAATACACCAAAAAAAGGTCTGACCTTACATGCAGTTTTCTACCACCACCACCGTAGTCCCACACTTCTGCAAAGAAGATGAGAAATGCCTTTTCATGTGTCTCCTTTAGGGCCAAACTTGAATTTTATAATTTCATGGCATTTAATTGACTTCTAATAAAAACTTGATATTTTCCTTGGACAGCAAATTTTATTAACATTTAAGGGTGAACTAAAAAGCCCATGATGCCAGCTTTCCTAATATAATGAGATAGTAATGATAAAAATAAAGTATATATTATAAAACCATGCTAACCACTGTGAAATCTTTTGGCTGAGATATGCATTCCAATATATTGACTGTGGTGGCATGTATATATACTGATGACAGTGAAGTTCTTGAATTGCTCAGAATGTTTTTATCATTCATCTAGCATACAGTTGTAAATTCATATTGCAATTCCAAGGTTTCTTGATGGGATGGCATTCCCCCAAAGTTTCAGCTTCAATGAACCTGATGTTTTCACTGATCATTATTTGAAGAGATTTCTGGAGTTCTGTAGGAATACCTAACACTTTGTGGCAATGTATATATTACATGCAAGGGCTACTTGTTGAGTTTCTCCTTTAATGACATTTCAGTCTTGAATTTGGGTGATATATTTTCTTTTGTGATCATTGATTACTTCTCTGGCCAGTTTTCAGCATGAACAGTATTTCTATGAAAGAGAAAATTGTAAGTGAAACCTAGAAACAAGAAATGGGCAAGTCATGACTTCACTCTGTTTCTTGGGAATTGGGAATATTTGTAAGGTGGTAGCCCAGCCTTTTAGGGGTTTGTTTAGTTCTAGTTTACAGTGGTCAGATATACTGTGTTTCAAAAGTTTGGGAAGGTCTTTGCTGATTACTTGAAGAGAAATTCTTTTCCCTACAAATTCCAAAGCCTTGGGATAAAAAGTAGCAAATTCACCTCTTTGTTATTGCAAATATTACATTGTACTGGCTAAGTATTAAAAGAATGAAATGAAAAGTGGGCAAGTAGAACTGGAATTATTATGCCAAATATATGAATGCTTTACCTACTGGCCCTAAGCACTTTGACTTGTGACGCCAGCTCAACTTCTATAGCCAGTCAGTCTCTAATTGACAGGGGAGAAGTAGCATTGCCATAGTGTGGCTTCAACTCTGCTCAGTTTCCTCATACTATCATTTTTATCTATACTGTTCCAAACCACAGCTTTGGTCAAAATGGCAAACCCTGGCCAGGAAATTAATATTTTAAAATCTATGTCTAATGTATAATTTAACTCAAAAAAAAAAAAAAAAAAACTTCTGTCAAGCTGCCACTGTGCACTAGGTACTGAATGAAGAAAGATATACTTTTGATGAATCCTTCACCAATTGTCTTATTAGAGCTAAGAGGTATCTTAGAGATGTTCTGTCCTCCTTTTATGATGAGAAGACTAAGGCCTGGAGAAATGAAGTAATTTGCCTGTGGTCACACAACTAATTAGTGTCAGAGCAGTTTATAATCTGGCATGGTACATTTTGCATACATGTAAGTGCTGTGCCAATGGAGAGGAATTCTTAGTTTTAGATATTTTTTGTGTTTGCTTTTCATCATATGTACAGGCCACCCTTATCTAACACCAATTAGTTCTTCAAAAATAGGTCATTAGATGAAAAATGTTACAGGGAACAGTGTAATATATCTAAAAAGAGATGACGAGTCAGATTATATAATATGGTTTAATATAGTAATGACAATATTGCAAAAATGTCATTTGTCAAAAGATCATATGTTAGAGCAGAGTCTTTACAAATTATCTGGTCCAAACCCTTCATTTTAGAATTATAGGATCATAGATTGAGAGCTGAAAGGAACCTTAGTGATAATTTAGTGCAGATGTTGGCAAACTCTGTAGTTCATGGGTCAAGTTTGGCCTACTAAACTTTTTAGCCCATGAACTAATAATAGTTTTTACATTTTTAAAAATTAGCGTTTTAAGATCCTACAGAATTTTGCCGGTGGGGCATAAGTTGCTGACCTCTAATCTAGTTCAGCATCTTCATTTTTCTGATTTTGAATTTGAGGCTTACAGTAATGAAATGACTTACCTAACCCCAGTAGTAAGTGGCAGAATAATTTTTTAAACCTATGTTCTCTGACTCCAAATCCTGTGTACTTGCCCTGCCCCCTGCCTTTTTTTTTTCCACAGATGAGATTTGGAAAGTGAATTGCTAGTAAATTAGAGTGACATCTGAAAAAAGGATTTGGATTTTCCCAACCTTAAAGTATAAGAATGATGACATAATTTAACTCCTATTTTCTTTTTTTCTGCCAAGAAAAAATTATCTTTGGTTAGGAAAAGACAGAATAAAAATCACTGATAGGAAGTTGAAAACTAATAAGATAGTATCTTGATGCCCTTGTCCAGCTCCGGTCACCATATAATATGACAGGCCAGGGTACTTAGAGACCTGCAGATAAAGTTGTTAAGCCCCTTCAGTGATCTTTGAAGATTATGCATAAAAGAAAATGTTCCACAAGTTTAAAGAAGTGCAAATGTTGTCCCATTTCCAAAGAAATGGAAGAATATAGAGTCTGAGAACTATGTTCCAAAGAGCTTGACCTTTTTTTCTGGCAAAATTCAATAAACATATCATTAAAGGGATTGCTAACAAACATCTAGAAAAGAAAACATTGATCTCAAAGAGTCAGCATGGCTTCATCACAAAAAGGTCATGCCAGACTAACCTCCTTTCCTTTTTGACTTGCTTACTAATTGGTAGAGCAGGGGAATGCTGTTGGTTACCTAGATTTCAGCAAAACATTTGACAAAGTCTCTCTTGTCCTTGTGAACAAACTGGATCGAGTAGGCTAGACAACAGAACAACAGTTATAGAAGGATGCAGAACAAGTTAAATAGACAGACCTCAAAAGTTGCCTTTAATAAGTTGATGTCACTTTTGACAGAAGTCCCCAGCAGAGTGCCTTAAGGATGCTTTTCACTTTGTTTTTTTAACATTCATGATTTGGATGAAGGCACAGGTATCATACTTATAAAATTTGCAGATGAGACTAAGTTAGAAGTGTATTAGGTTACAAATACTAACACATTCGATAACAGAGCCAATATTCCAAAAGATCTCAATAGACTAGTACAATCAATCACCCAAACCTAATATGATGGAAAATTAGTGGGTTTAAGTGTTAAATCCTATCATTTAGATTCGGAAAATGGGCTTCACAACTACAAGTTATAAAAGGCAAGGCTGAAGGAGAGAGAGACAGACAGATAATGACAGAGAGACAGAGACGGAGGATACAAGCACACAAGAGCATTTCTTAAGTCCTTACTATGTGCCAGTCTGCACTAATGCTGACAGTCTCTGCCCTCAAGGAACTTATTACATTCTTTTGGAGGAAAATACATAAAAGGGAGCTAGGAAGAAAGGAGGGAAAGAAGGAAAGAAGGAAGGAAAGAGTGGTATCTGAGCAGCAGCATAGTGTAGAGATGCTTATGAAGTGATGTGAAAGATCGATCCTGGGCAAAGCAAAGAGAAAACTCACCTATCCAAACCTGGTGTCCCAGAAACAATCCAAGGTTCCAATGAGAGGGGTTGAGGATGATCACTGTTTAGACAACTGAAGGCACGGAAAGGGAAGGGAGTGAGGAAGTAATGACTGCTTTTATGAAAAATATCTGGTGGTTGGCTTGCTAATTCAACATGAATTAACTGGGTGACAAAAAGCAGAAGAAAATTAATAGGATCTTATGCTACATTGAGAGGAATAGTGTCTAGAAAATATGAGTGATCTTCCCTAGTCAGATCACATCTGGAGAATTGTGTTCATAAGCAAGAACAAAGTATAGTATATCCAGAAGAGAATAATATGGACATGGAAAGGGCTAAAGACCATACCTTGTCAGTACTAATTGAAGGACTTAAGGATATTCATCCTGAAGAAGAAAATATTTTGTGAAGTGGGAGAGATGGTTTTCAAATATTTGAAGGATTGACATGGGGGAAATGGATTAAAGTTGTTCTGGTAAGCTTTAGAAAGCAAAATCAAGAGCAGTGGGTAGAACCTGTATCAGAGGCAGATTTAGGCTTGATGTAAAGGGAAAAAAAAACTTCCTAATAATTAGAATTGTCCAAAAGTGGGATGAACTGCCTTGGAAGGTAATGGGTTCCCCCTTTCTGGAGATCCCTTTAGTGAAATCTTGATGACCACTTATTTGGGATGTTTTAGAAAGGATTCTTGGTCTAATAAAATTTGACCAGTACTAACATGGTCCATTACTAGATGACCTCCGAGTTTTTTGCTGAAGCATTATTGCTGTCCTTGCTTGTAGTCTTCCTTTTCCAAACCATCTTCCACACAGCTGCCAAATTGGTATTCCTAAAGTACCAGATCCGACTATGGCACTCTTTTGCCCAAGAAACTTTAGTGGCTTCCTTTTACTTCTAGGACAAACTATACACTCTTCTCTTTAGTATTGAAATCTTTCTGTGCCAGTTTCACACATCTCCTCCCCATGTCTGCTGTTTGTGCCAAATCGACTCATTCTTCCCCTTATATGACATTTCATCTCCCATCTTCATGTCTAGAATGCTCTTCCTCCCTAACTCTGTCTATTGAATTCCTTAGCTCCCTTTAAGGATCAGTACAAGTATAATGAGGCCTTTCCTAATGTCTCTTTTTAGTGTTGTTTGCCCCCTGCCTCTTAAAATTACTTCATATTTTACATTGACTTATTCGTGTACATGCTGTTTCACAATGAAGATTTATGAGAAGAATTATTTTGTCTTTGTATTTTCTTGACCTGGAAAGAGTATAGTAAATTGTAGATGCTTAACAAGTGCTTTTTGAATTTAATTGAATTCTTAATCTGCAAACTGAGGCCTAACTAAGCAAAGTGATTTCCCCAACAATACAAAGCTTGTGAGTGGCAATGACTGAATTCAAGAACTGAACTGGTCTTCTCATTCCAAGTGCAGTGTTCTTTGGGAAATGCTGTAACAGGTTTGCCTCAGTTGTTTATTTGTAATTACTGATCAATAATTAAATCAATATTGTTTTAGCAGACTTGACATTAAACAACTTTATTAGTTTCCCCTTTCATATCAACTGTACTGAAATAGTCCTGGTTATTTGCTGTTGTCATTTGTGCTACCAGTTGCAAAATTTTTAAAGTATTTGTTACATTTGAAATTACAAGATGGTTACTTTAATAAAGACATGTACTCAAAATAGTGTATTAATGGGATTTTTTAGTCTAATCTGCTTTGGGCATATTAAGGAAAGAATGTGGTTTGAGACAATAGCATAAATTCCAGGCCGCCAAGGAAAGCCCAGTGAAGAAGGGAAACTCACCATACCCAAAGGCCCTTACCAGTTCCCCCTCCCGCTTCCAGTCTTCCTTTTATAGATTCCCAAGCACCACAGGGAATGTTTGGATGGTAGCTACAACCATGGAGAGGATGGAATTTTAATTAAGTTATTGTTGGTTTTTTCCAGACCTGTATCTTTGTTGGAAAGTTGTTTGCATTCCTGTGGCCCAAAGTATAAGGAAATGATCCGTATTAACAATTTCCAATTATTTCCTCAAGGGTTCCTTTATTGGCAAACTCCTTTAATGTCTTTGTTCATAAGAGAGAGAAAAATGACTCAAAGCATTGCTTTAGATCTCTGTGGACCCATCTGATATATTTTCTTCCAGTTTTTCTTATTCAGCTATAACCCAAGGTGATATGCTATGTTCTGTGACAACTATATCCTTTTTCATTACTTTTACATTACTCTTTTGACAATACCAGAGATCTGGTCCTTTTCTCAGAGTATTTCTCTGGGGTTCTCTTATCCTGTTCAGAGTACTAAAACTAGACAGGATTTTAATTGGCTCAGGATTTTTAGGTGTTCCTTAATTCTTTCTCTATCGTGACATGAGTAGAAGCAGTCTCTTGAAACCTTTAAAGTAACACTATGTGAAATGAGTTTGGTCGAGTTGACAGATATAATAACCGTTACACTAATAGCAATGTTCAGTCAGTAGGTAATGAGGAATGATGGATGATTTCTTTAAGGTTTCTGTTTGTGGTGGTAAAGATGACCCCATGATTCAAATATCAGAATATCCATATTCTAAAGAGTAATAAAAGAAAGAGGAAAAACAATCTGTAGTGTGCCCAAAGGATTCCCATTAGACAACAGATGGTGGGAGAAATTGTTAAAAGGAACTTTACAAACACAAATATAGTAAATGGTAGATTTCAGATGTATCTTCTGAGATCACCTTTAAGTACTAACTGGAAAATCTGGCCACAGATACAAAAGATTCTCTTCAGTTTTATGAATCAAAATTTTATTGTTAATGATATTTCTATGCATGGAATTTTCTCATAAAAGAACAATATGCTACCCTGCTTTGCTTTTACTAGCTGATGGCTTAATTGCTTCATAAATAAATACTTTGCAGAACATAGGGGATTTAAGTATATTTCTTGCTATGTTTGTTTTGTAGATGGTTTTGTAATTTAAAAAAAATCTTTACACTGTTTCTGGTATCTACCTTTAGGTTTGCTTCCTTTAAAAATTTTATTGATATATTTTGGTTTTATATTATTTTCCTTTCTGAATATCTCTCTCCTACTTCTCCTACCCAACAAGTAGTACTCTATAACAAAGAATAAAAAAGGAAGGAGAAAAAGTAGTAAAAAAAAAACTAACCAGTAAATCGGTGGATTCTGATTCTATATGCAGTGCTTCATGCAGAGTCTCTTGCTTATCCAGAAGGATGATGTTTTTCCTTTTAAAAAAAGATTATTTTTCATTAATAAGCATTTATTTTCTCTCTTTCCCTTCTGTTCCCCTCACTGAAAAAAAAGAAACACAAAACCAAAACTCTTGTAATAAATATGCAGTCAAGCAAAACAAATTTTGCCTTGGCCAGGCCCCAAAAATTTATATCTCATTCTACATCTTGAATACAGCATTTTCTGTCACGAAATAGGGAGTAGCATGCTTCATTATTCGTCCCTAAGAATTGTGATTGATCATTGCATTGATCAGAGAGAATTGTCTTTCAAAGTTACTTGTCTCTACAAATTGACCTCTTGGTTTTTTCTCACTTCACTCTCCTAACAATGCTACTTGCAGCTGCTGTGGAGGTCTAAGACTAGTAACATCAGCACGCAGGAGGGCTGCTAGCACAGCTTCTTTGATCTGATTTTCTAAAGCAAAGCAATTTATAAGGGGTCAACAGTCTTACTTTAATCAAACGCATATATGTCATTCACTTGGTTCAGGGGAAAAGTCAGCACCCTGAACTTCAGAGAAAATACAAACAGAAATTACTAGCAGCAATTATATAAACAGAGCAAATACAAACAGCAAAGACCAACAGACAGGGCTTCCAACTGTCTGACCAAAAGTAATACACACATAATTAACAGAGGGAGAAGCACCAACACCTGGGTCTTTCAAAGCTGGGGGTGGGAGGCCTCCTTAATGGCTACCCAGAGTCTCATCTGGCTACATCACAGGAGCACTCTTCCCACGAGTGAGCCTCAAAGCAAAATGCCAACCTCAGAGTATATATACACTTCTTCAGGGTCAGAGGGCATCACAACCCTCGTGATCCAGGCTCATGTGACTCAGACTTACATGTGTTTCGGGCAGGTCACGTGGGCCTATTAATGGATGGGAAAGATCTTCCCATTAAGCAAAACTACATTAACAATACAACTCTATATCATATAAAAATTCCTACAGATTTCTTTGGGACCTTTGTTCTAGAAGCAATGTTGCTAGAATAAAAACTATACACTTTTGTGGCTGTGGGGGAATAATTCCTATTGCTTTCCAAAATATCAGCACCAATTCACAGCTCTATCAATAGTGAATTAGTGTGCATGTTTCTCCAACATCCCCGCAATATTTGTTATTTTTCTTTTTTGTTAAATTCGCCCATCTGATAGGTATAAGGTAGAACCTGAGATTTGCTTTAATTTATATTTCTCTAATAGTGATTTGGAGCATTTGCTTTAATATGCAATTAATGGCTTGGATTTCTTTCTCTGAAAACTATCTCTTTGTATCCTGTGAATCATTTGGGGAATGGCTCTTATTCTTATAAATTTGAATGAGATTCTTGTTTGGAATCATCTTATTTATCTTGGCAAAGTGCCTAGTAGATAATAGTTACTTGATAAATGCTTGTTGACAGGACTTGGAAATGTGAAAGAAAGTTGATGCAAAGATTTTTTTTCACACAGTTAACAGTTTCCCTTCTAATTTTGTCTTCATTGGCTTGATTTGTACAAAAACTTAAATTGTATACAATCACAGATTCCAGTTTTCCTATTCTACCCATTACTTTTGCTGTACAGGACATAAATTTTGCTTTCATAATTTTCATTCCTCTTTTGAATCATTCAGGAATAGCATGTTTTAGTTTCATGCTCTCTTCAAATTCTACAAGATCTTCAGGCTTATCAAATATTTCATTATTTTCCTCTGTTTCCTTTGCTATATTTATTCATATATGTTTGAACTCATTGGCTAGATCTAGAGGCTACATTTCTTTCTGCTGTTAATGATTTCCCTGTTGATGTATCTGCTAATGGTCAGTCTTTGAGTTTTCATCTAAGATCTTTGGTAATTTCAGTCTCTTTCTCCCCCTTATTTTCACCTATTAATTGCTTTCTGAGTCTTTGATTTGCTGGTTTCTTTGGGGACTCAATCTCAAAGCATCTTAACCTCCTCTCACACCTGACAATTCATGGTACACCAGCCTAGGTTTCTGCCATAAGTGACTTGGGTGAACAGAACTGGCTCCATCTGGGTGCTGAGTACTTTCCCTCAACCTTAGTTGAGTGCCACATGGTGCATCCCCATCCCCACTCTCAGCTTTGCCACATGTTCACTGTGAGCTGTCCTGCTCCGTCTATTCCTCAGTTCTCTGACAGAACTTCCATTCTCAGTGCTAGGAGGTTAATTTTTGTGATATAGGTCTCTGAGGGTCTGGGAAGAGTAGGGGTAGGATGTGGTGTTGAATATTATTTCCAGTTGAGACACACATCCTGCCTCTTTACTTCTGTTCCTAGCTGTCCTACAGAGAACTTTTGCAGCACAGAATGTTCAGTCTTCTGTGGTGCGGGCTGTGTGGTCTCAATAAGTTTCAGTAGCCTAGAATACTACGGAGAAGTATGTTGGCTGGCTATCTGTCCTAGCCTGAGTAAACCTACAGACAGGAATCAGGATTTCCATGGCACTGGAAAGAGGAAAAGAGACTGGGGTTTGGGTTTTAAGTCTATTGCAAGACAATATGGGTCAGCTAATACAGCCTTGCTGCTGTTAATGTGAGGTGAGAGGGAGGGTTACTGAGTGGGCTCAGTGTAGATGTCAGTTCCTGGGTTTGTTTTTCACCTTCTTTTGTATTCTAAGACAGCTGAAATTTCTTTATCTTCAGCACTTAATTCCTGTTTTGGAGAGATTTGAGAGGTTGATGAAATCAAAAAATATCTGGTCTTTCATCTTGCCTAATCATGTGACCCAAGTTGCCTCTCTTGTTAGACAGGTGATTGGGCAATGGGTTTTTATTGAGGTCTTTCTCTGTCTTTCTTTAGGCCTTCAGTGACCCAAAGTTGGGTTCCAGAATAAAGCTGAGAATTCATGTCCTGGGTGGAAAAACAAGAGCCAGGTAAAATAAATAAACAGTGTATTCCTCTGAGTGTTCTATGCCATGACACAGCTATTTGAAACTCAATATAAGAATAAATTATTTCATAATTTGGAAAAAAAGTAATAAATTGAAGAAAATATGAACTCTCAATTTTAAATGTGAATGTATTAAACAACCTAATAAAATTTAAAAGAATGACAGTTTGAAAAAGAAAATAACCCACAATCTGTTGCTTCAAGAAACTCATTTTAAAAACAGACAGACACAGAATAAAAATGAGAAAAAGTAAATCCAAAAAAGCAGAAATTGCAAATATGTTCATTCATTTCAGTTGTCTCTGACTTTTTGTGATCTCATTTGGGGTTTTCTTGGCAAAGATACAGTGGAAAGATTTACCATTTCCTTTTCCAGCTCATTTTACAGATGAGGAAACTGACTGAGGTCAAATTTGAACTCAGGTCTTCCTGATCCCAAGCCTGGTGCCACCCAGCTCCCATTGTAATCATGCTATCAAACAAATCAAAAACTTTCAAAACACAAAAAAGGATAAACAAAGAAACTGTATTATTCTGCAAGGAACCATAGACAACAAACCAATATTAGTATTGAATTTAGATCTTCCAGATGCCTAAGCATCAAAATTAATAAGGGATGCATTAATTGAACAACAGAAACATATAGACAGTAACACTATAGTAACAGATTTCTGTGTCTCTCTCTTAGTTTCAGAAAAGTCTAACAGAAAGATAAAGGGAAAAATATGGAATTGAACAAATTGCTAGGGAAACCAGAGCTAAGAAGATGATGTCTTCTAAAAGGGATTACTAAAGAATATACATACTGTTCATTCCATATAGAACTTTTAGAAAAATTATCCATATATTAGGATACTGGGATATTACAAATAAAGGGGAAATGTAGAAATAGTAAGTATATAGACTATAATACAATAAAATAGTAATTAATTCAGGCACCCCAAACAAAAGACAAAGATAGAAATGGAGACTTAAAGATGAAATCATAAATAATGAGTGGGTGAAAGAACAAATCATGAAAAGAACAAAATGCCAAAATTTCTAGGAAGCTCATGGTGGGGTTAGAAATCATATCTCTACAAACATAAAGAAAATAGAAAAAAGAGGGAATTAATTAACTGACTATACATTAAAAAATTAGGAAGTCAACAAACTTCAAATGAACGCAAAAGAAGAGATATTAAAAATATTAGAGAAGAAATAGATAAAATGGAAACAAAAACCTACCAAAGTGAAGAAAAAAACTAAAAAGTGGTTCTTTGAGGGGACTAATAACATTTATAAACTTTTATTCAATCTCATTGGCAGGAAATCAGATGAACAAAATAGCAAATAAATAAGGTGAAATCACTACAAAACCAGAAGAAATAAAAAAAGAATAATGAGAACCTATTATACGTACTTAAATACTAACAAAACTGAGAACATAAAAGAAATAGAAATACTTCCAAAGTATATAATACCTAGACTAACAAAAGAGCAAATTAATATCTTAAATAACCAAATTTCAGAAAAGGAAGTAGAACTGGCTACAAAGGAACTACTAAAAAAAAAAAAAACTCCTGGAACTAGTGGATTTGCCAAAGAATTCTATCAAAATCTTAAAGAAAAATGTTAACCGTACTACACAAATTATTCTCAAAAATTGAAAAAAGTATCCCACCAAATTCCTTTTATGAGACAAATATAATCCTAATACTTAAACCAGAGGTGGATCAAAACACAAAAGTAGAACTTCAGACCAAAATCATTAATGAATATTCAAATTTTTTAAATAAAATCCTGTCAAACAGACAACTGTGATTTACCCAAGAAATAAGTCTTCTCGATCACATTCAATTTCTATCAGGGATATGAGGATAGTTCACTAATAGTAAAACTATCAACATATCCAAATTAAAAACAGAAACATCCAAAACCACATTATCTCAAGAGATGTGAGAAAAGCCTTTGACAAAATTCAATGCTAGTTTATGATAAAATCTCTACAAAGTATAGGCATAAAGGGATCTTTTTTTAACATCATCAAAAGTATCTATCTAAAATCAAAACCAAGTATCATGCAATGGAAATAACACTAAAATTTTTCTGAATAGATACAAGATATTAAAAGGATGCCTACTCTCCCCATTTTTACTCGATATAGTCCTGGAAATGCTAGGAATAGTAGTAAGACAAGAGGAAAAAATTAAAGGTATTGTTGTTCAGTCATTGCAGTTGTGTCTGACTCTGTGACCCCGTTTGGGGTTTTCTTGTCAAAGATACTGGAGAGGTTCTCCAGCTCATTTTACAGATGAGGAAACTGAGGCAGACAGCAGTTAAAGTCACTTGCCCAGGGTCACACAGCTAGTGAGTAAGTGTCTGAGGCCAGATTTCAGTTCAGGAAGATGAGTCTTTCTGACTCCAGGCTTGGAACTTTATCCATTGCACCACTTAGCTGCCCTAGGTAAAGAGAAAGTTAAAAAAATTATCCCTATTTGCTGATGATGTGATGGTTTGTAGGAAAATCCTAGGGAATAAACAAAGATTCTAATTGAGACAATAGCTTAGTTTTAGCAAATTTTCAAGCTTCAAAATAAACCCTCAAAAATCAATTGAATTTATACATAATGCTATTTTAAAAGCCAATAAACAATAATAGAGAAATTTTATTCCAAAAGATACAAAATTCATAAAATATCTGGGGAATCAATCAACCAAATCACATAAAAGACTTAAATAGATTCAATTACAAAATGCTCTTTTTAAAAAGTGAATACTTTAAATAGCTGGAGAAATATTCAGTTCTCATGGCTGGGCCATGTCAATGTAATAAAATGACAATACCACCAAAGTTAATTTGCACTTTTAATGTCATACCAATTAAATTATCAAAATGATACTTTGCAGAATTTCATAAAGAATATCATAATTTATTTGGAAAAATAAAACATCTAGATTATCAAGGGAATGATCAAAGGAAGAAGAGAAAGAAGAGGTGATAGCTCCTCTAGAACTCAAACTATATTATAAAGTAGCAGGCATCAGAACGATCTGGTATTGCTTAAAACATAGAAGTAGATCAGTGATATAGCCTATAGTCAGAAACAACAGAACTCAATAACTTAGTGTTTGACAAACTGGAAAATATAGATGAGTTAAGAAAGAACTAACTCCCTAATTGATAAAAACAGCTGGGAAAACTGGAAAGAAGTCTGGCTGAATTTAGACTTAAACTGACACATTGCACTGTATTCCAAAATACATTCTAAATCAGTAGCCATAGAGGCAATTAGAAAAGAAATAGAGGCCATTATGAAAGATAAAATAAACAACTTTAGTTACTTGAAATTGAAAAGCATCTGGACAGACAAAATTAATGCACCTAGATTGAGAAGGGAGGCAGTCAAATGAGAAAAAAAATCTGCAACATATTTCTCTGATACGGGCTTGATATCCAAAATACATAAACCATTAACAGCTATATATGCATACACATGTATATACGCGCACATATACATGTGCATGATCGTGTGACCAGAGCTTCAAATTCCTCAATTCCACATTTCTCAATAAGTAAGCTTTCAAAAGATTCGTAAACTATTAGCAAGTGCTTGAGAGAATGCTCCAAATGACTTAAGGAGAAATGCAAATCAAACAACTCTGAGGTTTCACCTCACAACCTAAATATTGTCAGAGATGACAGTGTATTGTAATAGTACTGAGGGGAGAGGAAGTTAGGTATATTAGTGCATTGTTTGTGGAGATGTGAATCTTTGGGAAAGCAGTTTGGAATTATGCAAATAAAATTACTAAAATGTCCATATACTTTGACCCAGTGATTTTTTTTTCCTGGATTTATACCCCAAGCAGAGCATACATCAAAATATTCATAACAATACTTGAATTGGAATTGGAAACAAAGTAGATGCTCATTCATTAGGTTATAGCTAAATAAATTATGGTACATCAATGTAATGGAAATTTAATGTGCTACAAGAAATGATGAATATGATGACTGGAGTAACACATGGAAAGATCTATGTGAGCTGATGGAGTAAACAAATTCAAGAAAACAATATACACAATAATTACAACAATGTAAACAAAGAACAACCACACCCCCACAAAAAATCAGAAGGGAATATTGCAAAATTATAAGGAATAAGCATGATTCAAAAGAAGAGATATGAGAAGGCCCTCCCATCCCACCTCTTTGCAGAGGTGGAAGATCCACAGCTGTTATATATTCTACATACTTTCAGATTTCTTCAATGTATTGATAAGTTATGCTGATTTTGTTCTCTTTTACTTTTTTTTTATCTTAAAAATACTATTTGTTATATGAGATGGCTCTTGTAGAAAGAGAGAAGTGATACTGGGGAAAACTGATGATGTAAAGAAAAGCTTCAATTAAAAACTTATCTAAAAAGTAAATTATTAGAGTTGTCACTTGAAACACTGAGGCAGTTTTTATTTTTTAAGAGCAAACAACTTTCATACTAAGGTTAGGATCCTTATTCCATTTGGAAAATGCTGAAGTTAAAAATGTATCTATAAAACTTGAAGATTGAAGTCCCACAGTATTCTTAAATAGGGATGTATATTCTTACTCCTCCTTTGATATTGTGGTATATAAACTTGTCTTTACAGTTTGAATGCCTTAGTGTGGCATAATCTATCCCACTGACACTTATTTTTGCCTTGAAAACTTTCCTTAGTCTAGTAGTCTCTTTTTTGTTTACTCTAAAAGGGTTTTTTTTCCTTCAAACAATACATTGTCTCCTTTCTTCAGGAAACACCTTTTTTTCTGGATGATGCATTTAGTTTTTGTCATTTCCACTTCAGTGTGAACTATGAAGTCATCCATTTCCTGTGAAAAGGAAATTTCCCAGCTGTTCATAAAATGTGGAAGCTGCTTGGAGAGGGGGCAAAAGCTCAGAAAGATATTTTGCTTCTCCACTCTGTGCTATCAAATTGTTTTTTCCGTAGAGCTGATTTTTTTTTTCTGTTCAAATGTGTGCCATCCAGCAGTTAGGGTAACAGTTTCCTGCTTGTTACTTTTTTTTTTTGCATGTATGTACCTGAGAAAGAATGCTTTGATATTTATACTTTAACTATGGGCATAAAATTCTTACTTTCTCTAAACTTTTATTGAAAAGGAAAGGCTAGGAATTGGGAAAGATGGAAAGTTTAGTATTGCTTTAACTACCTTTTGAAGGTAAATCTAGTGTCTTCTTGGTTAAAAATATTTACCACTTCCTCTCTCACTCTGGACACACCCATTTAAACTCATCAACCATCATTTCCTTTGTTTTTTAACCTATCTTGTTTATGTAGTAAGTAAGTAGAGCTATTGTTTAGGCTCTGACTGGTTTATCTGAGTTATATTGGGAATTCATGTTCCTATTTTGAGACAGACAGCAAATAGTTTGATAGTGTTTACAAAGCCTATTTTCATATAGAAATGTGGACTAGGATTTATCTTATTGCCATTAAGTTGCAGTGGATGGAATGTCAGTTTCTGCTTTTTCTCATCAAAATGGAGGATTCAGAAGGGGGCATTATACCTGAGATGTTAGATAAGCATCCAATATGAGCAAGTGGCTATTTTGTACCCTTCATTCAACATTAAACAAACTGTTGAGCTCCTCGTGTGTCAGAATACTATGTATGATCTGCTCAGGGTGGGAGAAATTCAGAATTTTGAAAAAAACATCCAGTTACATAGGTTCCCAAATTCAATTTCATCCTCAGCTTCTCACTCTCATCTCACATATCTAATTAATTACCAAATATTGGTATTTCTATCTCCATGGTATGTCTCAAATAAATCCCCTCCTCTCTGGTCACAGAATTACCACTCTAGTTTAGTCCCTCATCAACTGAATGAAAACTATTGCAATAACTTTCCATTTGTCTATCCTGTCTTAATCCAGCCTCTCCTCTTTCCTATCCTTGGTACAACCACCAAAGTAATTTCTTATGACTTTTTTCTTTTGGAGGGGAGAAGACTAGGCAATTGGGGTTGAGTGACTTGCCCAAGGTTACACAGCTAGTAACTGTCACGTGTCTGAGGCTGGATTTGAACTCAGGTCCTCCTGACTCCAGGGCTGGTGCTCTATTCACTGCGCCACCTAGCTGCCCCCAAAGTAATTTCTTAAAATTCAAGTTTTATCATACGACACCCTACTCAGCAAACTTAAGTAGCTCCCTATTACCTCTGGGATCAACTATAAAGTCTTCTGTTGGGCATTCAAAGCTTTCCATGACCTGGCCCCTTCTTAAATTTCCAGTCTTCTCACGTATTACTCCTTGTTCTGTGAATCTAGCCATATTGGTCTACTTACTCACAATTTCACATTCTTTTGAGTTGTTGGACTTCAAGAGACAAAGGAATCTGAATTTTACTTGGTAGCTCGTAGGGAACCACTAGAGATTTTTTAGCAGAAGACCAGTTGGACTGTATCTGCATAAAGACGATTAGTCTGAGAGCAATATAAAGATGGATTGGAGGGGATAAAGTGAAGTCAGTAAGACTTGATGGAAGAGCCTCAGGTAGGGTTGGAGCAACAGGAATAGAGGCAATAGAAGGATGCAACAGATATAGGAGGAGAATCCACAGAGCTTAATAATTGATTGGATAGGAGAAGTAATGAAGGAAAGCATCAGAAATAGTATCAAATTTTCATAGCAAGTTCAGAAGTCAGGACAGATTTAGAGAGATGTACTGACTGGTTTGAGATACTTTCTGAATTGTCTACAAGATGGTGAAGAAATTTGTTGCTAGGCTGTGAAGATTTCAAAATGTCTAAAAAAAGAAAGTGCTACTTTGGTAATGTTTTGATGCTATGGAAACAAACTCCAGGAGTTGAATATTAAAGATCATTTGTACTATGTGCCAAAAACTGGTTTTGTCATTGTTGCTACAACCTGTTCTAGAGGAATGCAATCAGTGTATCAGTTGTACCCTATTGTTTCTTCTTAGCCAGAAGTTTAATCTATAATTACTTGCTCAAAATTCTTCCCATTACACTAATAATTTTGGTGGAATGTGAATTTTTGTATTGTAAAAACATAAATAGCTATGTCTGTGTTAGCGTAGAATGGGAGTGGGTGGGAGAGAAAGAAGTATGGGTTGGGAATCACTTTATTAGATTACTACTTCCTGTTCAGCTAAAGGGATGACTGTAACTTTGTCTGAATCAGCTTGACTGGTCCCAGCTGTATCCTGTGCTATGCATGGTAATGATTTACTTTCCCACACATCCACTTGATTGTCTTTCTACTTTCCAAATAACATTGAACACTACTACAGTATTTAGTAAAGCAGTCTGTGCAAAGGACTGGATATTTTCCCAGATATTAATGTGAACAGTAGTTAATTGTAAGGTTGTAGGCAGAGAGAATTATATATAGGGTATACACTTTTCAAAAACTAAATGACACAGTGAGCCTGTTTTCTTTAAAAAAGGAGAGGACTAGAAAAAATCTTTAGAGATTTTACTTAGCATTATATTATAATTAAAGTCTTCCAGTGATGAGAGTCAGCATGGTAGAGTAGAAAGAATGCTGGACTTGGAGTAAGAAAAGCCTCCATTCATATCCTATTTGATACCAGTAGTGTGACTGTGGCAAGTCACTTGATGTCTCTGAGCCTCAATTTCCTGACTAGGTTGTGAAGCTCAGATGTGATGGCTCCTGCTTTTGCTACTACAGAAATGCAAGATATATTAAATATTAGACATGTAAAACTTAAAAGTGGTACATAAATGCTAAGTAACTAAGCTGAGGCTTGGTACTAGCTGCTTTTGCTATTGGAAAATGTGGTTCAGTCTATAGTTATATAACTAGCCCTCTTTTTTCTAGTTAAAATCCCTTTAATTCAGTCTTAGGCTTCTTTACCTCAGCTGTCTTCCTCAGCTAATATTTTTGACTCCCTCCTATTCATCCATGTCAACTCTACTCTTGACATTTCCTTATCTTACTCTATTCTCTCTTTACATTGTACCGTATGGAACCATGTTTCATTATTAAATTCCTCCCATCAATGAACCCTCCCTTGGGACAAAGATGAACAATTATGCAAGAATATCAGATATAGTGACCATGTTTGACAATATTACACAACATTCTGACCCATAGTCTCCCACCTTTCTGCCAAGAGGAGGAAGGTAGGTTTCATTATCTTTTTTCTAGAACCAAGATCGGTACTTAGAATTACTCAGTTTCACTTTATTTTTGCCTCTTTACATTATTGTATATGTTATTTTTTTCTTGTTCCATTCTATACCAGTTCATAAAAGTTTTTTTTTTAATTTTTTAAATTTATTTTTAGTTTTCAATATTCACTTCTATAAGTTTTAAATTTTCTTTGCCTCTCTCTCTTCCCCCCTCTCCCCAAGATGGCGTGCAATTTGATATAGTCTCTACATATACATTTTTTTCTTTTTTATAAATTTTATTTAATATATTTAGTTTTCAGCATTGATTTTCACAGGAGTTTGAATTGCAAATTTTCTCCCCATTTCTACCCTCCCCCCCACTCCAAGGTGGTGTATATTCTGGTTGCCCTGTTCCCCAGTCTGCCCTCCCATCTGTCACCCCACTACCCTCCCATCCCCTTTTCTCTTCTTTTCTTGTAGGGCAAGATAGATTTCTATACCCCATTGCCTGCGTATCTTATTTTCTTGTTGCCTGCAAAAACTTTTTTGGGTTTTTTTTTTGAACATCTATTTTTTAAAACTTTGAGTTCCAAATTCTCTCCTCTCTTCCCTTCCCATCCACCCTCCCTAAGAAGTCCAGCAATT
>CM053624.1:79555226-79590235 GCA_028646595.1 Phalanger gymnotis | reverse complement strand
TTTTTTTCATGTTGGCTTTGTCTTCACCTGAAATGCTGTTATTAAACTCATGTTTTCAAATACATTTTGCCAAAGTTTAATCAAAGCAACATTTTCCTTCAAATTATTCTTTGGCTTAGTGAAATATCAATATACTTACGAGGTTAGAATTTATTTTAAGTGGAGTATTCCAGATAACTAGATGTGATAAGTCATTAAATCTCAAGATATTCTATCAGGCTTAATTTTCCTTTTATTATCAAGAATATATGTGTTTTGGCTTTTCTTTTTAAAATCATAAGGGAACAATTCCAGGCAAAAGGTCCACTTTCACTGTTAAACGTATTTTACTGATTCTTACTGTTTCTTGTAAGTACTTCCTTCCTAAATACCAGATCATTTCTTTTACCACATGATCATCAGTTAGTATAATCTTTGATCAGATATTAATAAAGCAGAAACCTTTGGCTAGCATTCCCAGAAACCAAAAGTTTTGGCATTCATTTCCTTCAGAATACCAAACTTCCCATAAAACAATAACAAAAACTGAGCTTACCTCAAACATAAACTGATTATTTCAGACAGCAATCCCTAACGGGCAGAGTTGGGTGTCATCAAATTCATAGACTCCTTTATGTCACCTAAAGCAGTGGTTCTTAACATTATTTTGTTTTCGTGGACCCTTTTGGCAGTCTGGTAAAGTCTATTAATTCCTCAGAATAATGTTTTAAAATTCATAAAATGAAATAAGTAGAACTACAGAAAAAAGCAATAATTGAAATACAGTTATCAAAATATTTTTTGAAACAAATTCATAGATCCCAGGTTAGGAACCATGCTCTAAAGCATCTGTTTGTAAATCAGATGCTTGGCATTTGTGTCAATGTGTTATCACTAGTACACCACTTACGAGTATGGTATTCATATGCAGGATCTGGCTCACTTAGTGAGCACAAAGCATTTATGAAGTGCCTATGCGCTTGCATCTGAGGGAGACACTGAGAATAATGAAGACTAAACCAAAACAGGCTGTGCCTTTCAGAAGTTTACATTCCATTGGTGGAATAAATAAATAAATAAATAAATGCTAGATAACTGGGGGTGGGGTGGGGAGGGTCAGGAAAGGCTCCATATGTGAAAGGAGACAAATTGCTTTGGAGAAACTCCCTAGGTTTCATTTTTTTAAAAAAGATTTTTGTTTATACATTTTGTTTTGTATTTCTTAGATTTCTTCCTGTATTCTTGCCCCAACCCTTTCCAGAGAGCCATCCCTCATGACAAAGAGCTTTTTAAAAAAGAGAAGAGAAAAAAAATCATCAAAACTAATCAATATGTTTTTAAAATTCTGATGTTATATGCAGTGTTCCATACCTCTGGACCTTGAGCTCTGCAGAGGAGCAGGGGGAAGTGTCATATCTCTTCTTTGGGGTCAAGTTTATCATTATAATTTAAAAATATTTGGTTTCCATTTTTTTGGGTAGTAGTCATTTGTTCCATTTCCATTGTTGTAGTCATTGAGTACGTCGTTTCCTATCCTTGCTCACTTCACTTTGCATTGATTCGTATGTGGTTTTCCATGCTCCTGTTTTTATCATGCTTGTTTTTTCTCACAGCACAACATTCCATTATGTTTATGTTCCACATTTTCTTTACCTGTATCCCATTCAATAGGCATCTGCTTTGTTTCCAGTTCTTTGCTATCACGAAAAATACTCCTATAAATATTTTTTTGGTGCTTGTAGAGCCTTTCTTTTTGTTGGCAACCTTGAGGCGTATACCTAGTCCTTGAACCTGTGGGCCAAAGTCACTTTCTTCTCATAATACTGAATTGCCTGCAGAATTCTTGGAACAATTCATAGCTCCACCAACAATGTGTCGGTACGCTTGTCTCCTTACAGCCTCTCGATAAATGATGTTGTCATCACTGTCAGTTTGTTGGATGTGAGGTGAGTCAACCTCTGGGCTGTTTGGATTTGTACTCTTCTTCTTAGTGCTTTGGAGATGCTTTCAGATGACTCTTAACAGTGTACAGATCTTCTTTTGATTGTTTCCTCACATGCTTTCCCTCCCAGCTTTCTAGGGGGCCTTCTAGCCCAGGCAGTGCATCTGCTTCCTGCGTGGAGAATGGCAGTGAGCGCTTACAGTGATTTGTGGAGTAGGCTTTACTATGGTTTGCTTTTTGCTAATCCTCGGACTTTTTCCTCCATTACGCTTTCTTGCATTGATTCCTGCCCTTCTTTGTCTCTTGAATTGCTCAGTTATCTCTAACCCAGAGCTTCTTCATTATGGCTAATATTATCTTGGAGCTATTTTATACCTATTTTGAAAGCAGCCTCTCCACTTTTATCAAAGACTTTACCAGACTTTTCATCCACAAATTTAGTTTTAGAATATTTTCATTTTATATAAACCAGGCAGTTCTACTCTCAAATAGCTTCAGAAATCGATAGGGACCGCCTGTTAACCTGGGTAATAACAATGGGAATATCTTACATTTCAAGAGTATTTTACAGTTGTCCAACCACTTTTGCATCTCTTTTCACCTTTGATTTTATCAGCCCTGTGAGAAATAGAGGGGAGACGATATTCTTTCTTATATATAGGTAAAGGAATTAAAGTTCAGAGAAGAATTAATGATCTGTTTGAGACTATACTCAGCGGCTAACCCAGTGTTCTTCCTAATAGGCTACACTTCAGTACTCCTGCCACAGGAAATATACGAGAATTGGAAGTCAAAGGGAAAAATTCTTCTAATTAATTAGTGGGCCTTGAATCTCAGTGACGGGTCAGTTTACCTGTTTGTTGGTTTAGTGCCTTGCCCATGGTAGACTCAAAATAACTATTTTATTTACTATGCTCAGAGACCCTCCCCTTACTCTCCACTGTTTTTCTGGTCCTGTCTACCTCCTCTGAAGTTTGTATGCCAGTGTTTTTAGTCCTTTAGGTCTACCTAGACAGCTTCCATTCCTGTATAAATACTATCTCTCCAGTATCAGGTTGATCCTGTTCTCCACACTTCTTATCACACTGAAGATAAGAGGGTGGTAAGAAGATAGGCAAGTCTGATGTGGCCTTTCAGGAATTTTCACACTTGTACCTGTCTTAGCACGCCATGATTTGTCAGTTCCTAGTTTGATTTTGATTTAAAATAAAAAACAGAAGGTGAGGGGGGGCAACAAAAGAGAACTCAGTAGAAATCTGTTAGTTTGAGGGATGTCCAGTGCCCTTCTGAAATGAAGGACTCTCCTAGATCATCCTTTCCAACTAATTTACATGTTTTTTTGCCTTCGATGGATGGTTTTATATGGTGGAAGGAGCACTTACCAGAGAGTCAAGAGACTCTCTTAAGTGGTTGTGTGACCATGGGCCAGTCATTGTGTCTCTTTGGTCCTACTTTTCTTATCTACAAAAACAGGGAGACAGATGAGGCATCCTCCAGAAGCATTCTTGGCTTTCATATATCATTTTGTCTGTTAACTGTGCAAAAGCTAAGTGGAACCCCAGAGGAGGTTCTAATTTAATGGTTAGTGAAGTTGTGACTATCTATGAATAAAAGCATTTTTTGGTTAATGTGCTAAATGCTTAATGGCTTTTTTATTTGGTCAAAGCTCCTTGTCATTGCTGTCCACCTGCTCTGTTCTGACCAAGATGAGCTGAACTCTGCCCTGCTTTAGAGATTAGCTTGACTCTCTTGGGGCATTTTACACTGAGCCAAAAGTCCCATTGAATTGAGGTTTGCCAAGCAAGGATCATCCCTGGTGCTACTTAAGTCCTTGATGATACCAGACTTGTAGAAGTATGTGTGTCCATCAGACAAAGATTAAACAATCAACTCCTCTCTCAGATGTTTCCTTGACTAAATGATATTTGTTTAAGAGGGAAACACCTCTTTTCAGTTCTCTTGCTTTGTTTTCATTTTGGCGTATGTTCAAGAAGAGTCCCACTCCCTGCTGGAAGTCTTTGACCCTTTACTTTCTGATAACATGAAGATCAGTTAGGAATATAGATTTGGAGCTAGAAGGTAATTCCAAGGTTCAAGCCCTACATTTTACAGATGAGGAAAATTAATTGGGTTGGTTTGAATCCTAACAAGTAGTATTAGCTATTGATTGGTGTTTAGGAAAAACATGGTAACGCAGTCATATTTTCCTTAAAAAGAGAAAAAACCAACATGTAGCTAGAACCTATTGTGTGCCGAATATTGTGCTAGGCACACTGGCAATAAAAGTGAAAAATTATGGTCTCTGCCATCAAGAAGCTTGAAGTTGTGAAGGGGAGATAGATTATGTGCACAAATAACTGTAGTATCTTGAAATATGCATATAATATGAGAGGTCAAACAGTGGGATAAGAGATTCATGGAGGGTACTTTTAGCTTCGGAGATGAGGGAGGGTTTCATAGAGAAAGTGGCATCTGACTCAGACTCCGTAGGAAGTGAAATAATTCGATGTGCAACGTGATGGAGCCTCTTCCAGGAAAAGAATTTGGGCCTATACAAATGCATACAGGAAGGCCAAAGCAGGACAAAAGGGAGAATGATGAATACCCCAATTTGTCTACAATGGAAAGTATATGAAGAAGATTAGATAAGAGATGAGACTGAAGATGAGTTGTAGTTAGATTGCTTATGGCTTCCATGGAAACCCCTGTCAATTCTAATTTGTCTTTTCTTTATTAGCAAACTAATAACAGCTGGCATTTGTGTAGCTCTTTAAAGTTTGCACAGCAGTTTACAAATATTATCTTATTTGCTCCTCTTAGCAATCCTTTGAGTTAAGCACCATTATTATCTCCATTTTACTGATGAGGAAACTAAAGTAGAGGGATCAAGTGATTTGTCCAAGATCACACAGCTGGTGTGATCCCTCTCCACTATGCCACCTGCCTGTGCCTGTTTCTTGGGTAGCACCATTGCATCATCAGTCTGAACAGAATGGGTGCTCAAGGTAACTGACTCGTTCTGTTAGATTCTTTGTAACTATGACATGCCTTTGTACCAGAGGGTTGTTAATCTGTGGTTTTGCCCAGCAACTTAGGAAGATGTTTCCAAAGTAGGAAAATTACCACTAAAGACACCCTTTTCACTTTTTCTTATTGTCTACATACCTCCTGGTACACAGGAAGCATGGAATAGTGAATGCTTGTTGATCGATTCTTTGTATTCCCCATACATGATGTTCATGTATAGAAGGCGATCCCTCCTCACCTCTGCCTCAGCGCCTCTGGATTCCTTCACAGCCACCTGCTATCTAAAGCTTTTCCTGACCTCCTGATCCCTCTTCCCCCAGATGATAATACCTCCTCCTTCCCATTTTTTTTCTTTTTTGATATTTGTTTCATATATACTTTTTTAAGTTCTGGCTTGCCTGATAGGATGTAAGAGATCAGAGACTATTTGATTTTTTTGTCTTTGTGTCCTGAACACCTAGCCCAGTGCTTGGCACAGAGTAAGCATATAATAAAGGCTTATTGATTAAATGTACCTAAACTCCTAAAAATGGCAGATACATGCGTGTGTCAGAATAATGCTTCTGCTAACCAGAAGAACCTGCTTTTCTTTTTATCTGTGGGCAGAATATTAACTCCTAGTAACTTTCATATTTGTAAGGAAACTTTAAAAACATACATGTTGCACAAGCAGTTGTATAATCTAAAAGGGTTTGCAGAGTTCACTATTCTTTGGTTATATGGATTCCTGAGAATGTCACACCTCTGTGCTGATAAATCAGTGTCTGTTCTGGATAACGACTCTGACGTAGTTGGCAGATTGCCGTTCTTATCAGAGGGGAAATACTTTTCAGTGAGTTTTTTTTAAAAATGTGTGCACATTCATATGCAAAAATATAGGTGTATATAGGTTCTTCAGATGTAAAATTACACTGGTAAGTCCTAAAGACAGTTGGATCTGGATTTCATTTTATCCTCTTCAATTTTTTGTGATCTTACGCACATTCCTGACATGTTACAAACAGCTTGTGTCTCTGAATTTGCAGTATCAGTTTTCAGTGGTGAAAACCCCAAAAGGAATCTGGCTGATTCTTCCATGCACAAACAGCTGGCTAGTTGTGGATGGAATTAATTGTTGATATCTGTTGGCTGTGTTTTTCTTTTCTTGTCATTTCCTCTGCAGCTGGGAAAGTCAAGTTTGACTTGAAAACAGACATTTCCAGCAAAATGCAAATCCAAGAATACTAAGACAAGATTCTGCTGAAGAAAAACTTCAACAATTGTTTTTGGGTCAGTGAATTTAAGGTAGTGAGCTGCCTTATGGTTATTCATTCATGGAGTCATAAAAAAGATCAATACATCGAAACATGTGGCACTATAATCCTAGAACCTAAGAAACATTCTGTGTTCCTGAAGTACCCCCTCCCCCTTCCCATCAATATCTGCCTATTAAAATCCAATCTGTCCTTTAAGGCTCAACTCAAAGGTGATCTCCTCAGTAACTAATGGTACACTAGACCTCAAAAAAAATTTTGTTTGCTAGACTCGTATGTATTTATGTAGTATTCATATTAATTAGTCGTGTATATATTGGGTGTTAGTCAGGTCTGATTCTTGGTGACTCCATGGACCACAGCAAGCCAGTACTGTTCATGGGGTTTTCTTGGAAAAGATACTGAAGTGGTTTACCATTTCCTTTTCCATTGGATTAAGGCAAACAGAGGTTAAATGACTTGCCCAGCTAGTAAGTGTCTGAGACAGGATTTGAATTCAAGTCTTCCTAACATTAGGCCTGGTGCTATATCTACTGAACCACCTAGATGCCTGTATTGTATCCACATAATAAATCATGAGTGAATGGGGACTGTGTTTTTGTTTAATCTTTGTCATCTTCCTTAGCACCTAACACAGTGTTCTGGACATGTTAAGTGCTTAATAAGTAAGTGGTGAAGCTGAGTAGCTGGAACAAAACTTAGCAAGATTGGAGCATCATAACAGGATGGGGCAGGGGTGGGGAATAGGTGGTAAATTGTAGTCCACTGAGATAAAAGTGAGTAGGATGACCAACCCTCCTAGCTCCACCCTCACTTGAGTTGCAGAAGTCCTAACAAGACATGCCCTCTTCCCACAGCCTACAAGGACTCCATCACCCTGAGCTCTTCCTCACAAGTAGAGCCCAGGAGGACACATGGTCATGAAAGTTGCCCCAAATTTAAACTTTTCATTGAAGGTGAACTGGGGAGGAGGAGGAGAAGAAGAGCTTGGGGTGTCCTACCTATAAGCACTAATATTTGGGGTAAGACCACTTAGGCACCCTTCTGTTCTGCTTTCACTACCTTCAAGCTGTAGTGGAGGCGTGTGGCAAACTGAAACTGGGCCTCACCCACCATCAATCTTCAATTCAACTAGGATTTGCTGTGTTAGATACTGAGCTAGTCTTTAGGGATACGAAGACAGCAGAACAACAGTTACTGCCTCAAGAAGCTTAAAGGCTAATGAATGAGCTTGAATAGGGAGAGGTTGATATTTGGAGTTGTCATCTAATGGATGCTAATAGACTGAGAAGGCTTGCTTTCCCTCCTAGACCCACCATCCTGGGCAAAGAACTAGTGGCCTAGATAATACCTTAGTGGTAATAATTGTTCAAAAATAATAAACTATCTTCCTGGGGCAGCTGGATGGCACTGTGGATAGAGGGCTGGAGTTGGAGTCAGGAAGACCTGAGTTCAAATCCATATTCAGACACTTTGTAGCTATGTAATCAAGGGCAAGTCATTTTGCCTCTGTTTCCTCAACTGAAAAAAGGGGATAGTAAGCACTAACCTTACAAGGTTGTTGTGAGATCCAGTGAGATTGTACTTGTAAAGCACTTAGTGGAGTGCCTGGCACATATAGTTGGTGCTATGTAAATGCTTATTCCCTTCCCCTTCCTCCTTTTTCAACCAAATTTATATAGAAAGCTTTCTGTAGTCCTTGCCTTTACTCATTTTTCTCCCACTCTCACTGATCTCTCCCAGTTTCCTTCTCCTTCTCCTTTGCCATATCATCATCCGTGTCTCAAGCCCTAGATGTCCCACAAGGCTTTTTCTAGGCTTTCTTTTTTTTTTTCTTTTTCTGTAAGATTCTCTTTTTAGTCTCCCAACTCATTTCCACTTTCCTCTCCCCTCCTCAACTTTCGTGGGTTCAGTGATTGTCTCTTTGCAGGTAACTCCTCTATTATCTATGTATCCAGTCCTAATCCCTCTCTCCTGAACTCTAGTCCCTCATAGTAGCATAGAATTAGAGCTGGAAGGGACCTTATAGACTAATCTAACCCCCTTATTTCACAGGTGAGGAAACTGAGGTCCTAAATAGTTCATTGATTTGCCCAAGGTCATCCACATGGTAAGAGGCAAAACTGGGATTCAGACTCAGGTCCATCTAGTGTTCTTTCTGCTCTTATGTTGGATTTCTCCACCTGCTTATCACATAGTATGTCAAAATCAACATGTTCAAAATGAAACTTATTTTTCTCCTTTAAACCTACTTCTTCTCCAGACTTCCCTATTTTTGTTACAGCACCACAGTCCTTTCACACACCCAGTTTTGCAACCTCAAGTGTCATCCTCAGTTCTTCCTTTTACCTCACCTGCCCTCATCAGTAACCAGGCCTTATAGATTCAACTTTCATAACATCTCTTGCATATGTCCTCTCTGCTTCCATGGCCACCATCCCAGTTTGGTCCCTCGTCAGTTCTCTGTCTAGACTATTATAATAATCTCCTAATTGGGTTCCTAGCTTCCAGTCTCTCCCTACTCTAATATGCTCCCCACATAGCTACCAGAATAATTCTCCTAAAGAACAAGTGTCCCCATGTTACTTCTTGACTCAAGTACTGTGTTGGTAAGCAAAATGGCCTTTGTTTTGTTTGAGTAATTCACCGTATTTCATTGAGCCTTACTAGGTGCTAAGCCCTAGGCCCAAACCCCTATTAGGTGTAAATCCTATGTGGGTGTGGATTGGAAACTAAGGTGGGGCCCAAGGTGGGGCTAACTCCAGGGAGGGCCTAGTTTACATGTCTGGGACAGCTGAGGCTCTTTAGGTCACGTGGTTGAGTTGCATGTGTGACTCACCCCTGCCGCTGAAAAAGATATAAAACCAGGGCTTGGCTTCCTCTTCCTTGGAGCTCATTCCCAAAGCAGTGGTGGCGCAGTGACTGTGGGCCAGCCCTTGTTCTGAGCTCCCAGGCTGAACCTAAATGTTGGATTCTATGAATCTGTATTGGGTCTGTCTGTTGATGTTTGTAATTTGTTTGTAATTTGCTCTGAAGTTCAGTGTGCTGGTCTCTTCCCTTGAACTAAGTAAATAATATTTGTAAGCTTGTCAAACCCCTTCACCTTGCTTTCCTTAGTTAAGCAGATCAAAAGAACCTGTGCTGTCGGCAGCTTTCTGGGTGCTGGCTGTGGGTGGATCTTTCACCTCCTCAGAAGCTGCTAGCCAGATTGTGGAAACAAGTACCTACTGTGCCTCTCTACTGACTCTAGGATGAACTAGAAACTCCTTAGCTTGACATTTAAGGCCCTTCACAATCAGATTCCAGCCTACCTTTCCATGCTTAGTTCGCCTCACTCCCCTTCACACACTCTCAAGTCCAGCCCATTTATCCTCTTTTTCTTTCCTGAGTTCGGCATTCAACCTCCCCTGGCTATGCCTTTATACTTCTTTCTCATCTTCACCTCTTAAAATCCCTATCTCCCTTTAGGGTCAAGATCATATGCTATTGCCTACACTGGCCTTTCCTAATTCTTCATATCCTCATGGTTGTTTAATGCTCCCCCACCCCAAATTATCCTGTATGTACTTTTCTGGTTACATGATATGTATTCCATCCCACCCCACCGCCATGGAATGTAAGCTTGATGGTAGGAAGACTTTTACTTTGTCTTTGTATCCTTAGCACCTAGTTCAGGGGATATTTAATAAATATTTTGGGGGAATTAGATCATCCAGAAAGCTACCAAATGATCCTTTGAGGTGAATTCTCCTCTTCTACCTCTTCTAGCCCTTCCACTGGTATCTCAGAGTCTCTTATCTTCTGTGCTATCCCCAACTAAGGGCAGCTTTCTTGCCTAATCTGCACAGAATTCCTCCATTAGAAAAACATCGTAGTTCTGTGGAAAGATCACTAGACTCAAAGGAATTGGGTTAATCATGGCTCTCTTGCTGCCTGTGTGACATAGGTCAAGTCATTTCATCTCTCTGGGTCTCAGCTTCCTCACCTATGAGGTTTGAACTAAATGATTGCTGAAGTTCTTCCTAGCTGGGAATCTACAAACCTATAATCTAGTCCAACCCCTTCATTTAAAGATAATTATAATGAAATGCAGAGAATTGAAGTGATTTGCTCAGTTGATTCTATAGCTAGGACTAGAACCCAGTTCTTCTGATTCCCAGACTAATAGTTCTCCCATGCTGCTTGAAACAAGATATGGTTTATTTTATTACATGCTAAGAACAGTATGTTGCTGACATAATTTGGCAATATCAAGGAAAACTAGGTCTGTTAGATCTCCCTTCAAATATCCTTAGGGCCCCTTCCAGGGTGCCGCCCAAAACACTGATGAAGCCTAATGAACTAGGCTGATTTATTGCATTGGAGTTTTGGGGGGTTTTTTTGAGCGGGGAGGAAGGAATGTGGTTCATATGATTTCTTCATTGTTTTGTCAAGGTTTATTTGTCGTTCTTAACAAATTTGTGGCTTGTTTCTGGATATTTGACTTTCATTCTGTGGTATCTTGCAAACAATTGAGAATTCAATGAGTATCTTTGGGGATGTGTGATGATAATAGACAATTATATTATTCAGCTTATTCACTTAGGAAAAGTACCATGTTATTTAAAAACAAAAAAGCCGGTCTTGAACACTGCCTTTTTAAAAAAATATCAGAGCTTTTAAAGGGTGTCTCTTGTGTGTACCCTGTGTGGAGTAAGGTCTCATTGGCAGGTAGGAAGTCATGGAAACAATTAAAATTCCTATGGAACATTGAATCACTTGTTTGGAGAAGTGGGTGGTGGTTGTGAAATAAAAAGACAGAGCCTTTGGTATAAAGAAAAGTGGTTTGCTTCAGAAGAGCATGCACTGATCATTTTCTTCAAAATTATTTTTATCTTTTATGAGTTCAAGTCACAAACCTACCAAAGCAGTATTAGAGGTGAAGTGCTGGCAATAATTCTCCATTAAGCCTCACTTATTGGTAAGCAGCATTCTCCTAGTACTGTGGTTTTTGCAGTCAGATTAGCTGTAGCATTAGTGAGGATTTTAGGTAATTTGCCCATGTTCAAGTATATAGAGATTCTGAAAAACACACCAAAGTGAAGTATCAAACCTAAGTATAACTTTTTTCATGCCTTGGGATATGTAAAATCGACTATTTCTAAACTTAGAAGTTGGCAGGTTCTGACTTCCCTTTTACCAGTTCTCTAATGTTCTGTTGGTTGGTCTGCTTTACCTACCTTTCGTTTCTCATTTACAACAACAGGTACCTGGGAAAATCTGTCCCTCATCCTAAGGTGGGGTGGCTGAGAGGAGACTATAAACTTCTCTCCCCCATTTCTTTGAGAATTCATAAACAAATGTGACTGCTAAGTCCGAGAAAACCTGGAAAATTTTGTATTATTAATGTGCAAAACTTGGTTTAGCTTAAACTAGCAGGGGTGTGTTATTTCCCCCAGAGTGTACTCCACCCTTGCTCTAACCACATTTACTGAGTATATCTTGCTGTTTATAACAAAGTTCATTTTTAGGGCAGCATTGCATCAGAATTGCCACACGCTAACCAGCTTAAGAAATGTTCAGTAACCTCATTTCTTTCTTTTTCCTAAGTAATTGAGTTTTCTGTTGCAATGACTATCAGTAGATAGAGACATAGAGCCTATAGATGGATAATTCTGTGCCAGCTGCTGATAGACTGCCAAAATATTCTGTTTAGGAGGAACCACTGGACCTTGCTGCTCAGCTAATCCTGTAGATTTTTGTTTTCCAAGTGTTAAAAAGTTTCTTAGAAACTTAATATTCAATCAGTTCTCAGTTTGGACAGTAACTGAATATAGGTTTGTTGTTTTTTTTAAACCGGAAGTTCGAAATGACATTAACTATTGAAACAAAGCAAAGAGTGATATTTCCATAAGCATGTCTAATATTTTATAGACTTATACAGTACTTAATGCAAAAATACTTGTATTTTGCTTTATGTTAACTTATTGGGCCCATTGTTAGCATACCCTGGCAATACTGTGTTCCGAGACATCGTGGCATGAACTTTGTGTGTAAGAGTGGGTTCATTGAATAAAAAAAGGCAGCATTTAAAGAGCCTTTTATTCCTCCTATAATGATGCTTTGTCCCTGTTACTGCTGTGTGTTTGATAGAAGAGTTGGGGGGGCGGGAAGCCCAAAATTCTGTTCATTGCTTTGTCTTTTCTATGCTTTTGTGCTCTCTAGAATTAGTGACGTGAGTGGTGAGTTGAATTACAGCTGAATTATTGTGGTTCACTACAGCTCATGTTAAGCTTTTTTTTTTTTAATAGAGGCTGACTTTTTTTCTTTATGTATTGGGATTTTATTTTGTAACTGAGCTTGAAATTCACATTAATTGCTTTATTATATGTTGACTTAATAAGGGTCTGGTTAGACAGACTGCTGTTGTGATCTGCATGGGCTGTTATCTCTTTCACATTTTCATTTGAAATGAAATGATGGTGCAATCGCAATTTGTAATGGAGAATTTGTGCAGTCTACCCCTACTTAGAAGAGTAATATTATGGTTCAAAAAGTAAGATGATTCTGATGGCTAAAGCACTAGACATTAAGTGATGAAGGATAGCTTCTTTTTGGGGCTCTAGTTTATTAACTCTGAATCAGAATTTAGTATATTTCCATTTGAGTTCCATTGTCCACAGATTGGTAGTTATTCTCTTTGACTACCTACTTCTCACTATAGAAGAATGTGAAGGAAAATGAACAAGAAACATGGTGTGGCAGAGGAAACATTAGTGCAGGTGTTATACAAAGGGTTCTCTGGTTTTGCTTTTGCCATCGACAAGTCATGTGACCTTGGGCCATCCTTTTCTTTTTTGGACTATTTCCTCATCTATAAAGTAACAAGTTTGGACCAGGTGATTACAGTGCTTGACATACAGTAGGTATTCAAAAGACATTTGTTGAATGAATGAACAAATCTCTAAGGCAGGGGTTCTTAACTTTTTTATGCATTATGGACCATCCCCCGCCAAGGCCCTCTAGTCAAGCCTGTAAACCACTTCGCAGAATAATATTTCTTGTCTACAATTCATAATTGAAGAAAATGCAAATTTCAGTTGTGGTTAGTGAAAAGAAAGAAGTATTTTTTCCCACTCAAAGTCCTAGACACCCTTTGAAATCTATTCACTTTGAGATCTGTAGACTCCAGTTTAAGAAGTATCGCTACTCTAAGGTATCTTCCAACACAAAAAAAAAATCTTTCATGCTGCTTCTTTTATAAAGATGCTTGAGGTTTCCTAAAAATATCTTTATTTGGATTCTTTGCCTTTTGTAATTGTTCTAGAAAATAGTACATAAGCGTATTTGTACATCACCAAATTGCCAATGTTAAATTCTCAATATATCCACCATAAGATTGACTCTGTAATTATCCCAAAGCATTCTCTGACCCTAACAGAGCTTTGTCTACCTTCTGTCCTACCTGCTCTTTTCTAATTCAAGTTTCACAGTAGTGAGAGGAGTGAGGGCGTTAGTAGGAACATGGTAGAGGGTATCCCCACTCCATCTTCTAACTGGGGTTTCCTATGCCATAGTGAAAGGAACCTCAGTGTCCCTATACTACATACTACTCAGGGGCAGCTCATGAGGGAGGTTGGTCTGGGAAGACAATAATTTCTCAGTTTGGAAAGATGCCTTCACTTTTTTCTGGCATGTAAATACTGCTTAGTAAATTACTTCTTCATTGACCCAGATGGTATTCTAATGAGCTGGGAAAAAAAATACTTTAACCACCTCAGAAGAGAGCAGTTCATGTGTTTTTCAGCACTAGGTCAGGCCCAATTTTATCTTCTTAATTTAAACTATGTGGAAAAAATCCATAGCAAATATTCTTTATTTTAATCCTAGTTGCATCTACCTTTCTCTATTTATGTTTTTTAATATATGTCCAATGTTATTTTGAAAAAATAATGTGATTACTCTTCTACCACGTTTAAACTACTTATCTCATCTTTTCCATTTTCATACATAATACAGTCTATCAAGGCCTGTAGCCAAGTTTATGGAACTCGTGAAGAGAGCTGCAGCATTGCTTAGAAGAGTGGCTCTGGAGCCAAGGAGAGCTGGGTTCATGTCCTGACTCTCACATGTACTGTTTGCCATGGGACCCTGAGGGACAGCTCTCCCGCACCCTGAGTTTCAGAGAAGGTTCTTGCATTGGTAAAGAAAGTTCCCTCACGTGAGTTTCCCATCTCAATGAAGTCACAGGTTAAGTCCTTGTCCCCAAGACAAAACCTCTTTTCAAAGCTCGAATATAGTAGAGGGGGAGAGTATGAGCGAGAGCAAGTATGTGTTTGTAAGTGTGAGTGTGAGTATGTGCTTAAATAGATCCTTGTAATTTTCAGTGAAGCCAGCCATACACAGTTGAGCTGAGGGCTTTTGTTCTTGGCTTTAGCCTCCCTGTTTAATATTGTTTTCGTATTCTAGCCCTCTAATCCATTTCCTTGCTTCATTGAATACCAAAACTGACATCAATGGACTTAACTAGAGCTTTCTGATTTGGTGCTGAGGAAGCAACCTGAGTGCCGAACTTTAACCCACCATCCTGCCTGCTAAGTTACAGAGTTACAGAAGCAAGAATTTATGCTGCTCTTCAAAAAGGATGTTTTTGGCATTCTGTATTTCATAACTTCATCCTAGTCATACCTTCAAGTGACGGCTGATTTAAAAGCAAGACAGTGTTAGAGCTTGGGTTTCATTTGTTTAAATACAGCAAGAGGACAACTAACTAAAGGTGGAGGACTTTTTCTTAAAAATGCCACTTAGGGAGATTACTGTTACAAATTAAACCATAAGATCATAGATTATAAAATGTTAGTAGGAAATGACCTTTAAGGTGATCTAATCCCAGTCTCCTCATTTTGTTGATGATGAAACTGAGGCCACAAAACTGAAGTGTCTTGTCTTGTGTCAGACAATAAAGAGAGCTGAACCTGCAGTCTAGGTTTCTTAACTCCTTTGCCAGTGTTCTTTCTGCTATACCATTGTACCTCCTTACTCTAACCTCTAACCTCAGATAATATAGTGAAAAAAATCACTGATCATGGCGCCAGGTGGCCTAGTTTCTAGAATTTTCTCTTCCTCTTACTAGAACAAGTGAGTTAATTTCTGTGAGCTCCAACTTGGGCATCTATAAAACAAGGGTAATAATATTTGTACTACCTTCCTGACAGAATTGTGAGAAAAACAATTTTATAAACCATGAAGTGCAATTTAATTGGGAGCCGTTATCAATTGAAGGCTGACTCATTTTGAAGAGAGCGTGCTTTTCAAAACCCCCAAATATTAGGGTACAGTATAATAGCTGGTATTGTATGTTCATTCTGTGCCACAAATTCCTTATGCCAACTACTAAAATAACATTCTTTTGTTTCTTTCAATGTGGTAATTTTCCAGGTCTCCTTTGGGCAGTGGTACTCAGCAGAAGGACCTCTCTATAAGCTTTGGTTTAAGAAATTCAATGAAAATAAAGCGTATTTTGATTATGAATTGGCATAGATAACAATCCTGGTGTCCTTTTAGGCAACATAAATTACCCTGGAGATTCATTCTTGCCATTTGCATATCTTATTTTATCATTATTTTCTTTAAGCTCTACTTTTTAAAAAGAAACAAACAAGTAAAATTTGGGTCCACTTACCTGAGAATCATCTGCTAAAATTCATTTATGAAATTAAAATCTTGTTGGAACAGCTGTGCCTAGTATATTTGATTGATTTTAAAAACTATTACTCTCACTAAATGGTAGTTTGCCAATGGTTGTTCTAGGCTTTGATGACCCAACTCAATAGTGCCTTTGTTGTCATTTTAGCTTTTTGTGGTATTAATACAACAGCTGAGGAAATTCCCATAGTTTGCTTAAGATATACAGGATGCTGCTGTCTGCAGGATGTTGAACAAACTTTCTCTAAAGCATTTGAAGCTGTTTTCAGAAAACAGTTCAGCAAAATCAAAGTCTTCCAAATAGACAATAGTTTGAGTTGAAGTGAAAAAAGCTCTTTGAACAGAAGAGAGGAGAAAAGAGTCCCATCTCTCTTCTGTTATGCAATCCCAGAAGAGAACTGCTATTCCTCCTATGGTGAACAGCCCTTGGCCAGGGTCTATGACACACGGTGGGAATTCACTTCCTCCCAGGAAATGCTTTTTTTCCTCCAATGTATTATCTTGCTGAGGCAACTACAGTGAACAATAGGTTATTAAAGTATTAGAGCAACAAGTGTCATAACTAAGCCAACATTTGTTTTAAGTAGTAGCCTAAAAGAAAATTTTGAGTAGGCTTCAGAATCAGTTTAACCAACTATTAAACATAAAGTCCTTAACAATTTTTTTAAAGGAAAGGGGGAAAAAAGTGCTTAAGTTAATGATGAACTTTTAGAGGCTATCCCACCTATAGAGGGACAAAAATAAAACTAAGCCATTTCAGGTCCATATTCCAAGCATAAATTGTATGTATTTAAAAATGAAAAATTTGAGAAGTTTGAAGAGTAGCACCTGGGAAAATTTCTTGTGAGAGCAAAATGCCTTAACTGCAATACTCTGATGCAGTGATAGAGTCTATCTAAATTTAATTTGAGACACCTAAATATATCAAGAATTATTTTTATTACTTTTTTCCACTTTTTCCATTTTAAAAAATACACTTTCTTTTCAATTTCTCAACAACACTATGAGGGGAATGTATTAGGTATTATTATTATACTGACTCCCATTTTAGGGATAAGGAAACTGAGGTTGAAGGAGTTTAAGTGACTTACCTGAGGTCACTCAGCTAACAAGTGTCGGGAGGGACCCAGGACTGTTGACTTCTAGTTCTCAGTTTCACCCTGCTCTGCTGTGCTTCCTTCTAAGAAATTAGTTTTTAATACTCAGTCTCTGAGGGTAGAGAAACACAAAGGAGTTTTTATTGGTCTCTTTTAAGTGTTTTCGTTTGCCTGCTTCATTGCTTTGAAAGACAATTTATCTGTAACTTGTGGGCATTTATCATTTCATTGATGTGTAGTAATTTTACATATATAGTTCTTGCTTTCCTTTTTAGCATCTCTAATTGATTACCCATCTTTCAAATGTGTTGACCGGAGAACTAGATGAGAGTATGTGGATTGATTAATTGACAGAATTCATCTCCTTTACCCCTAAATTAGTCCATACTTATTTTATTGATGTTGAATTCTTCAAGGTACAACTCAGATGCCGTTTTCTGTATTTATTTAGTTTATTTGGCACTTAGCATATACTATCCAGTATTGTTACAAGCTTTTTATGTGTTGGAATGAAAGTGAGCCTTAAACACTTTTGCACAGAGTAGGTGATCAATTGTTTGTAGATTTGTCTAGTAGCTTCATTTTTTCATATGGAAGCATTAATTTTGTATTATCCATCATAGAATATCAGAGTTTGAAGGGACATTAGAGTCTGTCAAGTCTAATTCATACCTGAATGGGAATCTCTTCTATAACATGCCCAATAAGTAGTCATGTATCGTCCCCTTGGAAGACTACACATTCTACTTATGAATAATTCCGTTAGGAATTTTTTTTCCCTTATATCAAGTTGAAATCTGTATTTCTGCATTTTCTACTCTCTGTTCTTCATTTTGTCCTGAGACCTCCCAAAAAAGTCTAATCTTTCTTCTAAATGACAGTCTTTTAAAATATTTGAAGGGGATTAACATGTCCTTTCCTCCTCCAAAAAAAAAATCTTTTCTCCACTCTAAATATACCTAGTTCTTCAACTGATCATTACTTGGCATATTCTCTAGTCCTCTCACTTAGTCACCCTACTTTGGATGCACTCCAGTTTTTCATTGTCCTTCTTAAAGTATATGGTGTTCTAAGCTGAACACAATACTCCTGATGTGTTTTGATTGGAACCAAGTACAGCAAGACTTCATTCTGGATATCGCCCTTCTGTAAATGTAGCCTAAGATCTCTTTAGCTTTTTCAACACTTGACCCATTTTGAACTCACAAATTCCTGTGCCCCTCAAATCTTTCTCACCTTCTCCATGCTATATTTGTGCAATTGATTTTTGAAATTAAGCTTGAGACTTCACATCTACCCCATTAAGTTGCATCTTATTGGATTTGACCCATTACTCTAGGCTTTCAGGATCTTTTTGGATTTTAGTCTGTCATTCAACTTGTTAGCTGTCCCTCAGAATTTTGTGTCATACGCAGATTTGATAAGCATGCCATCCATACTTTCATCCTAACTACTTATAAACATGTTGAATAGTACCGAGTAAAAGACAGAACCCTGGAAAGGTTCAAAGCTATGAACTAGAGGCTTCTCTCTATGTTGACATTAATCCATTAGTCATTGTTCATTTGATTTAGTCATTCAACCAGTTTTATATACATCTAGTTGTACATCTAGTCTAAATCATCTGTCTCTTGTATTTCTAATACATCTAGCCTAAATCTTTGTCTTGTCCCCGAGGTTACCGTACAAAAATTATTAAGCATCTTGGTCTATGACATTCTCCAGACATACCCATTTAGTAAATTTCTCATTATCTTGTCTGTAAAGAAAAAAGAAGTGACAGTAATTTCTCTGGGTCCGTCTATCTGTCATACCACAGTTTGAAAAAAGGTTTTTGCACTTTCCATAACCTTATGCTTTTGTGGTTGCTTTCTGTCCTGTTTAACCAATTCAGCAGGTCATAGTTATGATTGCCTTACCTACCTTGAGTAACTGGCCAAGCTGGTCAAACGATGATTAACCCAGTTTTCAGGATTTGCCCCTGATTCTTTGCCCCAATTCACCCTATTTACTGACAGCTCCCCTACTCATTGTATTCTCAGGGATAGTTTGGTTCAAAACGTTACTCATTTTTTACTGGGCTGTATGTGAATTCTGCAGAAAACCCTTGGTTTTCTTTATCCTTTCTTTTTAGGAAGTATAATTTGGAAAGTTGATAATGGAATTAGAATCTTATTCTTGGATTCTGATATGTGACCTAAATCCAGGATGCTGTGCTATTATAAGAATTATTTATTTGGATCACCTGGCCTTTTTATTTCTGAGATATAAGGGAAAACATTGATTGTAATGCTAGCAATGCCTTCATTAAGATTCTTAGTAATCAGCGTTGTAGCACTTTACTATTTCAAAGTACTTCACAATAAAACTCAAAAGTAGAATGGAAATATTTAACAATAATGTATCATTCAGTAAACATTTATTAAGCACCTATTATATGCCAGGCACTGTTCTAATGCTGGAGATATAAAAAGAGGCAAAAGACAGCCTCTGCCCTCAAAGGCTTATAATTGAATTGGAGAGGGGGGCAGCATCAAATGCAAACAAATATATGCAAGACAAGTTATGTACAGGATGAATAGAAAATAAGTAATGGAAGGGAGACACTAAAATTAAGAAGGGTTGGGAAAGGCTTATGGCAAAAAAAAAAAAAAAGTGAGATTATAGTTGAGGCTTCAAGTAAGATGAAGAAGTAAGTAGGCGGAGTTGAGGAGGAATGCTCTCATTCTAGGTATGGGAGACACCCAGGAAAAAAATGCCCAGAGATGAAGGATGGGAGTGTCTTGTTCATGGAACATCCAGGAGGTTAATGTCACTGAATTGAAAAGTATATATTGGGGACTAACGAATAAGAAGATTAGAAAGGAAGGAGAGGGCTAGGTTATGAAGAGCTTTGAATGCCGAATGGAGCATTTCATATTTGCTCCTAAAGATTATAGGAAGTAGAGTTTATTGAGTAGGGGAGTGACATGGTCAGACCTACATTTTAGGAATATCATTTTGCTGGCTGAATGAAGGATGAATTGGAGTGGGAAGAGACCTGAGGTAGGCAGACCCACCAGCAGGCAACTGCAGTAATCCAGATATGAGATGATGGGGGCCTGTACTAGAGTGGTGGCAGTGTCAGGAGAGAACAGGACATCTACAAGAGACCTTGCAGAGGTGAAAGAGACAAGCCATAGCAACAGCTTAGGTATGGAGGGTAAGAGATAGTGAGAAGTTATTGTTTTCCAGCCTGAGGGCCTTGGAGGATGACTTTGCCCTCTATATCTATAGTAATAATAAAACGGGGTAGGGGAAGAGAGATTAAGGAGGAAAGATAATGAGTTTTGTTTTGGACATATTTAGCTTAAGATGTCTACTGGACATCCATTCATTTATATTGACCTATGCTGTATGTAGCCTCTATTTTGTTTGATAGCAACATATTTTAATTGGATTTGGAGGTCAGTTAAATAGGTGCTGTAGCAATTTCTTGTGAGTTTAGTTTTAGTGAGCCTCAGAAAAGCCAAAAGTCACATTTAAGTCTACATCAAAGACACAGCAAATCAAATGGACTCCAGGATTGTGTGAGTAGATGTAAATAAATATCTGAATCATAGTATATTCTCTCAAGTGATTGACTAGAAAAACTTGAAAGGAAAGCATTCATATTATAATAAATATCTTAAGAATTAGTCCAAAATTTTGGAACATATAACCCTACTTATTGAAGAACATCCATGTGATGGGCTAAATTGTTAGCCATGAACATGCATCTATTAAAACCCCTAAAAATAGGGAATTGTAGTAATTTAAATAGAGACGTAAGCTAAGTTCATTCAAATATATTATTAATTCTGGAGAGCAATTTGGAACTATGCCCAAAGGGCTATAAAACTGTACATACCCTTTGATCCAGCAATACCTCTACTAAGTCTGTATCCCAGAGATATTCCCAAAAAGGGGAAAGGACCTATTTGTACAAAAACATTTATAGCAGCTCTTTTCGTGGTGGCTAAGAACTGGAAATCAAAGGGATGCCCATCAATTGGGGAATGGCTAAACAAGCTGCAGTTTATGAATGGAATATTATTGTGCTGTAAAAATGACGAGCAGACAGACTTCAGAAAAATTTGAAAGGCTAACATGAACCGATGTATAGTGAAGTGAGCAGAACCAGAACGTTGTACACAGTAGAGCAGTATTGATAAACAACTGTGAATGACTTAGCTGTTCTCAGCAATACAATGAATCATTCAAGACAATCCCAAAGGACTAATGATAAAGCATACTATTTGCCTGTCTAGAAAGAACTGATATTGTTTGAATACAGACTGAGATATGCTATTTTTCACTTTCTCTTATTCTTTTTTTATTCGAGTATTCTTGTACAAAATGACTGACATAGAAATATGTTACATGATTGCACATGTGTAACTTATATCTGATTGCTTACTATCTCACAGAAGGGGGAGGGATAGAATTTGGAACTCAAAACTTTTAAAAAGATTTAAAAATTGTTTTAACATGTAATTGGAGGAAAAATAAAATAATATATTACATTTTTTTAAAAGAATGGACAGTAACTGTCAACAGAAATAAAGGTTATGAAGAAAAGGGGGGATGTTATTAATTTATTCATGTGCCAGGCAAAACTTTTCAAGGTTAACTCATTTTTCTTGACATTGCTAGGGAGCATTTATTCAGTTGCTGTACAGCCACAGGCCCATTTAAGTAAGAAGAGTAGAGAAACAAGAGTGGTTAGGTTGTGAAGTAGATAGTGCCAGGTGCAGAGTTCAAGTGCAGCCTCAGACTCTTACTAGCTGTGTGACCCTGGGCAAGTCACTTAACTCTGTTTGCCTCAGTTTTCTCATCTGTGAAATGAGCAGGAGAAGGAAATAGTAGACCACTCTAGTATTTTTGCCAAGAAATCCCCAAATGGGGTCACCAAGAGTCAGACATGATTGAAAATGACTAAACAACAACAAAAAAGGAACAGGTCCTAAAATCTACAGGACTTCCCTTCACCCAGTCTACTTTCCTAAAGTCTAGAATTATAAAGAGTAGATTCTTTAGCAAAATTTAATTTAATAAAGAATTTATCATTTTAAGTAAGCTTTTCCTTTTTTTTATTCATTTACCAAAATCTTACTTTTGCCAAGCTCCAGAATTACAAACATTTCATTTTAATAAAACTTACTGTATGAAATACAAACTTCACGAAGGAGGTATAAAAGTGTTGATCATAGATTCCTTAAAGAACTCTCCTAGTATGAATCAAACAACAACATTTTGGATTTTAACTTTTAGCAACACATTTTTTTGTCTTTATATCCTCATTTGTCTTTATGTCCCCAATATGAACATAGTACCCTGTGCATCATGAGTTTTTAATAACTTATTAAATTGAATTCTCTTAAAGAAATTGTGTTCCATACTAAGTAAGTCCTTTCCTCGGTGTTGTTAGGCGTTTTTTCCTTCATAGACTTCATACCTCATACGATAACTCATAATGCTCATTTATATAGCATTACAAAGTGTTTTTGCAGATATCATTTGATCCTCACAGCAACTCTCTGATGTAGGAAGTGCAAATATGTTGTCCATCATATGCGCGAGGAAACCGAAGTCCAGGGAGCTTGTGACTTGAGTAGGTCCCAGGTTTTCTGACTTCCAACTCATTGTCTTTTGAGCTATGCTGCTGTACCTCTTCTTCTTGCATAACGTGATTGTTTTTAGTGAAACTTCCTGCAGAATGTCAGCTTTTACCTGAGGTATTCAACTCGCAGTGTTCACCAGTAGGCAGTCTTCAATCCTTGTGCCATTTTGCCTTGTTTTTGATTTTCAAGGAAGTTTTATGAGAGCCTAGATTATTTTGTCCCTTGTAGTGCATTAGCATCTCCTGCTTCAAAATTGTCAATCGTGTTTTAATTTGTAAATCTCAATAGTAGATTGATGTCCAAACCCATCTCTTTAGCTCTTCATGTTCCAACTCCCTTTGACCTCCTAGACTGTCCTAGATAGGAACTTTTGTCAGTCAGGAAACATTTATTAAATATTTACTCTGTGCCCAGCATTATGCTAAGTGCTAGGAATGCAATGACAGGCAAACACTCGGTCCTTACCTTCAAGGAGCCCACATTCTAAGGCAAATAATTATGATCATACAAGATTAAATGGAAGTCATCCTCAGAAGAAAGGCACAAGCATTAAGAGTCTGTGGCTGTCACTGACAAAAAGTGGGGTTTGAGTTGAATCTTGAAGGAGACCAGGGAAACCAGAAGGCAGAGGTGAGAAAGGCACTGAGTTGAGAGAGGAAATTGTGCGTGAGAAACAGCAAAGAGACAGGCCAGTGTACCTGGGTCACAGAGATCATGAAGGGGAGTAAAAGTGCAACAAGGCTGGAGAGGTAGAAAGGGACCAGGTTACAAAGGGATTTAAACCAAGCAGAACATTTGATATTTGATTCTGGAGACAATAGGAAGCCATCGAGTCTGTTGAGTAGAGGATTGATATGATCGGACCTGCCTTTTAGGAAAATCACTTTAGCAGCTGAATGGAGGTTGGACTAGTGTGGGAGAAAGGCTTGAGGCAGAAGGCTATTGCCTAAAGTAAAGAGCATCTGCACTGGCGTAGGGGCTGTGTTAATGGAGAGAAGGGGTCTTACACAAGAGATGTTGCGAAGGTAAAAACAGGCATGAATAGATCGGATATGTGAGGCAAATGAGAAGGTGAGGGTGACACTTGAAGCTGTAAGCCTAGTATGTCATGAACTCTTCCACAGACATTCTGCTGACATCTAAGAGAAGCCTCTAGTAGTAGACCTTATTATCCTCTTTCTATAGAAGGGAAAGGCAGTTTCAAACATCTGAAAGAGTAATTTGCCAAATTTAAATATTACCTTTTTCATACCAGAAGATAAGTGAAGACTAGTAGCAAATTTATGTGTAATACTTTTAATTTTGATGAATAACTTAATTAAGATAACTCTTACAATGAGCTCATATTTCCTCAATTTTATAAAGTTTGCAAGGTACTTTCTTCAAAACAACCCTATGAGGTAGGTAGTATGCATATTATTATACCCATTTTTAAAATGATGAAAGTAAGATGAGAGAATTGAAGTGACCTACCGATCGATGGTCATTCACTCAGGAAATGGAGACATGTTAATAAAAATGTGTCACAGTATGCTGCTTTAGGCTGTGTTTTCTTCATCGATTTAATGTTCTAGGTATTAACATTCACTTTTATGTTGTTTACACTTAATAACATGCAGAAGAATGGCTTTTAGTCTTTACTATTGCTCATACTAAAAACAACAATGCATAATATTTAAATCAGGACAGTGTCATCTATGTACTTTGTAGTGATTTTAATGTTGATAACCCACCTTGAATAGTACTAAATCAATTTGCATTTCCAATATGATGTAGATGGAAGAGGCCATCCATCACAACTTGGGTATGTGGTTGGCATTCATTGTAGATTCTCATAAATTTTCACAAAAGAATTTCTGTTCAAAATCTGATGTGACAAGAACATTCATATCTGTTTGCTTCAGATTTCCATGGAAATTTTGCTTCCCAGTCTAACATTGTAGTTTGCAAAGGTCATACCACTGCAGAAGCTATCCATGTCTTTGTTACTAGTAAACATATCAGATATCTTATTTTATCTTCAGTGTTGATTCTTTGTCATTTCTGTAAAGTTAATTTTGAAAATATCTGAAATGCATACTTTGTACTCCATTGAATGAACATTATATAATCATTCAAGAATAAAAGATATTAATATTAGAATGAGCATTTGAGTTTTAAACCAAACTGACCATTCATGTACAAAAATAGTATTATAATATGTGATGGTGACTCAGAAAGAGGATCTCTGACTCTGGTAGATCTCTCTTTCAGTGGACTCGTTATAACATTATCACATTCCTAAAATATATTATTACAAACATGGTTTTTTTGTTGATTTTAGTGGTTAAAAAATCCTACCACTACATGTTTTTTCTAACATTTATCATTATCATATAGAATTAATAGTTGGAATCTTCAGGGCTTAGGGCCAGAATGTTAGCCTTGAAGTTATCCCTGCCAGTGAAAATCTAATGGCTGGGATTACTTTAGTTTGGTTTGTCGTAATGAAATATTTAGGTGTCTACAACTTCATATTTGACTCTTGCAACTGTGTTTTATAGGATAGAACTGTGAAAACTAAATTCTTTAGCTAGGAAACCTGAAACAGGGTATTAGGTAGACATGTGGCACTTAATCATGTACTGTATTATTTTACTTGTTTTAATTATATTTCAATTCACCCAAACAAAAAGCCTCTTGGAGACAAAGACAATCCCATATGCTTCTTTTCTTTCTCTACAATGCTCTGTATGTAGCAGTTACTCAGTACTTACTTGTTTAGTTGAACATTTAGAGTGCTGGGCCTGAAGTCACGAAGGCTTATCTTCCTGAGTTCAAATCTGGCTTCAGACATTTTAACAGCTGGGTGACTCTGGGCAATTCACTTAACCCTGTTTGCCTCAAGTTCCTCATCTGTAAAATGAGCTGGAGAAGGACATGGCAAACCACTCTAGTATCTTTGCCAAGAAAACCCCAAATGAGGCCATGAAGTCAGACATGGCTAAAGAACAAGTGAACAACAAAATTCCAAACAGAACAGATAGCATCCACAGTATGAGATTGGTTCTCTGTACTCTCAGGCCAGAGTGTTTTATTTTCTAAAGTGATTTCTCTCTTAGTGTTGGACTTTCCTTGGGATTGACTTTTATATGATTCCCCCCAACTAGCAATTGCATTGCCAGTCAAATAAGAAGTAGAACAGAATGGTCAAACAATCCTTGTATCAAGCATTTAGAGAAACAAATACTCCATATTTCTTTTCTAATTGCTAACTTTGGCACAATTTTCTTTGAGAGCTTATAGGGCATTCAATTAGGATTAAGTTTAAGTACAAATGTTTATCAAGAAAATTTAACAAATGAATTTTTTTTTTGGCTAAAAAGGGGGCTAATAAACTTCTGGTGCTGAACAAATGACAAAATGGATTTATTTATAAAATACGCAAAGGTTTGTTGCTTCCTAGTAAAGAATAGCTTTTTGCCCTCAAGGACTATCAAATAGTAAAGAAGTAAAGATTTAAGATATCTCCAGAAATTGAAGGCAATGAATCTCCCTTTAAAAGTCATAATCCTTACTGAGTCACTTTTTAAAACCTCTCGTTTATCATAAGCTGTCAAGTTCTGGATTGCTTCCTGGATCTCAGTTTTAAAGATTTCACTGATATCAGGGGACTCAATAAGAGAACCTAAATGTCTGGGAGGCACATTTGAGTAATCAATCCACTAGTCTCCACCAACTTTCACTTTAAAAAAAAATCTTGTGGTTTTTTTTTTTCTTCATATTTGCAGAGGATCAATGTTCTAGATAAATGAGAGTTGAGAGAGTGTAAGCAGCAGTCACCGTGTTCAGGAGGAAAGGAGGCAAAAGGGCACTGTGTTCGTATGTTTTTTGAAAACTGTAGCAGGTCTCAGGGATTACATCTCTGGGGTCAGTTGTTTTACCCATTATTTTACAAGACTGTATTTTTAAAAGTTCAGTTCATATTTGTTTTTCCAAATGATTCATGTTAAGAACAACTGAAGACAACCCTAGATCATTCTATAGTTTGGATAGCAAGAAAAAACACTTCCTTAGAAGATATTCATGTGTTTTAATATTCATGGTTATTTATACTCCTCAGATGCCTATCAATTAATTTTACCTTTTATAATATGTAAAAGTTTTTGGAAAAAGTTAATAAAAGATATTACTTCCAGATATGCAAATTTTCCTCTAAGACTTTAATCAAGTCATGATTTCTTTGTTTTGTTGTGGCACTTCCCAAGTGGAGGAGACAATACTTGCTTCTTCTGTCCGTGTGGAAATAATGAAATACTCTTTAGGTCTACTAATACATTAAGAAAAAAGGGGTTTATTAAATCCAAGACAGTATTCAGAAGCCAGTATCCTTTTGTCTTTGAACCAAGTGGCTAAATGATTTGTCAGATTAACAAGTACCTACTTAACATTTTTGTATAAATGTGTTATATAAACTATCCTAACCTCGTGACTTGGAGTACGTATCATGGAGTACATAGGGCTAACAGACCTTTTTCATTTCTTCTGACATATTTGCTGTCAAGTAGCCAGTACTCTTATTTATGAAAATATGTGTCAAGTTGAAATCTTTTCATAGTATTCTCTCATGTTGACATGTCTGTTTTCCTGTAGATTCTAAATGAGTAGTCAATATTAGCTTTACAAGGTGATTAATTGTTGTCTTTTTTTTTTTTTGACCTAAGAATCCAGCTTTTAGCTAGGGGTTTAGGATTTGCCCATAATACTATATGTGTGTGTGTGTGTGTGTGTGTGTACACACACACACATATAAATGAAGCACCCTTTATCAGGTATGTTAATGCATTAACAAAAAGGGGTTGGATAAGTCCATGACATCCAGTTGTTAGTGTACTTTTGGAAAGATGATGAATTTCATCATGGAATTAATATTAAAATCTAGATTTTATGTTATAAAATATGCACATATAGATATAATATTTCAAAGGGGCAGAGCTCTAAGAAAAGCAGACTGGTATTTACATCACTGGTGGTAGAAGGGGCAGTAATGGGTGAGAAGGGGCTCGACTTCACTACCTGTAATAATTTTATAGCTGTGCCATATTATATATAATTTTTATTATTTTCAATAGTTTGAGAATATGTATCGTTTCATCATTAATGATGAGGATATGAATCGTGGTATATGCCTAGTGTCTACCACAGTGGCCATGATTATTAGAAATCCAGATGTGCCCTAGCTGTGGTTGAGTTCAATGAGCTATATATACCATTTCCAGAAGTTGAGAGTTAGGAGAGACCTTCAAGTTCATCACATCTACCCTACATATACACCTGAAAAGGAAATAACCTCTTTAGCGTTCCTAACAGTTGGTTATCTGGCTATCACTTAAGGACCTGCATAGATGGAAGTTTTTATTCGCTGCCTCGGACAACGTCTTCTGGATAGCCCTATTAGGATTTTTTCCTCTTATTAAAACAAAATTTATTTCTCTACATGCATCTTCTACCTATTCTGTCCCTGAGCCCAAGCAGAACAAGTCTAAATCTTCTTCCATGTGACAGTTTTTCAAATACTTGAAGACAGTCAACTTTCAGCCGCTATGGCCCAGAAGCCTTTCTTTCTCCAGGCTGAAGATTGCCAGTTCCTTCAGCTGATGATTATATGACATCATTTTGAGGCCTCTCACAATCCTTCCCTTGACAGCATTCCCTTGACACATCCTATCTTGTCATCATTTTTCCAAATATGTGATACCTAGGACTCATAGTATGGATGAATGGATGAATTTATAAGCATTTATTAAGTACTTACTCTGCACTGAACACTGTTCTAAATGCTAGGAATGAAAAGAAAAAAAATAAGATAGTCCTAGTTTTCAGGCTTACATTCTAATTGGAAACAACACATTAAAACAAAAGCTGCAAGGCAGATATGTGGCAAGGCGAAGGGTCCTTAGGCTGCATCAGTAGGTCAGATGACATTTCAGGGTATAGAAGCGAAGCAAGATAGTAAAGTCTGATTGTCCTGCATCTTGCCAGAAGGTGAGAAGAGATAGTGTGGGTGGTTTCCACCTCCTCCAAGGCCTGTGAGCAGTCAAGCAGCCTGGAAGGGTTCTGGAAATCTCCCATCAGGGAAGAATTCCCTAAGTATTCGCTCAGTTAGGGATAGGCATTTGAGCATTAAACAAATGTATTTAGGAGTAGGGACAAGAACTGAACCATTCATTTTATTAGCATAGGGAATTCTTTCTACCAGTGTAAATCAATGCCATCTCTTCCACCCATAGTCTTAGTTGCCTGTATAAGCATTTCTGTAGCACCTACTATGTACCAGGCACTGTGCTAAGCACTTTACAAATATTATTTCATTTGGTCTTCACAACAGCTCTGTGAGATGGGTGCTGTTATTGTCCCCATTTTATAGCTCAGGAGACTGACCGGCTTCCTAACCACTACACCACACTTTATCTCAGGTTAAGTAACAAATGTGTACATAAAGCTGATGGTAATCAATAACAATAATAATCAATAACAATCCAAATAGTAGATAGTGGCTGTTTTGATATGTTTTCCAACTCAGTGGGCTAAAGACTGTTTTCAAAGCATGCCAGATAGCCCAGAAGCATGTCCTTCTGAGAATATGACATTGGAACTCCATTAAAAAATCATTCCAGAATTTTGGAGCTGAAAGCAGTCTTAGGTATATTCTAAACAAACTCCCTTATTTTTCAGAGGAGGAAGCTTAACTTTTCAAATTGACCGACTGGCCTAAGATCACACAAAGCTATAAAAGCAGAATCTAGATTAGAAACTGTGTCTTGATTTTCAAATATTCATATCGATACACTGTGCTGTCCTTTTATATGTGATCATACCCAGTGTTCTACTTGTCTTTCTTGCTATCTCATTGCTTCTCTTCTCCCTGAGCATCTTGCTATGAAAAATTTTCTATTCTCAGTGATAAAGAGGACCGGATGGATTAAAAAAAAGTCCAATAAGATGTCATGGGGAAGTAGGCAGAACACTGAACTGAGATCCTGGATTTGTCTGACACTAGCTGCAGAGTCATTTTGCCTCAGCTTTCTCATCTGGAAGATAAGGATTTGAATTTGAAGTATATAAGGTAACTGCTAACCTGACATTTTCTGAAATTCAGCTTCATTTTCCTAACAAGTTTGAAATTGATAAAGTTGTAGTGGGTGTGGGTATGAGTGTGTGTGTTAAAGAACTGGAATAAAATAAGAGGGTTGATTTTTGTGTTGATGATATTCCAGGTAGTTGTTAGAATCAGAATGGTAAATAATTCATAGAAATTAGATGTAGAAAGAAAGTGTATTAGAAATAGAAATTAATGACTGTCATAGAAACAACCTAGTATTTACAGCAGTAGTATCCATAGAGAGGTCCATGGCTTGACCCCAAAAGGGGAATTATCATCCGATCAAAGGGTGGAGAGATGAATCACACACCACACTCCACTACACAGCCAATTGTAGGTTTATCTTCAGTGCAACTATATCACTACCACTTCTTTAACACTCTCCTATTCAGTCCCTGCTCATAGGCTGAGGATATAACTTAGCCTGAGGCAGACACTTTAGCAGCTGTGCAGGCAAATTCCTCCATCCTAACACTATGTCCTCCAACAGTGGGTGTGGGTTCTGCTCTCTGGGGAAATGGCCAATGAGTAATTCTTCCTTCACAAACACACACACACACACACACACACACACACACACAGTTTTTTGGTGGGAAAGAGTAAACACAGAATAAGTAGTCATGGATAGGTTGCAACACATTATCTTCTCCCCATACCTCTTCCAGACTTGCATTTCTCTGGAGAGAACCAGCATCCTTGCAGTCTCCTAGATTCTCACCTTCCTTATCCCTGACTCCTCACTCAATTGAAATCACCCTCTTCAGAGTTCCTAATGGTTCTTAACTGTTGTCTGATTTTTTTTCCTACTCATCTTTCAAAAGCATTTGACACTGTTAACCACCCTTTCCTGGGTGCCTACCTTCCCCTCTCTGGATTGTCCCAACATTGCTCACTTTGGTTCTACTCCTTCCTGTATGATCATTTCTTTGCCTCTTGCTAGGTTATCATCTGTATTACACCCTAGATTGTAGGTGTACTCAAAAGTCTCTGTTCTGGGCTTTATTCTTTTTCTATACTTTCTCACTTAATAACTTCATCAACTCTCATGGAACTTAATTATCATTTTTTTAAAATTTCTTTCTTATTTTTAGTTTACAACACTCAGTTCCACAAGTTTTTGAGTTCCAAATTTTCTTCCCCTCCCCCCCCCAAGATGGCGTGTAATCGGATAGAGGTTCTACATATACCTTCGCATTAAACTTATTTACACAATAGTCAAGTTGTAGAGAAGAATTATAACCAATGAATGAATCATGAGAACGAAGAAACAAAACCAATAAAGAAGGGGGAAAAAAACCAGAGTAAATAGTTTGCCCCAATCTGCATTCAGATTCCATAATTCTTTCTCTGGATGTGGATTTAATTATCATTTCTATGCAGATGACTCTGATCTAAAAAGTTAGACCTAGTTTCTCTTGAGCTCCAGTCTCACATCATGGACTGCTTATTAGACATTTTTAATTGGATGTCTCATAGACATTTCAAACTCAACATGTCCAAAACAAAAAGCATTCTCTTTTTCCTCAAATCTATCCATTTTCTGAACTCTCCTGTTTTTCTTGAGGATCCCATCATTATTTCCATCACTCATGTTCTCAGTGTTGGTATTCTCTTTTTCGCCTCACACCATATATTTGATTAGTTGCCGAATTTTGTAATTTCCACCTCAGCAATATCTCAGACATCTGTCCCTATTTCTCTATTGACATAGCCACCATCCTAGTTCAGATTTACAACCTCTCACCTAGACTATTACAATAGCCTCCTAACTGAAACTGTCTGCTTCAAATCTTTCTCAACTCCAGTCTATCTACACAGCCACCAAGGCAATCTTCCTAAAGTATAGCTCAAAGCATGTCACATCTCTACTCAGTAAAGTCTAGTGGTTCCCTGTTGTTTCTAGGATCAAATATTTCATCTTATCCTTTTTACTTTCAGTTTTTGTACAAGTTTTATGATATATGTAATTATTAATGTGGTAGAACATGTATATAGTTTATGAATAAATATGTGTAAAAAATTTTTTGGTAGGTGTACATAACCAAAAAAATTCGGAGACCCGTGAAATAAATAATGAATGCCATTTGGTCTTAGAGAAAGTGTGTTGCTTACTGGTAATCTCTTTTATATCTAAGTCTGTTGTCAGTTTTCCTAGCAATAGTTCCTCCTTTGCACCTGCTTTGTCAGTATTATTCTATGCAACTTACATTAATAGCACATTAGTAGGCAGTGCACATGAGCAGAATTAAGATTGTGTTGAAATTAAATGTTAGATCATGTTTATGTGCTGTTCATATCCTCAGATACTGCCAATGGCATTCATTAAACATTGAGGGTTGTTTTCTGTCATGATATTCTAGCCATTGAATCCCTTAGTTACCAAATCTAATGGTCTTTTCTCAAATTTCATCCTTTTTGACCTCTGTTCAGTGTTTAACACCATTGACCATCCTTTCTTTCTGAATTCTCTGTCTAGACTTTTGCGACATTGCTGTCTCTTTATTCTTCTTTCTGGCTTGTTCCATTTCAGTCTCCTTTACTAGATCATCAGCCACATCAAACCCTGTAGGCCCTGTTTTGTGTCCTCCTCTGTTCTTTTTCTACATATACTCTTACTTGACCTCCTTAACCTCCATGGATTTAATTATCACCTTTATGGAAATGACTCTAAGATTGATCTATCTAGCTTTAATCTCTCTCCTGAACTCTAGTCCCACGTTACCAACTGCCTATTGGATATTTTGAAGTGGATTTCTTTATAGATATCTCAAGCTCAGCATGTCCAAAATAATTCTCTTCGTCTCTTCCCTCAGAACACACCCTTCTTCCAAATTTCCCTATTTTTCTTAAGAGAACCACCATCAATCATTCCATTCACCTTGGTTCATATGTTGTCATACCCATTCTCATTCTCATATACCCCACATGTTGAATTATTTGCCACATACTGTCATTTACAGCCAGTCCCTTCTCGATACTCATGATTACCAACCCATTTTGGACTTTGATCACTTATCTCCTGGTGGGGAACCTTCAGCCTCAGGGCCACATTTGGCCCTCTAGGTCCTCAAGTGTGGCCCTTTGACTGAATCCAAATTTCATAGAACGAATCTCCTCAATAAAAGGATTTGTTCTATAAAACTTGGGCTCCATCAAAAGGCCACACCCAAGGACCTAGAAGGCCACAGTTTCCCCACCCCTGTCCTGGACTATTGCAATAGTATCCTAATTGATCTCTCTGCCTCAGGGTATCTCTTCACTCCACTATCTTCTGGACTGGAGTCATGAAAGTTTCCTTACACCATATAGGTATAAATAATGTCTTTTCTATCACCCAAGCTCTGATTCTGTGAGTTTTATCTATTTTAGCTTTTACTGATCTCTGTTCTGATCTCATTCTCCTTCACTCTCAATGGCATTTGAAAGCAGTGATCAGCAATTAGAAGTAGCTTATGTCTATTAAGTTTTGCTAAGTTTTAATTAACCCTAGAGATGTGGTTTCTCAGCTGGTACAAAGCAGTTCGGGATAATTTTCATTGTTTTCATTATTTCACAATTTTATTTGAGGAGAAAATTACTCAGCAAATCAAAATTTGTGTTTTTTAAAGTTAAAGTATACTGTCGTTACATCTTGACATAACTTCGTGTGTTGTTTTATATGTGGAACAATAGGCCTGGTATTGAAAGAATGGCCATTCTATTGCTTATATTCTAACTTGAAACTGCCAAGAATTTTAAATTGGGAAAGACTTTTCATAAGGAGTAACTTTTCATAAGAAAATTTAGCATTCATATTCTCAGAACAGAAATAATACTTGCCGTATTCATTTGGAAGGAGCTTTGCAATAACAAAATAAGTTAAGATAGTGGTTAGTGGTCACTAAAGACATTTCATAAGCCATCAAAGATGTATTTCTATTCCAACTTCAAAAATAGCTGCTGAGGGGAAAGATCTTACCATTGCTTTGGGCAAGGGAGAAAAAAAAAAACAAAGCTCTGCTGCTAGTGCTTGAACAGATGAGAATCCTCCCAAATTCCTCTTCCTTGAAATCCATGCCTACTAATTGAGATGGCAAATTATTGTTAAAAATAAACTGTGTTGCCACATCCTAAATCTTTTTCTGATTTCAATCAAGCTTTTAACTCTCTCCCCCTCCTCAAATTACCTTCTATTTACCTGTCTCTATACATTATCTCCTCCCACCCCCAATAAAATATAAATTCTTTGAAAGCCAGTTACTAGGGTGTTTTGTTTTTGGGTTTTTTTTTTTTTTTTGCAATTTCAGCCCCTAGTGTTATGTTTTGCAAATTGTAGAAACAATAAATATTTGTCGAATTACTCGGAAGCAGTTTTGAGCAAAGGTGAGAGACATATGTTATGTTGGGGAAAAAAATACAGTAGATTTGAAGTCGGAAGACTTGGGTTCAAATTTGACCTCTATTACTTTCTTCCTAGGTGTACTTATCACATCATTCCCCCTTCTCCAGGCTTCCTCTGTAAAATGAGGGTGTTAGATAATATAATTCTTCTAATTTTAGATCTTGTTAACAACAGCTTCTGCATCTCTAGCTTCACTACTTATGGAGAAGGAATAATATTGATTTAAAAATAGCAAAAAGACCCTCAAATTTACTGTCATCTAGAAGATAGAGAAAGGAGATTGACATGAATTCATGCTTCTGATGCTTATTTGAGCATTTGTCTAAGGAGAATTTCCCATATATGGAACTTACGGAATGATTGGATCGAGGACAAAATGGCTGAGAAGTGGTCAGAAACCTCTCAGAGAGACAAATCTCAAGTGTACATTCATTGAATCATAACAGTTTATTGGTTGGAAAGGATCTTAAAAGAAAATGTAATCCAAAAATACCCAACCAGTTAATGATGACCAAGTCATTTGTGGGCTAGCAACCACGAATATGGAGCCCTACTTGCTAAAAAATATCCGAGAAATGCTGGGAGGAGTTGTGTCAACAACATAGCCTTCTCCCCATTGCATTCAAAGTAAATCAGGAAATGCTTCCCAATGGTTGTCGACCATAATCCATCTGACTGATTTATGGGTATTTTCAGCATGGAAGGGGGCAGTGCTGACACCTTCTAATTTCTTTCCTTTCTTTGTCAAAGACTGCTGCTCATTTTAACTATTGTTCTATACATGTACAGAAACAGTCTGATACCACCACCACCATTTTCATTTCCCTCTCCCCCAGTCCTCAGTTATTTTCTTTTTTTTTTTT
>CM053624.1:79505595-79554726 GCA_028646595.1 Phalanger gymnotis | reverse complement strand
TCACTTTTTGCAGATGATATGAAAGTATACTTAGAGAAAATCAAACAAGCATAGTGTTTGATAAACCCAAAGATCCAATTATTAGGGCAAAAATTTGATATTTGACAAAAACTCCTGGGAAAACTGGAAAGAAGTCTGATAGAAACTAGGGACAGACATCTCACACTGTATGCCAAAATGAGCTCAAAATGGATACATAATTTAGATATAAGAAGCTGATATCATAAGCAAAATAGGGGCCATGGAAGAAATTGCCTATTAGATATATGGATGGTGGAAGAGTTCATTTCAAGCAAGAGATAGAGAGGTTCACTGGGGGCAAAATTGATAATTTTGGTTACATAAAATTAAAAAGGTTTTGTACAAACAAAAGTAATGCAGTTAAAATTAGAAAAAAAGGAAGCTGGGGGAAATTTTGCAGCAAGTTTCTCTGATAAAGGTTTTTTTTCTCAGATATATAGAGAACTGAGCCACAACTCCAAAAGACTCATGAAATGAAATGCTGTCCACCTTCAGAGAGAGAAGTGATGGACCCAAAGTGCTCATTGAAGCATATTTTTTTTCCTTTTTAAAGTTTTCTTGCTTTTTCCCCCAATCATATCTAATGCAGAGAGATATGTTTTGCTATGTGTAATGGGTATACACATACATACATGTGGATATATGTATATGTACAATGGGTATCATATTTCTTGCCTTCTTAGTGGGTGGGGAGGGGTAAAGAAAAGGAGATCATTTTTTTTAAAAGAGTAAAACAAGTAATTTGAGGCAAGGGGAATAACCTCATCACACTTGGTTTGGTTTTTTTTTCTATTTATTTAAAAGTATATTTAAGACAGTTCTTTCAGTCCTTCAAGATAACCTTACATTAAATGAAGGAATGAAAAACATACAGAGCACTTATGTATCAAACACTGAACTAAACACTGGAGGAATAAATATAAAACCATCCCTGCCCTCAAGGACCTTTATTCTAATAAAGAGAGAAAACTTTTATAGGAAAGTGATGGCCTGGAAGGAATATTTTGGCTTAGGAAATCATGGGAAGGGTGAGTAGAACCGTGGGGTAGTTGATTTCCACACCCTATCCAGTAGCAATTAAGCTTGAGATTAATTGGTAAAGAACTAAGATCGTATTTGAGCAAATCAAAGTAAATTATTTTGTCTAGTGATGCATAGAAAAAATTTTAATTTGAACTTAAATGATGTCCAAGGTAAGTTTAACCTTAATCAAATACAAGACACCTTAATTTTTTTATCCATTTTAGTAACATTTTGCTAAAGGGAAACTTTTATTATAGTCTTTTAGCTTTCCCCATTTAATTATAGGTCACTAAGAGTAATGACTATTCTTAATGTTCTTAGGTATCAGTGATTCTCAAATATTTGGGGTTTGTCAACAGCAGAGTAAGGGACCCCATAACCTTCTACTGTATCTGCTAGTTTTTTGCCTCTAGGGGAAAAATCCATAACAATGAAGTAGTATCAAGATATTATAAGTGCAATGGTAAACCCACAGTAGCCACAAATGTATGGCTATTTCGTAATATAAATAACTCTTCAAAAGATTATAGAGGAAGAAGGAAACCAAAGCTCAAGAAGGTTGGAACAAATACAAGCCAGAGTCTCAGGACTTAAACCCAAGTCTCCTGATTTCTAGTTAGGTGTTCTTTGCACCATATGCTACTCTGTGGATTACAATTGTATTACAACGATAGATTGGTAAGGCTTTCTGAAGATACGCATAATAGAGGGCAGTCAGAGAATACACAATCTAGAGCATAATCTAAAGGAATAGAAATATATAGGTAGAGTTTAAAAACCATCCTCACTGAACTTTGTATATCAATAAGTATTGCTTAATTTAAATTCAAGTTGTTCTTACATTGCTTTAAAGAAAAATCTATAACTTTTCAATATCCAAAGTGTGAGACACCTTACATGTGACAGTTTAATTTCTTCAATATTTCATTGAGACTTGGTGTCAAAATTCCTTAAGGTCCTGCTTACAAATTATAAAAGACAAAGCATTCATTTACATTGCCTCCTTCATTTCTTTCTTTGCCTTTCCTCCGTTCTTCCTTCCTTTTTTCCCTTCCATCCTTCTTCAAGGACAGTTGCTTCTCAACTTCATAGAATTTTTCTGTTCTATGCACTTTTTTCTGTTCCCTGTACTTCATTTCAGCTAGAACAAAAGCAGTCACTGTCCTTTTTCTGAGCAGATAGGCAGGAGGCTAGAGTCTGTGTAAAAATCAGTAATGACTTCTGCCAATCCAGAGTTAAGTACAGTGGAGTCTATCACATCAGCACATTTAACTTAATATAATTCAATTAGATCAGTTGGGTAAAAGAAAAAAACAATTTAACTAAAAAGTACAGGTCCTTATTGTCATTCCACTCGGAGTATCTCCCAGAACACGTGTTGCTGATAGACATGAACCTGATGTCTGTCATTTTAGGACATCATTTTCTTCATACCCACAAACATTTAGGGTTCTAGGTCATCTCTGTCGGAGTCTGAGAGGGTGATGGTGATTAATGTAGCTGTGGTCATCAAGAATCAGAACCACCCAAGCTGGAGGGAGCCTAAATACTTCAATCCTGGATGTGGAAGCAAGAGACGGAGATGTCCAGGCATAGAAACGAAAGATTTCCCAGCAGAACTCCAGGCATGAAGTAGGGGTAGATGATATACCTTAATGGTACTTTATGACAACATTGGTCAGGGTAACATTGGGCATGCCATACCAGTATCCAATACAAAAAATTTATAAACAGGAAATAAATTAATGCATAGCCTATTTTTTTAAGTTTTATAAAATCAGCCTAGACCATAGACTTAGGGATCCAGTTTTCTGAAATTACTAGGGCTTCTTATAAATTACCTTTGAAAAGCCTTTAAACAAACTTTTAAGGAAGCAAGCTATTTTTTATTCTGAAGGTACATTTTAAAATTCACTTCAACAAGCACTAAATGTCTCCTCTGTGTACGGCATTGTGCCAGGTACTAGGTATATAAGGATTAAAAAGTAGAATAACTTCTTTTAAAAAAATAAGTTTATGTTATAGTAGGGATTAGCCTAACATGGGTATGTGAAGGTATGTGACATGTATACAAATAAGTAAAATCCACAGTAGGGTATGATAGGGACAAAGGACAAATCATTTTTGAGGAGGAAAAGAATACTACTTCAACCTTGAGGATCAAAGGACACTTTACAAGGAGCATGTGGTACCTGAACTAAGCCTTGAAGGAATAGGATTCAGAAAGGCAAAGGTGAGGAGGGCTTATACAAATTCACAGAAGCAAGAGATGGCCTGCTGAGTTCTGGGAACAGCTAGGACTTATTTTTTGTTTTTGATGGGGGAAGGTAGGGTAATTGGGGTTAAGTGACTTGCCCAACGTCACACAGCTAGTGTGTCAAGTGTCTGAGGCTGGATTTGAACTCAGGTCCTCCTGACTTAAGGGCCAGTGCTCTACTCACTAGCTGCTCTGAGTACTGGTTTTTAATTAGAGCTATATAGTGTCCTGTGCCTTCCCTCCTGCTATTATGTTGAAACTTAGCCAGGCTCTCTCTCTCTTTTTTGTTTCTGTTATCAGCTTTATAGGCTTATGGATTTAGAACCAGAAGGGACATCAGAGGCTATCTAATCCAACTTCTTCACTTGATAGATGAGCAAACTTACCCAGGATCACTCAGCGTCATAAATGAGAAATGTTTTCTGATTCCAGAGCCAGTTGGAATTTGTTATGAACAAGGGTATAAAACTTAGTATAAATCTAATCTGTATAAACAGTATAAAGACCACATGTGGCTTCAAGGCCGCAGATTCCCCACCTCTGGCATAAACACATACAAAATATCATCAGAATATGTGGTCACACTCTGCTCAAGGAATTGTTCTGGGCTCTGGGGATAGGATACAAAGGCAAAAATGAAATCCCTGCCCTCAAGGAGCTTACATTCTATTAGGGGGAGACAAAATATACATTTTATAGATATATGGATACACACACACACACACACGATAGGAAACGAGTACAAGGTAATTTGGGGGTGAGAAAGGTGCTAGCAGCTGGGGGTGAGTCAAGAAGTACTTGTAGAAGGTAATTCATGAGATAAATTTTTAAAGAAACTAGGGTTTCTCAGAGGCAGAGAGTATAATGCAAATGTATGGGATAGCCTATGTAAGGACACAGAGATGGGAGAGTTTTTATGTATAAGCAACAACAGGAAGGCAAGTTTGACTGGTCTAAAGAGCTTGTGGAGAATAATGTATACTAAGGCCAGAAGCTTCCAGTATTATTTATCTTCCGCATTTGGAAGGACATTTTGGGTATTAACAAATGTCAATGGAGTTGAATTTTTTAAAAATCATTTTTGTATCATTATATGGCAAGTTTAACCACATGAAGTTTAAAAGCCTTGCACCTCTAATGTTGCCTGTGATTTTTCCTACTGTGGACATAATTCAGTAACATTCCTCAACTTCAGATAGTTTTAAAACACAGAAGCATGGTATGGCTTGCAAAAAATCATAATCTCATTTGAAATCATATTTATTTTATCGTATTAAAATCCCTAAATAAATAGCTTTCATTCAGATTTCCAATGTTGGTTGAACATACCCACACATTGGCTGAGAAAATGGGCTTCTTATTTCTGAACGAAGTACACTTCTTTGGGAGGGAAAGAATTTTAAGACTTGGATGCACTCTTAAGAGAGTCTGTGTTTTAGGATTTAAATTACTTGTTGGAGGGTATGTATTATAGATATTTTTGTTTTCATCAGTCAAATAAAAAGAACATTGTACTTTCCCAGATGTACAGTATAGAGATATATAAAAGCCGTGACCTGCATGATACCCTCAAAAAGCTTGAGAATGCTTTCATCATTCTCTAAAGCTGACATTGGTATGTGCTCTATATGGCCTCCAACACTAGTCTATCACCAGAGCCTCTCCCTATAAAAAGGAGCTAACATTTATCTAGGACAAACTACTTAGATTTCTCTTAACGTTCATGTTTTAATAGGTTCTCAGTTTAATGTAATTTTGAACACAACTCCATCATTCGCATACATTTTATCCACATTAACTGGCATTGGACTAACTTATATTTGTGTCCATTAATGCTAATAATTTTGCAGTTGAAGAGGTTCAGATAATTTTTTGAAACTAGCATACTAGCTGAGTCCGGTTTTACTAATGTAATGTCTTTAGCAAAGATATGTTAAATATAACTTTGTATGGAATAGATTCTTTCACTGTTGCATAGTAATACTAGTAGCATATTCACATAATACCCAAAGGATAAAAAGTGATTTATATTCATTCTAATTATTTTATTCTCATTTATACTCATTATTTCAATTTATAACTATCTTATCTGATCTTGCAACAACCTTATATAGTGCAGTTTTATCAGCTGCATTTTATAGCTGAGGAAAGCAAGAGCTAGGGCTCAGGGAGTAAAGAGCCTTGCTTGGCGTCACGGAGCTGGTAAATGATGAAGTAGCATTTGAACCCGTACCTTCTGACTTTAAATCCATTGTGCTGTATATTACACAGCACTGCTTGTCTCTCAGAGAAATCTAAACATGCGGTGCACCTCTGTGAAATATTCCTTAAAATTTCTATCTTGGCCCATGACCCTTCCTCTTTCTTTTCATTCCACCTTCACCTTCTAAATGACTCTGGTCATAATTGTGAATTTCTGGGCTGTTTCATCCATTTGTGTCATAAACTTATGGTTATTTAAATATATTTCTATGGTAATTAATTATAAAAACAATTGGACAAGATTTTTTTTTAAATTTTATTTAGGCTTTAAATCTTTTTCTGTAAAATGTCCTCTTTGGGAAGAAGTTCGTTGCATCAACAAAATATTTTTCTGGCATTAATGTTGAAGGCTGCTTTTTTTTTAAATCTTCAATTAAAAGAAGAGCATATAGGAATTTTTTTCGAAAACTAGTATAGCATGGTAGTCACGGTTGGTTCTTCAGACATGACAGAGTTATAAGGAGGATCAAATCCATAATTTAGGCCAGTTAAAGTATCAGCTGGAAATGGGTATATTTGGCATTACTTGTTTGATCCGTAGAATCTTACGCTCACTTCTCTCTTTCAGACCATGACAGCAGTCCCATCTCAAACTCTGACCTCTACCCAAAGCAAGGGCAACTATTCTTGTTAGACTGTTTCCAGAGACAATGAATACGACCGCAGATAAGAATTATGAATGCCATACAACTGTTTACGTATGTGTCTTGGAGGATATGTTCACAGCATCATTGAATTGTAGAGTTTGAAGGACCTTCAATCATCTAGCCTAATTCCATTGTATAGATGGATAAAGTAGGTTTAAAGAGGAAAACGACTTAGACAAAGTCACATGGCTAGTTAGCAGAAAACCTGGGTCTAGAACCCACTTTTTCCAGTTCAGTTTCCTCAGAAGGCAGTATGGTATTGTGGAAAGGATATTACAACAAAAATGTATAAACTTGATAAATTAATGATTTAATTAGTATAAGTGTTTCTGCACAACTTCTCTATTCCTTCTAATCCTGTGGCCTCCTATTCATGTTTTCTCATAAATCTTCCACAGAAAATCTTTACTCGGTGTGCTAGAAGGATTTCTCTTGTGCTTATAGTATATTAGAGATACCAATGTATCAATAGGTCTGTTCATCATTGTCTCTCATTCTCACTTAACAAATGGCCCATATCCTTTTCTAGTCTCGTATGTATCTCATCTGCAAATCACTGCAAAATACTATGTCTATAATGCTCACCATTCATATTTCCATTGTTCTTTAGAAACTACTGAAATTATAGTATCCAACAATTCAGAGTATCAGTGAGAGAATATTAATGTTATTAAGAAGGATCTGTATAAGACATGCAGTTTGAAATCATTTATTTCATGGTGTCCCAAGCACAATACTGTGTGATCTCTTCCTGCTACTCAGTTTCAGACAGAACTCATCTTTGTATTGTATTTGTCCAAAATATATTGATATTTTTAAAAATAATCGAACACTTGCTTCACTCATGGTTTGAATTTTCTAGGATACTAATTTAATTGCTATTCTCCCAACTCTGCATTTTCACTGGCTGTCCCACATGGCTGGAATGCCCTCCCTCCTCATCTCTGCCTCCTGACTTCCCTGACTTCTTTCAAGTCTCAGCTACAATCCAGCTTTCTGCAAGAAGCCTTTCTACATGCCCCTTCATATCGGTACCTTCACTCTGAAATTTTCTGCAATTTATTCTGCATATATTTTGTCAGTACATAGTTGTTTGCATGTTGTCTCCTCCCATTAAGATGGCAGCATCTTGAGGGCAGGGACTGTTTTTGCTTTAGTTGACTGGGGGACTGACTGAATTGTTCCTATCTTTGTTCAACTTAAACCTGGCTTCAGCAAGAAATTTTAAAAAGGAAAAGTTTCTCAATAAATGCAAACCTGATTAAATATTTCTTCTTGCTCTGGCGTGTAAAGACTAGTATTCTGTTGTGACCAAGGGCCCATTAAAATTGTTTTCACAAAGTTTATTCATGTCTCCCAGGACAACTTCCCATTTTACTGTCCTTGATTTGAAGAATTGTTACATAAGCCCATTTTGTATTCCATAACTATTCCCAGATTGTTTGCCATGAAAAACGTCTTGCAGTTACCACTAACAGAATCCATGCTTTTTCCTTCAGAGACAATCTCGTTACTTCAGATAAACTACTTAAAATACCTCCTCCTCTGGAAGCTGGGATTCATAGTGTGATAGGAAAGATAAGTAGAGCACAGACTATGTATACTACAGTATTGATTTCTTTACATGTTTTACACCAAGTTAAATCAGGAATTTTGCGATTTCTGTTGCAGAAGAGCTTGAAGGATAAGGGGCTATGTCAAATAATGTCAAAGACCTCAGGGGAGGATTCATTGGACCAATCATGTGTAAAAGATTTGAAGAAATGGTTAATTTTATGAACTCTAGGAAGAATTGGTAATAGAGTTATAAAGCGTTATTAGACTTTATTAGAATTAGTTACAGGTCCTTTTATAAACTGTAGGATTGTCATCAGTACTAATAGCAATTGTTTTCTCTTTGCGAAAGCTAAGAATGAACAAATAGTAAAAGAATCATATCACTTCTTAGGCTCATCTATATATACGAACAGTTTAGGAGCCTAAACATATTTTCTGTGATACTCATTGCCCTATTTTTTAAAAGAAACTTTCAGAAAAATTTGCTTCTGAGGAATAGAGCTGAAATTGTTTTTGTTTTAAAATGTTATTTATTTTTATTTTAAACCTAAACACAAATAAAATGGGCCTTTTCAACATAGATAGTAAAACAGAAAAAGGAGATTGTACATGAGACTGCAGATCTCCGTTACGTGCAGCTTGCTTTTTTAAAAGTACATAAGAGGGAATGTGGGAAAATTGAGACACTAATGAACTATTGGTGGAGTTGTGAACTGATCCAACCATTCTGGAGAGCAGTATGGAACTATGCCCAAAGAGCTATAAAACTGAGCAGTACCCTCTGATCTAGCAATGGCAATATTAAGTCTGTATCCCAGAGATAAAAGGGGGGGGGTGACAGGGACCTAGCTGTATAAACGTTTATAGCAGGTTTTTTTGTGGTGGCAAAGAAATGGAAACTGAGGGGATGCCCATCAATTGGGGAATGGCTGAACAAGTTGTGGTATATGACTGTAATGGAATATTATTGTGGTATGAGAAATGATGAGCAGGATGATTTTTTAAAAACCTATGAAGACTTACATGAACTGATACAAAATGAAGCGAGCAGAGCCAGGAAAACATTGTACACAATAACAGCAACATTGTACAATGATCACCTGTGAATGACTTAGCTATTCTCAGCAATACATTGATCCAAGACAATCCTGAACAGGACTTTTGATGAAAAATGCTCTCCACCTCCAGAGAAAGGACTGATGGAATCTGAATGCAGACCAAAGTATAATTTTTTTTTGACTCAAGTTTTCCTCCACAAAATGACTAATGTGGAAATACGTTTTACATGATAGCACATGTACAACCTACGTGAGATTTCTCACTTAGTCTCAGGAATGAGGGAGAAGAGAGATGGAGGGAAAGAATTTGGAACTCAAAATTTTTTTTAAAAAACAAATGTTAAGAATTATTTTTACATGTAACTGGGGGAAAACTAATTTTTTTTAAGTATATAAGAAATTCAAACTATAGCTTTCAAACCTTGTCTCTGCTTCTTTCTGGCCTCCCATCTGGTCTCTGTTACATATTTTTTTTTTTAAGATGCTTCATTGACTTTTCTTTTTTATTTTTGTTTTTTGTTTTACCCCTGATCTCCTCATGCCTTTCTCCTCTCTACCTCCCAAAAAGAAAATAAAAACAGAGACCTTGTAACAAACATTCATAGTAAAACTAAAAAGATTCTCACATTGACTGTAGCTGGAATTGTTTTGTAAAGCTACCTATCAAAAAGTGGTTTTGAATTTTTTGGTTGAATTTATTCAAACTAGCTTGAAAGCTTACTGAGAGAGCTATTATTAGGAAGCTAGTTTGGAAACAAAGACTTTCTCAAAGATAATTGACTTAGCGACTGAGGTTTTGTCTGATCCCTATAATGTTTGGTAACTGTTTCCTACCTCCTGTATCATGCTCTGTGTCTCTTTGATCCTGGGGTGAGGTTGTTATTTGATGGGAGAGTGGGGGAATCTTGGTTTATGAAGCACAATATGTTTATTTTAACATCAGCGTGGGACAAAGATGAGATTTCCCTAACACCTACTTCAATATGAAATCTTTTAGTGGAAAGAGCCCTTAGAAGGGAAACACCAATAGCTGCTGAAGTCCAGCAGGATAACTCATAATTCTTCATACCTTATTCTTGATATATATTTTAAATCTTACTTTTGTGATGCACATAGTTGCCATTCAATATTATAGGGAAACCCCATTAAATCACCAAGATCAATAGAGAAGATTAAGCTTGCTAAGAAGTTACTATACATGGTTGTTTTTTGCTGTGTGTGTGTGTGTGTACGTGCACACACACACACACACACACACACACACAAAGAGCTATTTCTAACTGCAAATTCTAGATGGGCACAACTGAAAGTAGACATCCCCTGACACGTAAGCAGCCCAAAATAGCTCACTTGAGAGGGCCCCTTAGTAGCCCTTCACTTGTGTCAGCTACACATCCCAGATTTTCTTATACTGTCCCAACTACTGACATGCTGTTCTATTGTCCTGATATTCCAGCATCCTAGAAATTCTAATATTTTGGCATATGTGGTATTCATCCATGCGAGGTAGCACAGACAGGAACTCCCACAGAGTGATGGAGGGACAAAGGCTGCTACAGATAAAAGGACTAAGTGGCTACCCCCACCCCAGACTTTTGGGGACTTACTGTCCTTAAACATTAGCTACTAGATTTGACCTGGACTCGATGTTGTCCCATTTGTTCCTTTGGATTGAGAACTAAACACCAAGTTTTCTGAACTTGAGGTCAGAAGACAGATTGAAATCTGACTCTACTAGTTTTGTAATCTTTTTTTAATTTTTATTTTTTTAAATTCAGTTTTGTTTCTGTTTCAAGTTATCTCCCTCTTCCTACCCCTCCTTGCCTATTGAGAATGCCAGGAAAGCAAGACTCAATATAAATAAATATATTCATGCAAAACAAATTTTTACATTAGTCATGGCCACAAAAAAATTAATAAAGGAAAATATGCTTTGGTTTGTACTCTGAGTACCATCAGTTCTCTATCTGTGAGTGGAAAGCATATTTCATTATGAATCCTTTGGAACTGTGATTGGTCATTGTATTGATTAGAGTTACTAAGTCTTTCAGAATTCTATTTCTTTACGATATTTTTGTTGTATAAATTGTTCTGGTTCTACTCACTTCACTTTGCATCAACTCATACAAATCTTCCCAAGTTTTTCTGAAACCACACCTTTCATCATTTCTTACAGTACAATAGTATTCCATTACATTCGTATACTACGATTTGTTTAGTCACTCCCCAGTTGATGAGCATACCCTCAATTTCTAGTTTTTGCCACCACAAAAAGAGCTGCCGTAAATATTTTTGTACATTTGGCTCCTTTTCCTCTTTCTTTGATCTCTTTGAGGGGTATAGACCTAATTTAGCTATGCAGTCTTAGGCAAATCATTTAACCTCTATAGACCTCTGTGTTCTCACCTGTAGAACAAAATCTTTTGGGGGAGAAAGAGCCTTTCGTAGGCCGTGGTTTCTTTTAGAGTACATTGTGTACAACAAAGCACTATATAGACATCAGCTTTTATTAAGAGGAACAAGTTCATATTTAGCATTTCCCTGGATCAACCTCTCCCCACCACTACCCAAATTCTTGTCTCCATTATACAATGGTGGGGGACTATGCTGCCCATTCCAGACCTGTCCATGGAAACCATCTACTGCAGGAACATCCTAGTACATGATTAGCAAGGAAATGCCAGGCTCCAGGGTCAGGGTGGAGGGACTCAGGGAGCAGCGCATGGCCTAATGAGCATTGCCCCTGGTCAAGCTATTAAGTCTCTCTTAGAAATTTACGGCCTGATGAACTGGACAGCTTCCTAGAATAGCTGGGTCTTTACTTAAGACCAGGCCAATACATTGTTGTTTGGCTATTAGGGGTGGGAAGGGAATACTCGTGCACTGTGCTAAGCATTTACAAAAGTGATCTCATTTGATCCTCATGACAACCCTGCAAGGTAGGTGCTATTCTTATTCCCATTTTATTGTTGAAGAAACTGAGGAAAGAGAGGCTGAGTGACTTGCCCCAGTTCACATGGCCAGTGTTTCTGAGTCTGGATTTGATCTCAGGGCTTCCTGACTCTAGACCCAAAGCTCTAGCCACTACACCACCTGGCTGCTAAAGCTATACCGGTTGCTGGTCCTTAACCACTGTTGCCTACACCACCACCTCCATCACTCCCTTTTGCAGGCCAGTTTTAAGTATCTCCTGTAGGATGCTATTGCAAACATAAGAATCTGCCAGCTAGAGCAGGTATGCAGCAAATGCAGGGTCCTTTTGTCCAAGACAACATAACTGCTCTGCAGAAGAAACTCATACTTTTATTGGCTGTATAGTTCATCATAGTCCATGACAACATCCCCCGGGGAGGAGTTGGTAAAGGTGCTGCTGCTCTGCCATGATAAACCAATAGCGAGGTACCATGCAATGTGGAGCCCTCTTTGTCTTGGCATTTAAAGTCAATCAACAAAGCATTTCAGTTAACAGGCATTTGTTGTTGTTATTCAGTCCTGTCCAACTATTTTGGGGTTTTCTTGGCAAAGATACTGGAGTGGTTTGCCATTTCTTTCTCCAGCTTGTTTTAGAGATGAGAAAACTGAGGCAAACAGGGTTAAGTAACTTGCCCAGGGTCACACCACTAGTAGGTGTCTGAGGCCATGTTTGAACTCAGGAAGATGAATCTTCCTTATTCCAAGCCCTGTGCTTTATCCACTGTAGCACCCTGTGCCAGGTACTTGCTAAGTGCAGGGAATACAAATACAAGCAAAAAGGAAGACAGTCCCTGGCCTCAAGGAGCTCACATTCTAATGGGGAAAATCACACATGAGAGGAAGCTGAAAGGGAGCATGGTAGAGAAGTCTAGAGTGTAGCAGCATGTTGTTTCCCAAGTACATCCTTTTGTGCAGGCTGTGCCCCATGCCTGGCGTGCACACCTCCCTCCACCTCTGCCTTTAGAAACCTTTACTTCCTTCAAAGCTCAGGTCAAGTGCCCTTTCCTACCATTAGTGCTTTTCCAAAATGCATTTGTTAGATATGTTTTTTATATTTAATTATATATAAACATGTTTCCTCTAATAGGAGGAAATGAAAAATGACAGGGGGGATAGAACAAGTAAAAGTGCAATATAATAAAAATATACATAATCCACAAAAGATTGGGGGCTACCAACTATGGAGACTCATAAGCCAAGAAATATTGTAATTATTCATGAAAATATATATATACTTAGAATCCTAGAAGCTCAGATTCCATCTAATCCAACCCTTACCTGAACAAGAATCTCCTGTCTTCATTGATAAAGTGGTCATCCAGCCTTGACTTGAAAGAACTGCGCCAAGGAGAAAACAGCTACTGCCTGATGCAACCCTTTGCATCAGGCACACTTTGAAAGAACTCACATTCTTTGGAAGTGTTTCCTTAAATCAAACTGCAAGGTATCTCTTTGCAGCATTCATCAATTCCTCTTAGTTATGGTCCTTGGCACTAAGCAGGACAGGTGTGGCACTGTATCAGTAAGGCAAGATTCATGACCTCAAGGATGACCATAAACATGCCTAAATGGTTTCAGAACTGCAAAGTATGAAAAACTCTATGTAGAAGGCAGAGGAAGCGTAACATTTATTTAGGCACCAGAGAATCCAATCCCAGGACCAGTAATTCCAATTTGATGTAGCAGTAATTATATTCCAAAACCAGTAAGCTCACCTCAATGTAGCAACAAGGAAATTATAACACAGTATTATAGCAAGGAACCAAGTCATCCTGTAACCTCCTCCCACCCAGGCCTTCTCATAAATAATCACTCACGAATCCTAACTGTCTGCTTGCCTTCGTTCTCTCCCTCCTTGGTTCTGTGGTCTCTGCAGTTCCCTGGTTTCCACTCTTCACTCTGTGCTCTCTCTGCAGCTATGCAGCTCTGTCTACTCCGAATTCCTTCTCCTTCGGCTGAATTCCAAATTCTGTAGCTCTCTGCAGATTCTGAGTTCTATGGCTACCTTCTAGGTATTTATACTCTTTTTCCGGGCTCAAGGGCCTCATGCCCAAATGCTTAGTACTTGGTAAGTAGAGGCTTTATGCCTACTTACAAACAAAGCTTTCCCACCTAACCCCACCTGAGGCCTATTGAATGGATGGGGAAGTTCTTTGATCACATTAACACTACCTCCCCAACGCCCTTTGATATAATAGCCCTACAAATACTCAGAGAGTTAACACATTCTTCTCTAAGTCTTCTCTTCTCCAGGTTAAACATCCATCACTATTTCCTTTCCTTAGTCCTCATGTGACATGATTTGGAGGCCATTCACCATTTTGGTTGCTTTAAAATGTGACCTAGATGCTTCTTTATATACAGTTTAAGATTGCACTAAGTTTCTGGGCTTTCATGTCATGCTGCTGAGTCACATTGAGCTTGCTGTCCACTAAAACTGAGATCTTTTTCATTTTCAAAAAAGTTTTCGTGATGTCTTTTGCCTTTACATTACATACATGTCCAGATTACCCCCACTCTGTGAGTCCCTTGTAACGAAGTAGAACAATTAAGCGAAACTAACAATATGGTTATCTCATTTGTAGCACCACTCAGTTTTCATTCTTCTTACATAAGAGAAATATATTTTCTCTCCCTCTCACCACCCCACACTCTATTGAAAGGGAGAAAAGAAAAGAAAAATATTTTTTGGAACAAATATGCAAAGTCAAGCAAAACATATCACTTCATTGGCTAGAAGCAAACACACACACACACCACACACACCCCTTTTAATCTACACACAGTTTTTATTTTCCAATGAATTTTTTGAATCATTTGGAAAATCCTGAAATCCTTTTACTCTAGCATGCTGGCAAATTGTCGCTGGAATGAAGTGAACCTGTTAAATAAAGCCAAGGTTTAATTCTATCAAGAAAACAACAAGCATTACTGTGGTTCATAATAATACCTGGTTTTGTTCAGATCAAAAAAATGCCCATAGAATGATAGATATTCTCAACAAGAAATATGGTCTTTATAATCTAAATAGCATTCTGATTTTCTAGTTTATCACCACTGTTCTCTTTCACAATTTCATTTGGCAATTAGTTGATTCCAGTATCATGATTTAGCTGCTTGTTTTCATCAGCTTCCAAAACATAGTTTGCAGTTTAGTGTCATTACCTAGGAGATCTTCACAAAGATAGAACTTGATCTGGTTTCATTTGAGAAACTGCTCCATTTAAGGATGCTACCATCATTACTAGAAGGACAAGAAACATTCTATGTTTGTACTCTCTAAGTTAGATTTTATAATGACCTTAATGTCTCTCATTTCTTTTTTTTCTTGATACAGGTGACAAGAAGAATTGACAGCCTTGAAGCATGAGTTCAGATGCTAGTCCAGGAGTGATCACGACTCCTCCCCCTCCCAGCATGCCTCACAAAGAGAGGTATTTTGATCGCATCAATGAAAATGACCCTGAATACATTAGGGAAAGGAATATGTCTCCAGACCTAAGACAAGACTTCAATATGATGGAACAAAGGAAGAGAGTCACTCAGATCCTGCAAAGTCCTGTGAGTCAAAGCAATTTAAAGAAACTATAGTTTTTCTTCCTGCCTAAGAAATTGACTTGTAGAGGTGGAAAACCCAAAACGTCCCATCGAAAAAGGAAATCAAGATGAGGATGGGCGTAGAGGAAGTTCCAGTGGACCCCAGCCCTTTGAGAGAAGCAGACAGCTAATTTATATGTTTGGCTTGTAAAGACTTAAGAACAAACTAGCATTCACTAGGCATTACTTTTTCTTGTGAATTTTCTGGGTGCTATGCTTCATTAGAGAAGTACAAAAGCAACTAGTGAGCTCAAGGACATTGAGCTCAGGCTGGGAAATCACTGAAGTGCAGAAAGGCATGACTGATCCAGTAGGAAGCAAGACCTTGGTGAAATGCAGCTTATGCACAAATGTCATCCTTCCTGTGCTTACCTGGATATTCAGAAGGGGATTGGAGAAAGGCATGAGAGAGGGGGAAGAAAAAGATGATTTTTGTAATCTGAAACCTATTCTGATAAAAAAAACAAACCCCCAGCCTGACTAAATTGATTTTAAAAGCATACTAAGCTATATTGAGGCAGAGCAGAGGTCGATAAAGATCTGAGCTTTGGCAGGAAAAACTGGGTTCGAGTGCTGCCTCTGACACATACTAGATGTGTGAACCTTGGCAACTCACATAACTGCTCAGTGCCCTGGGCACTTCCCTAAGACTCAAAACTGTAGAGAAAATGAGGACCTACATTCTTTTATCTTGCTAAATAACACTATACCCATGAAGTCAGAAGTCCAGCCTCTCTCACTAACAGGCTGTGATCCTGTCTTTAAGACAACATCCAGATTCTCTGAATGATCTCTAAAAGAATTGTTACTGTTGCTCTAACCTCAGAGTAAAATCACAAAGGCCGTGTGTTAGTTGTGGAGGATGAGAGAGCAGCCTAATTGAACATGATTGAAAAACCACAGTAGTGCTGAGAATGCACATACTTTCTCCACAGGTGATAGAGGGATCATGGAGTCTCAGCATGTTTTCACTACAGGCTCCAACTCAGCTCAGGTGGCTCTTGGATGAACCCTTTTTGTTTGTGACTCAGTTCTTTGGATAACGATAATATCAACTTTCAAGTTGATTTAAACTTTCAAGTACTATATTGTAAAGGATTGCTCAAATTTGTTAATGCAGTCAGACTGGCTTGTTATATGCACAGTGAACTCAAAGCAGCATTCATAATGAAATTAGCATGGTCCTGAGGCATCATTCAGTGCTTATGGTCATGTGAAGCCCAATTTGGGAATATTGGATTTCTAACTGATATTAAAGTGAGTATGCAGGCATTGAGATGTTCAAGGTGACTGTAGTAAAAGATTCCTCTTACTTCATGTGGGTGAAGTCACAAAATTTGAATCAAAAGCAGACTGAGGATTCTCCCCCAAGCAACTCGTGCATGACTCAGACTAATAGCCATGGGGCCTGCTTCTAAGGGGAGTAGCAAATACTAGAAAATTCTGGAAGTGGAACACTTCAGGGGAAAGATGAGCTGTTCAGTTCAAATGTTAGTTCTTCTGGCCTCTGATAACAGCAGAGCTTAGACAAATGCAGTTTCTAAAATAAAAGAACAAGGACAAAAAGAGAATTCAGGAGTGAGCAGATATCTGTATTTTTTTAAATAAGTTGCACCTTTTCTATTTAGCAAATACTACAGTGGTGTCTTAACTTTGTTGATAATTATCAACTGAATTCAAATAGCTCAAATGGCAAGAAGAATAAACTGTATTAACCAATCTAGAGTGGTAAATAATAACACTGTAACTTAAAGAAGATAGCATTGAGCATCCTTACCTATCCTTGAGAATTAAGAATCCTAACATGAGTCCTTACATATTGAGGTTATTTATGAAATACTCTCAGAATAGATTATTGATCTCTACTTATATGGGAGAAAATAAAATTTGTGTAAGGAAATTTGTGTCTTTAGAGCCATTGTTTTGTCCTGTAGTTTAGTGGATACAGAATCAAGTAAGAATTCCTACCGCATTACTGGCTTTCTGCTACTAACCTACCTCAGCTCAGACTCTGACAAGCAAATCGTTGAATTTTTTTATTTTGTTTTCCTCATTTGCAGATTAGAAGGTCCTGTTGATAGAGAGCTGAGCTAGCCTCAGACCTCAAAAGTCGGGTTCAGGTCCCACCTCTGACACACAATGGCTTTGTAACTCTGGGCAAATCATGTAACTTCTTCGTGTCCTAGGCAACTCTCTAGTACTATAAATTGAAGAGAAAGAGCCAATTTGCGTTGGTAGAGAGACTTTCTTCATGGAGGAATTCCTTGTGCCAAAGAAAGCACAAGTTCATTCTCTATTCCCCTACTATTTGCAAATTGACTTAACAATATTGGTTATCTTTACACCTAATGGAGATGAATAAATAATGGTCTTATGGATCTTCACTTTCCAACTGGCCCTGTGAAATGAGTCATTTTTGGCTGGGTGACCAGTAAAGAATAAAAGGTGCCTATATTTTGATACCACCTGAGGGAAGAGAAGTGGGCAGAGATTTAATTTTTTAAAATAAATTACAGGCAGATAATTCTTCTAAATCCTGACCAATAAGTTGAAAATCTTGTCCATGAGACCTTTAGGAGAAAGTCTGCTACTTTTTCAGATCTCTACCTTAGTATTATGATAATAAACAGCAGCTAGCATTTATAAAGCACTTTAAGGTTTGCAAAGTGCTTCACATATGTTAATGACCTTGTGAAGAAGATGCTTTTATCATCTCCATCTTACAGATGAGGAAACTGAGACAAAAAGAAGTTAAGTAACTTGCCCAGGGTCACACAGCTATTAAATGCCTGAGAAAGGATTTGAACACAGGTCTTCCTGACATCAAGCCCCACACTCCATCCACTGTACCACCCATGAGCCCTTAAGTATACTAAATTAGAGTATTAAGTCGTAATAACCTTGAGTCCTCTGAGGAGTCTCCTCTTTATTGATCTTAAGTGATGAAGTGGATCCATAAGTTATCCTCTCAGCTCTGGAGGCTTGGACTCAAATCCTTCTGAGTACCACACTGATTGGGTTGACGTAATTCTGTCCCTGAAGAAACTTTGTTTTCCAGATTTCCATTTTATCATTCTAAAGGGACAACTGATTGTTGTTGTTGTTTGCTTTTTGCCTTTTGCCAGATGAGGAGGATTCAGTGGAGTTGTTTTAATTTTGTGATACTAGGTGACGCCCAATATAAGACAAAAGAGTTAGGATTCAGAGGCCAAAGAGAATCCAGGCAATAGAAACCTCTAATAGACCAAACATGGGAACATGGCTTCTTGAACCAAAAGACACATGAAAACTCTGTGTGAACAGTAGAACAACTTTCTCCTCATCTTAAAGCAGAGTTTTGCAACCTTTCTGTGTGTGTCAGGGACCCTAGTGGCAGTCAATGAAGACTAAGGTTCTATTCTCAGAATAATGTTTTATAGTGATATTTTGTTTTGTTTTGTTTTGGAGGGGGAGGGCAGGGCAATTGGAGTTAAGTGACTTGCCCGAGGTCACACAGCTAGTAAGTGTATCAAGTGTCTGAGGCCGATTTTGAACTCAGGTCCTCCTGACTCCAGGGCCGGTGCTCTACTCACTGCTCCATCTAGCTGCCCCCCAGAATAATGTTTTTACGTGCATAAAATTATATACATAGGATTACAAGGTAAATGAATTGTACCGAAATGCTTTTTTCAAAATATTTTTAAAAGTCAAGTTTACAGACCTCAAATTAAGAATCCCTATCTTTCTATAGAAATGCCTTCAGGGATGATAACAGTAAATCAGAAGCTTTGTATTATCAAAGTCTCATGAAGAGAAGAAAACCTGCCCAATATGTGACAACATGGATTTCTAACTCCCACGGTAGTTAACAAAAGCTTCCAATTTTCCTTATTCTCCACCCGGGGCATCTCTATGCTTTAAAAAGTATAGGATCCATTCTCCACTTCTTCAGATTGTGTTGGCCTTAATTTTTTTTTTGATTATTTGAGTCAGTTCTACTTAGTAAGGGCCTATATACTTCCATTCTCATACATACATATTTGATCATTTGTGAACATAAGACAACGATGAAGAAGAAGAAGAAGAGGAAAAGGAAGAAGAAACAGCAACAACAATAACAACGACAGAGTTTTCATGTGAATCCTGGTTCAAGAAGCCATGTTTCTATGTTTGGTCTATTAGAGGAGGAGGGGGAGGAGGCATCTTATTGGACAGTCAGAGTTTTACCTTATGATGGGTGTTTTACTTTAAGATGAGCTATGATTTCATTCTCCCCAATGGGGAGACCTTTTGTAACCTTGATTAGAGATTCTGAGAGTATGCCATAATCAAGAAAAGTCAAGGATGAAAGCTTATAGTATTTATAAATATGTAGTATTTAAATATGCAAAAAAATCATATTGCTTTCTGTTTAGAATATTCATCTAATATGGGAATCCCATGAAGATGAAAAATTCACCTATCTCTTCTTCACATTCCCTTGCCCCGCATAAGTCAACCAAACTCAAAAAGAACCAACAGCCCTTTAAATGTTTTGAAAAGCTAGAGGTTTTACCAGAAGTTTTGAAAGCACGATGCTGTACTAAAAAGCCACAGTGACCACCTTAGTTCAGGCCTTCATCACCTCTTACTTGGATTATCACAATGCCCTTCCCTGCTTCAAGTCTGTCTCTTCATTCTAGTCAGTCCTCCAAACTTTTGCCAAAGTGATTTCCTCTAAGCATGTATCTGACCATGTCATTCCCCTCCTCAGTAAATACCAGTGCCTCCCTTTTGCCTCCCAGGATAAAATATAAATTCCTCTATTTCACTTTTAAATCCCTTTACAACCCGGTTCTACCCTATTTTTCTAGCCTCATTGTACGTAACTCCTCTTCCTACTCCCTGTGATCTAGCCAAACTGACCTTTCTCTCTGTTGCTCACACACTGTACTCCATCTCCCGTAGGCCATCCCAGACACCTCCTCCCAATAGAATCCTTCTCTTCCTTTAAGACACAGATCAAGCACTACCTCCTACGTGAATGAAGCTTTCCTGATTCTAACTGTTAGCACCCTCCTACCCCAAATACTTTGTTTTTTATTTGTATTTATCGACTTTATAGTTATTCTGTATATGCTTACATATGTATATTACATGTGTAATCTTACCCATTTGGATTTAAGCTTCTTCAGAGTAAAGATTGTGCCGTGCTTTCTATTTGTTTTCCCCAGCGCATAGTTGGTGTTTGATAAATGTTTATTGATTGATTGATGAGAAAAGCTATAGGTGTCTGTCATCATTTCATTTCAAAGCTTTGGGCAACTAATTTTGCTTGCCTCTGTTTTCACTGTGTGAAATTGTTAGGCTAGACTAGGTTATATTTAGCCCCTTCCATCAGTAATATTCTGTGATCCTAAGTATGAGTGACAGAAACATAAGCAGTATACATCTTACCACAGGAGGTGAGAAATTAGAGGTGGAGCGCATCTTCCCCTTCCTTTTGCCATCCATGATTACTCCTATTCAGGACTTCAGACTTCAAATTCACTTTTCTTCAGATACTTCCTAGCCGTTTCTTGTCTACAACATGATACCTTATGATCTTTTTTTCTTTTTTACCAGTCTTCACTGCTATAGAGTAAAAAAAAAAAAATGGTTCGTAGACCTACATACCTCTTATTTTAACTGCGTGGCATAGCAAAAATAAGATATTCTTAAGTAGAAAACTGCTTTGACAAAGTTTAATGAGAAAATGAGTTAAGTAGTAGAAATTAAACAGCAGTCATAATGTTAGTTTTTCTATAAAATGCTTTAAGGCAACAGAGAAAAAGCCTAAGTTCTCTTTGACCTGTATAAACTCTACACAGTGTCTATGGAAACACTAGATTTGGAATGTATGGACTCTCTGTAGACAAATAATGAAGTGCCCGTGACAGAATGCAGGAATCAGGTGTAGTCTCATTCCCTTGCTCATCAAGTCTTAGTGAGGTAAAGTCTAAATTCAAAAACTGGTAAAGAACTGGGTGGTCCTTGAGTTAGTAAAAACTGAGTTTCTCAACAGGCCCCAGCTAAATTTGACGGTTTAAAATGGAAAACAGCTGGTGGTCTTGAGAGAAAAAAAATCAAGTTTCTGGGCTTTCCCTCCACGAGAAGCAGCTTAGAGTGGTTAAAATAAATGTTCGGTGTCATTTGCAGAATAGGACAACAACAGTGTAGGTGGTGATAACTAAGGTATTTTGGTACCCTGAAAATTTTTCAAATCAAAACCGTGGCAAATGTTATAAACATCTTAAAGTTAGGTGGAAATTCAAAGTCATGTATAATTCTAGTATGTGTATATATATGTATAACCAAGGTCTAAAAATGCTAATAATATACCATAATTTGAAGAGTTGGCAAATTCACCAACTACCTATTTGGGTTTTGGGAGAAGTTTAAGTTGCAGAAACTCTTATCTTTGTGTGTGTTTTTCTCATACATTCTCTCCTTGAAAAGATACCATGCTAACCTGTTAAACTTCATGTTAAGATGCTGTCACAAGGGACAACTTATCCAGAAGACATATCTTTATGTTTTCTCCTTTTCAACAGTCAGTGATAATCTATTTTCCAAATGGTTACATTACTTTTTGGAGGAATTCTGAATTTATTTGTAATGCTTCTAATCCTCCTTCAGAGGAGATCTAATAACATAATTGCAGGGTGCCTTGGGCACAGCTAGTCTATAATCTTTTCCTTTTTTCCCTAGTTTTCCTCCCCCCAGTAATTACTTATTATGAGGTTATCCATCCAGATGTATTTTTTAAAACACCAGCCTCTGCCATATTCCTGATATCCATCGGTGTTCTGCTAAATGATCCTCTATTGTAATGAAGTTGATTGACTGGTAAATTAACCTTAATTTTAGTTTTGTTTAAAATTCACTGAAATAGTTCTTTCTGCCTCTTTAAAAAAAATAATCCTAACCTATTTTGTGTTTTCACATTTTCCATCTCTTGCTACTTGTTTCTCCTGAAAGTTGTGCCTGTTAGAATTTTTTTTAAAAAACTGAAAAAGAAGATTTCAAAATTCTTTTCATTTTGTTAGTCTTTTAAACATCTGCAACTGTGAATATACTGAGTATTAAAGGTTAGCCTTAACCCGTGTCAACTTCAAACTCTGGAACCCTATGTATTTAAACAAACACATTCTTCAGTTCTACGTTGAAAAAAAATCATCCTCTCTCTAGTTTAAAACTTATATTTTTTACCTGGCAACTTTAGCCATGCTTTTCTGAGTTGTTTTTTTGGGATCACTACATTCATGTCAGCACACTGGGAATGAACTAAAGTTGTGGCCATTCATTTATGTGCCCAGTGTTGAAGAATGTGATGACTATTTTCTTGCCATCACCTTAAGGTAAAGACCCCATTCACCCAGTTGATGATGGACAGGCTAAATTACAGGGTGAGAATTTCTCGTTAATGACTTTTAGCTGATGAAGCTTTTTAAGGGGAAAAAAAAAGTACTGCTTATATTTTTGTGAAATGAATCATTGCTATTGTGGACTCACCATCCAGATTAAAGTTGAAATTTCTTCCAAGTTCTTGAATTTGAAAGTTATTGAGAGGGAGAAAATAAGGTCTAACCAGCTAGATTTATTCAATAGATACTTGTTATAAGTCTAATATGTTTTGTGAACTGAGGTAAAGATGTATATGGCACAGTTCTTGCCTTCAAAGATCTAATAGTATGGGAGAGTAGTCATACAATAAAAAACAGTATGAATAGTGTCCCTCCACTGAAGTCCAGCTTTTAGCCACAGCTTAGTGAGGAGGTAACTAGATTCTCATAGATTTTGCCTGTAGAGTGCAAGCTCTTGGCGGGTTCTACTGACATAGAATGGCTTTGAGTACAGACCAAGCCACAGATTGTATGTCATCGAAGGACTGGCCTGGCTAGGGTTCAAGAAGCTCACTGCTGGAGACAAATATTTTTGGCCACAGAGATTTGTGAAAGAATCTGCTAAGGTGTGAAGGGTTTGTTATGCCCATGGAGGGAGGAAACACAAAGAAGAAATCACAGAGCTCTGGAGCCAAAGAACCAGATAAATGGTATAGGCAGCAGTAAGCGCTACTCAAGCTCAGGGGAGGTAGAGCTCACTTTCCGCTGTAACGATTAGGATTAGGTAAAGCTCCTTGGAGCAGATATTTGAGCTTGGCCTTGAAGGATGGATAGGAATTCAGAAGGCAGAGAAGGGAGCTGGAAGGGATTTCTGACACAAGAAAAGGCATAAATAAAGGGACTGAAGCAAGAAAATGGAAGACATGCTCAGGAGATGCTAACAGTAATAAGAACTTCTATTTGTATGATATGTGAAATTTATTTAGCTCCACAAAGAATACAAAGTTCTTTAGTATGTTACTTACATTTGAGTCTCAAAACACTGTTGTAAAATGAGTCCTACAGGTATTGTTATTTCCGTTCTACAGAGTGGTAATTAGGGTCAGAATAGTTAACTGGTCACCCAACTGTTAAGTATCAGGAGCAGGATCTGAGTCCAAGTACCCCTTTTTCCAAGGGGCTCTGTCTGTTGTTCAGTTTTTTTCTCATAGCTTTGAGGTAAATAGTAAAAATGTTATCCCTACCTTATTTTTTATTTATTTTTTCGAGGCAGTCAGGGTTAAGTGACTTGCCTAGGGTCACACAGCTAGTAGGTGTCAAGTGTCCAAGGCCAAATTTGAACTCAAGTCCTCCTGACTCCAGGGCCAGTGCTCTATTCACTGGACTACCTAGCTGCCCCTGTTACCTCCACTATAAAGATGAGAAAACAAAGGCTCTGAGAGGGTGGGACTTGCCCCAAGTCACACAATGAGTAAATGTCAAAGTCAGTATCTTCTGACTCCCAACACTGGAAACTCTCTCCACAACCTTACCAGAACGAAGGTTTCATTTAGAGAAATAATAATAGTTATGTATATCAGCTTCCTGTTAGGTCTTTAAAGTTTACAAAGCACTGCCCTCAAAACTGCCCTGTGAGGTTGGTGTTTGTTGTTGGTCCTTTGCTCTTGAAAAAGACCAATAATATCACGGGTTGATGTCTTGACTCATGCATGAATTGGATTTCAGTGAGGCAAAGCTGCACAAAGTCATCAGCCTCGCTCTGTCCTTCAGAGTCATTGAAGTCCAATGGCAGGACAAAAATCAGGAAGACCGGTGATAGGCTGGAAGGCACCCCCTGTGAGATAGTTAAGAATTATAATCGTTTCCTAGATGAGGGAGCTGATGCTCAGAGGTGAGCCCAGCCAGGACTTGGACCCACATCTCCTGACTCCAAGTCTAATATAGTCTTTCTTAATCTCCACAATACTAAGCTAGGGCAAATGGGGATGGAAATATAGATAGGGGCCCAATTTCTTAGGATGCCAAATGTTATGTGAAGGATTTCGAACTAAGAATTCTACACATTTCACAATTTCCAAATGTAATCCCTCTGCTAATCCGGAGCCTGTTGTGTTTACTGCAATTTGAAGCGTCTTAATCGTAATCTTTAACTATATGTTGCTATTAGGTTCACAGACTTAGAGCCAGAGCTGAGCTCAAAGCTCACTAGTCTAACTCCACTTTACACATCAAGAAAATGAGTCCCATAGAGGATAAGTAACTTGACCGTGGAAGAACAAGGATTTGAATTCAAGCTTCTGACTCAAAAATCCGGCATGCTTTCTTACTGCACCCCACTGCCTAGAAAGACTTTAGAGAGTTTGGTTGCATGTGTTGATCTATAGCATAAGCTTTGTTTGAATTAAGAGTGTAATAAAACTCATCTATCACCTCTACACTTCAGGAAGGAAGCACTTACTTGACCTGCAGATATGTGATTAGAATCATTTAATCTGTCAAACAAGCTCCTCATATGCAAAAACTGAAGAAATTATATGGGGTATGTCTCTGAGAGCAAGATATGTTATTTGAACTACCTTAGTGTCCTCTCCACCATTCCTAGAGTCAAGATCTTCATGCCTTTTATATTAGCAGAAAAAAGGAATCAGGGTCTGCATTATGGCCACCTCTCCATACTTTAAAGGGATGGGGGCCGATTCAGATTGTACCTTTTGGGGTGCTTGCGGAACATAGAAAATATCGTTTAACTCTGTAATGGAAACATCCTCCTTGTGGTTATTGAGCATCCCATTTTGTCTATAAAGCTAATTGAACCCTTGGGGCAGAAATCATATCTTAATCATTTTTTGTCCCTTTTTGCCAAATAGTTCTGTGCACATAATGGGTGCTCAATTAATGTTTGTTTTAATTAAACCAAAAAATGAAGGCTACAGACAAGGAAATGTCTGATAAGAGCTCAGAGAGAGGCAGAACTACAAGAATACAACTTGGCCCATTGGCATGTATCTGTCTATTGTAAAACTTTTATACTAAGGTCACACAGTTCATCACCAAGTACGAATTCTCTCAATATTTTATAGATGGATCCAACTATTTGTATGCTTAAAGCAGTAGTTCTCAAACTTTTTGGTCTCAGAAGCCCTTTATACTCTTAAAAGTTATTGAGGGCTCCCCTCTCCAACCAAAGAGTTTTTGTATATATGGATTGTATCTATATTTACTGTATTAGAAATTAAAACATCTTAGTATTATTATGAAAATAATTTTGACCTCACAGACCCACTGAAAGAGTCTCAGGAACCCCCTGGAATCTCTGCACAATTTTTTGAGAACTTTTCACTTATAGTCTAGAAAAGGAATGAACAAGGTTTTCTAATGTGTATAAAAGTTAATCATAATGTATCATATTAAGAAGTGACAAGAGAGTTACTCCAATTTGAATCTCCTGTAGTTAACCAAATATTTCCTATGAACATCTAACAAACTGGCAATATTTTGCATCATTTTCCTCTGATTGTACTTGTTAGCTCACATTCATAAACTCTAGATTTTTTTTAAATTTTAACATTCATTTTTTATTGTGCGTTCCAAGTTCTCTCCCTCCCTCAGGACACTCCTCTACCCATTGAGAAGGCAAGCAGTGTGATACCCATTAGACATGTGAAATGCTGCAAAACATATTTCCATATTAACCATGTTGCAAGGGGGAAAAAGCAAGAGAAAGAAAGTGAAAACAAATATGCTTTAGTCTGCACTCAGAGTTCATCAGTTCTCTGAAAGGCGGATAGCATATTTCGAGTCCTTTGGAATGGTCATGAATCATTGTATTGATCAGAATTGATTATTACAACATTGCTGATGCTGTGTACATTGTTCTCCTAGTTTTGCTCACTTAGTTTTATATCAGTTCATATATGTCTCTCCAGGTGTTTCTGGAACCTTCCCCTTCATTTCTTATAGAACAATAATGTTCCAACACAATACCACAACTCGTTCAGCCATTTCCTAATTGATGGACATCCCCTCAATTTCTAACTCTTAAGCACTGGATTTCTAAAAGAAAAACTAGACAAACAGTCTCAGGCGACAGAACCAAATTTGCCTGATCTGCACATTAAGGCTTTGGGCCTAGTTAAACTGGGCGTTTATGAGAAGACTTTTTGAGTTGAGGTACATTGCTTTGATTTGTTCCTGGGGAATATGGCAGGAACTGTTAAATACTATATTTTTTTAGATATATTGTTTTCTTATGGTTTAGAAAATTCAAACAAGGCAGATAATAGTACAGTATGAACCAAATAAAGTTCTAATTTGTGAAGCTGCTAATGAAAGAGAAAACAAACCTAAGTGAGAGCGCACATAGTGATTTAACAAGATTAGTTTGGGTAGAAGGTAAACTATACAGTTTAGACTGATAGGGTGGCCTGAAAGAACTTATAAAGCTGATAAGATTTTTCAGTGTAGGTAAAACTTGAGTTACCAGAGTGATGTTTTTTCTCTTGGGTACATGCACTTTGATTTACATAAAGAGCACTTCTAAGTGTGCCTATTTTCTTTTTTGTCTCTCAAAGTAAAACAAATCTCTGCCATGGGCCTATGACCAAAATGGAAACATCTGGACCTCAAAGTTAGGGAGAGTTGAATTGCTTCAGCACCTGGCAGCCCTTGCAAAGTGATGCTGTTGGAAAATAGCCAGTACCAGCTCATTTTCATAGTTCTTCGGGCTGCTAAAGAGCTGCCATAGAAATCACAAACCAGAAATTCATGATTGACTAGACATGAAGAAGTAAGAGAGTGTGGTAGAGTGAAGACAGTGCCAGACTTTGAGTCCGGAAGAACATCCTTTGAATCCCATGTGTGATATTAATTATGTGACAGTCTGCAAATAATTTAACTTTGCCTAGCCTCAGTTTCTTGGGATGATTCTTATAGCACTCACCCCACAGAGTTATTGTGAGGCTAAGATGAGACAAATAAATCACTTTGTGAATTTTAAAGCATTATAGAAATATCACCCTGAATGTAAAAATATTAGGCCATGACAAATGCTGTAAAGGCAAAGAATCAATCCTGGTTTAGATTGTGACACTTAGTTAAGGAGTGGTGGGTATTCAGGAGACTTTATATTCTGTGCTCGTGAAAAGTATTAGTAACTTAATTTCCCTAAATGTCAGAGACTGTGAACCTTAAAAAGCCTCACTTACTTTACCTGATACTCACTTCTCTAGTTTGTTCTCAAAGGCAGGGCCTCAGTGTTTTATTTTTGCTTCCATGTTATTTAGCCTCTGATATATAATTTTAAGTTGCTTTAAATTTTCAAATTAAAATTAATTAAAAAAGGAGAAAATAAAAATTGAATCTTAGTCAATAAATGTTTAGTTATTTCAAGTATTTAGTTATATCAAAGTTGGCTGTGCTCGCTGATGAATCGTCTTTATTGCAGGCCTTTCGAGAAGACCTGGAATGCCTTATCCAAGAGCAGATGAAGAAGGGTCACAATCCAACTGGACTGCTGGCATTGCAACAGATTGCAGATTATGTCATGGCTAGCTCTTTCTCAGGTTTTGCTTCAACTCCCCTCAGTAAGTTAGTTGGGCAATTAAAGAAAGTTTTGTCATCTGTGGCTTCTTTTTGAAAAGATCCTATCTTTCTCCAAGCTAGCTCTTGCCTCTGTTTTGCACTTTGAGTGTTCCAAGTGGAATTTTCAGAGAAGGACATTTAATCCTTAGAATAAGATAGCAATACTTCTTTTTACTGTTTCTTATCATTGCATACTAATTTTTGGTAGTAGAAACAGGAAATGTGAGGAGAGAGAAAAGAGTCAAAGATAAATGACATTTCAAACCTGGGTAACTAGGGAAAACTAAGAAAGTTGGGAGAAGGGGCAAGTCTGCCAAGATTTATGGGGTACGTGATTAGTCAAAAAGAAAAATGTAGAGAGACGAGAAGATTCCAGATAGCACCTTGAGGGACACCTACACCTAGGGTGCAAGAGAAGATGGGTCACCAAAACAGCCGAGCTGGAGTGGTCACACAAGTTAAAAAAGAATCAGGAGAGAGCAGTGCATTGGCGAGATGAGAATATCAAATATAGGGTGACCAACAGTGTCAAATGCTACAAAAGAATCAAGTGTTAGAATTGAGAATATGCCATCAAATTTTGCAGTTGATAACCTATTCATGATCTCAGAGTAGTCTGTGTAAAACCGTAGGGATGCTAGCTAGATGTCAGGGGCTATGGAGTGAGTGGGTTTGAGAGTAAGTGGAAGAGATGGGTCCAGACAACTCTTTCTAGAATTTTAGCAGTGAAAGGGAGGAACACTGTAGGACAGTAGCTTGAGTAGAGTATGAGCTTGGAGTAGAGTAATGGAAAAGAGGTTGGTTTGCTCATTTTTAGAATACAAGGGGCTCGATTAAAGTTACAAGAAAAAAAAAAGGAAACAATAGAGATATGGAAGGAGAATTCTTATGGGGGATGGAGAGAGGCAAGGAAGAGCAGAGAGAAAGATGAACAATAGAATTATAAAGGTTCCAGAAGAAATGTGAAGTTGTAGAACTATAACTAGAAATTTTGGAGCTGAGGCAAGTACCACCCACCATGCCCAAAGTGTTTTCAGTTAAGTAAGGCAGGAGACTTTAGACACTGCCCCTTGACAGAGCATGGGGAGAAATCTGGGACATCATCATGAAGTCACTGTCGGGGAGGTTTGGTGGAGGTAGAGCTCACTCCAGCATGCCATCTGGTGGTTTCCTATTTTATTTCGTTATTCTTGCTAACTAGATACTAAACTCGGTTATTTCTCTATATTTGCAAATTATTTTAAGGGACATTGGTACCTTTCTCAGCTCAGTATATTGGAACAAAGCTTTCTAATTATGGTTCTGGCTGATAGAATCAAGTGCATAAGCGGAAAGATTAGCCTTGGCAAGGAGAAATGATAGGCCATCTTCTTTAGCTGAAAGGATGAGTCAAAACATAGAGGTTTTGAGGTATGGAGGAGTAGAAATAAAAGAGCTAGTGACAGATGGTCTCAGTCTTCACAGTAAAGTAGAAGAGGATGCAAGGTCAATCTATTGGGAGAGAGAGGAGTCAGGGTCAACAGGGGGCTTGAAGAGGTGTAGCACAGCTGCTGTGCAGTTATTAGGGGTCAAGAGAAGAAGAGCCAGTTAAAGAGATGTAGATCAGTCAGTCAGAAAGAAAACCTGGATAACAATATGGGAGCCAAGGGAGGAGGGAATTTCAAGATTAGGGGGTGAGCAATAGTGTCAAATGTTGCAGAAATGTCGAAGTGGATGAAAACTGAAAGAATGTCATTGGGTTTACTCACTGGTGACTGTTAGGAGAGCAGTTTCTGTCATGTAGTGAGAACAGCAGCCGGGTTGTTATTTAACTCCATTCTAACTTAAATGCCTCCTACATCTGTATAAAAGTTGGAGGTTTTTTTATTTGAAATGTAGCTATTGTATTTTTCCCCCTAACAAAACTAGCAGTCTTATTGTTTCCATAGTATTTTCATAGCGTCACTTAATCTTTCTTTTCAAAGGCTATGCATGGGTCTCGGGCTACTCAAGTCTTAGAAATGGTTACTTCCTAATATCCTAAATAAGTAGCAGCTTTTACCAGGTAAGAAGAAAATGTTGCTGATATTAATTTTGCTCTGTATGCTTTTCATGTGTTCCATGAAGGAAGCCTGTCTGAGGAAACGCTGTGTGAGCTGGCAAAGCAGGGATTATCCCAAACGTAGACTGCTTCCCAAAGGAAATATGAACTGCACTGATTTATAAGAAATTGAGTTTAGTCTATTTCTCTCTCTTTCTTTCTCTCCCCAGGCCTTGGAATGGTTACACCCATCAATGACCTTCCTGGTGTAGATACCACCTCATATGTAAAGGGGGAAAAACTCACTCGCTGTAAACTAGCCAGCTTATATAGACTTGCTGACTTGTTCGGATGGGCACACTTGGCAAATTCCTATATCACCGTGAGTTTTTAACCAATTAATACATTTTCTTTTTGATAATTCACTCTTGTTTAGAAGGTATCATTGTTTTCTTTCTCCTTTCCCCAGAGTAAGGGTGGAGGAGAAGGGAAAAGGGAATGTATCAGGGAAGCAGCTTTCAACCTGTGTCTTCTAACTGCAGAACACCTAACATTTATTTGAACCTCCCCATCCCTGAGGAAGAGACTACAACTCTCCCAAATTGTTCGGCTCAACTCGATGACTGTCATGCTTTTAATCCAGGCCCGGAAATCTATCAATGAGGGGACTGAGCCGGATGGTCTCTAAATATCTCTCCATCACTAACTCTCAAAAACCTAGGATGTCACATTATCCACGTGGCAGCAGAAAGCAGTCTCCCTTTCCTTTGAGTTTTCATGGCATTAAAGAAGTGATGTGGTAGGAAGGACAGGGATGGACAGAAGATTTTTGAGGATTTTTGGTTATCTGATGATTTCACTGTTCACTTTGACCTGATTTTTTTTTTTTTGCCTCCTGGGGAAGAGAGGCACAGCACTTAACATTTTCAAGATAGTTTTGCTGTGATTAGCATCTCCTTTCACCATAGATAAATTGGCAAACAAAGCATTCCCTCCCCAACCGTCCTGATCCCTACCTCCTGAAAGATAACCATAAAGTCCAAAGTCAAACCTAAACCTAAGTTTGAGTCTTACCTCTGCCATTTGCCATGCCCTTGGACATGTTACTTAAGCCATGAGTCTTAACCTACTTCCCTCATCTAACATTGAAATGACATTTGGTCTCCTGGTTTCACAAAATCAAGTGATGGTGTAAACCTCTAGTAAAAATACAGAATGTTCATATATGGCAAGGAGTATTTGTTATTTACTGGTGTCATATGTAAAATTTCGTGCTAGATTGTAACTTCCTGTGTGTTTGTTATTTTTTTTCTCATTTCCAGGTAAGAATAAGCAAGGAACAAGACCATATTATCATTATTCCTAGGGGTCTGTCTTTTTCTGAAGCCACGGCCTCCAACTTGGTATAATTTTCGTTATTACTATGTTACTATCTCTGTGATCCCTTACCTTTCTTGCACATCTTATGGTTTTCAGTCTGGGAGGAAACAAGTAAACATAGAGTTGTAAAAGAAAAACTGACTGAGCAAAAACTCTTAAGTGGTATTCGAGTGATTGTTTGTTTGGAGGGATGAAGTTTAAGTGTAAGAGAAATGTCCTGATAAGTAGGCTGGGTTTGATTAGTCCACCTCTTCATATTCTGAAGATAATATTCTTTTACTTTTCATGGTCTGCGTCAGCTACCTTACTAAAAGAAAAAGAGAAAAAGTGCTTCACAGACATTGATAAAGAACATTTCTCATAGCGTCATAGCCGGGCATTTATATTTTTATGCTCTAGTATTTGTTCAACAAATAATTCTTATGCACAGTGCATTGTGTATTGTAGGTATTAGGTACTGATAAAAACAGAGAAAATTAGAAATATAATACTTGCCCTCTATATAGCAAGGGCAATAAGCCTTGCACGCATATTATACATATTATAATGTGATCATTTTGGAAGAAGGGCACAAAAATTCCCTGAGTTGTGGGAGAGTGAGGAAGAAATTGTTTTCATCTGGAGGTGAGAGGGAATCTAGAAGGAGTTCATTGAAGAGGTAGCATTTCAACCAAGCCTGAAAGGACAAGGAGGATTTCTTTAGAGCAAGATGAAAGAAGTTGAGAAGAAAGAAGCTATTCCAGGCAAAGGGAAAAGCATGAACAACTCACAAAGAGAAGAAAACACAGGGTGTGTTTGAGAGACAGCAAGTAGTCCAGTTTCCCTGGAGTATGTGGGAAAGCAGCATGAGATAAGGCCATTCAGGTGAGGTAGGATCCAATTGTGGGGTGTTTGAATGCCAGATTCTAAATTTAGGCTTTATGTGGAGGGTGATAGGGAACAGTTGAAGGTTTGGGGTTGTCGTTGATAGTGATGATGATGAATCTATGGAGTGATAATCAAAGCTATGCATTAGAAAGAACCTATGAAGGAGAGATTGGAGGTAAAAAGACCTGTTAAGAAGGCATTCCTATCCACTGGCAAGAGCCTCAGGAATGTCAGGGCTTAACGTTAGTCCCAGATGCTGCAGTGTTGCAAAATGGAAACTTTCCAGCTAGTGTAGTAAAAAGCAGACTTCCCTAGACCACCTGATTTTCCCAATAAAAAGCTTGAGTTACTGGCAAGTTTCTCAAGAACTATACTGTCTTGGTGGTACTAAGTTTCATTGCAAATACTACCATAGTTTCCCTTAAGTTTGACTCATGGGACAAGAGGAGAGCCTCATGCAACTGTTTTTTATTTTGCAGGTAAAGGTCAATATAATAGGAGAAGTAGTTGATCAGGGAAGTACAAATTTGAGAATCGACCATGCAGGATTCAGTCCTCATGCTGCTATCTACTCCACACGCCCTGATGTTAAATGTGTGATACACATTCATACACCTGCAACGGCAGCAGTAAGTTGTGGGGTGGGGAGTAGAGGGTCCCTACAGTGACTTGGAGGAAATGAATTAATTTTGTGCTCTTTCCTCTTTTTGTGTTCTTTGTTTTTATTACACTTTCAAAGAAGCCCTTCTTAAACCATTAACAGTCAAGACTCTTTCCAGTGATTTCTTTCTGTACCTGGAATGTAAAAGTAGGATATTTTGGACCAGAGGCTTCAAATCTTCTATTTATAACAAATTGTGGGAGGAGCAGTAGAATCAGGAATATGGACTTTTTTAAAAAATCTGAGCCATTTAATGAAAGTTATGTTAGTGACCTTGGATGGGAACAAGACATTTAATATTCTCTATAGAAACAAATTGCCATGCCATTTAAATTGGTGGTACCCTGCAGCTTCCAGGATCTCATATCTAGTATTTTGCAGAAGATTGCAGGGAAAAAGAGTAGCCCAGTACTTCCTCAGCTGTCTGAAGGGTGTCTAGTCCTTGTAGATGTTCACTACTGTTTGGGCTTCATCATCGTGTTGATACAACTAAATAGGTATCCTCAATGAAGTGTGGGATCCTTCCAATTTCTCAAGAGGCACTGATCCTGGGGGAAGTTGCATATTATGATTACCAGGGATCCCTAGATGAACAAGAAGAGAGAATTCAGCTACAGAAAGTTCTGGGTCCAAGTTGTAAGGTATGTGACAGGGTTTCTGGCTATGGGGGCTATTTTTGTTGCTGTTGCTATTCATTCAAACAATGTGAGCTGTGGTGATTATTTCAAGTGGCTCTGGGGCTTCTATTTTAGGTGCTGGTGCTAAGGAACCATGGTGTGGTAGCACTTGGAGAAACAGTAGAGGAAGCCTTTCATTATATTTTTAATGTGCAAATAGCCTGTGAGGTACAGGTAAGATGTATGCTCTGTTTCCTTAATGTATAAAATTTCAGTTGGTCAAAGGTCCTTAAATAAGAACTCTTCTAATTAGGGTTAATACTTGATTATCTGTTCAACTGGACATGGGGGTGACATTGAAGGCTACAGATAATCCAGCTATATCATCTTTAGTGTCAGTCTGCCCCATGCCACTTCTCAAAGCTTTTTGCCAAATCTCTAAACAAGGTTTAGAGTTTAGTAGCAGATTCCTTCTGCTCCTGCTTACCTTCTTATGGAGGTGCTAAGAGGTAAAGAGAAATAAGAACCACAACCTGCTTCGTCAGCTCTTAAAATATTTATATTAGTTGTAACTGCTTTTATTAAAGCCAAAGGAATAAGGACAGGATTAATGTGAATTTGTGTGATTTCCTTTCCTATCCTCAAGCTGTAGTATATCTCATTTTTTTTTTTTGCTTTCTGTTATTTAAAGTGGAGATGATATTACCTACTTCACAGGGTTGTTTTAAGGAAAGCACTTGGTAAACCTGAAGGTATGACATAAGTGTGTTATTAATAAAAAATTATAATTATCATTTTCCTTTAGTGTATTTAAGACATTTCATACATAAGATCTCCTGTTATGTATTATGTCAGAAGTAGTTAGTACTACTGATTTATTGGGAAAATTTTTTAAGGTCTCTCAACTGACCTTAAAATTTTTCATGTGCCTTTCATTTTGGTTTTTAACATCTCTAACCATGAATTTCTACAAAGGTAGAAAGGCCTTTTCCTTTGGGCTTAGCAGCCTATCCGAGATTCACAGAATTTTGCTAATCAAGAATTTTGCTCCTTTAAACAAACTATAACCCACTCATTATCACCTTATCTGGTTGTAAATTTTTCCACTGGTTACAGGTCCGGGCATTAGCAGGAGCAGGAGGAGTAGACAATCTGCTTTTACTAGACCTGCAGAAATACAAGACTTTCACTCATTCTTTGGCAGCAACGGGAGGAGGAGGTGTGAATATGAGTTCCCAACAGAAGTGGAAAGTTGGGGAGATTGAGTTTGAAGGACTAATGAGAACACTGGATAACCTGGTAGGTCGATTTTGTGTCAGCCCCAGAAGGTTCCCTAGCTCTCTTGGGGCTTGGAGCATACCTTTGACCCCCTCTTAGAAAAAAATTGCCCTGAAAATTTCTGTTTTATCTCTGTATATATAGGTGTGAGAATGGAAAATACAGATGTTATTTTATCTTCGATTTCCTAACTCTTACACAAATGTTCTAGGACAGAATGCCCAGACACACAAGAAAAGAAACCGCAAAGCCTTAGGGATATTTGATAGCAAAACACTTTTAAATATGTATCAAATATGAGTATGTAGCAAAGAATTTCTCAGTGTTTTATTATTTTGGTAGGAAAATATGGTTTTTAATCAGGAATTGTGTAAGTAACATTGTCTGAAGCAAGACTGCTTCAGAATGAATTTTGATCAGAAAATGAAATTTGTCTATTTAACTTTAGTGCTAACTACGAAGGTTGGAGGAGTTTTATTTTGTTGGATGGGCTTATTTAAGGGGTTTTTGTTGTTGTTGTTGAGAGGTAGTTCAGCTTATGGGGGAAGAGAGGTTAACAACAAAAGAAACCATTTTTGGAATCATCTTTTTTTAAGGTATCAACATCAACATGCTACAATATGTTGAAATTAGGGTGTTTTGATTTTCCAAGTGCTATTTTCTCCCTCCTTTAGGGGTACAGAACTGGCTATGCTTATAGGCATCCTTTGATCCGAGAGAAGCCCAGACACAAAAGTGATGTGGAGATCCCTGCAACTGTGACTGCCTTTTCTTTTGAAGACGATATGGTGCCCCTTTCACCTCTCAAATTCTTAGCACAGAAACAGCAGCGTGAAAAGACAAGATGGCTGAACTCACCAAATACTTACATGAGAGTGAATGTGCCTGAGGAGTCTTGGAATGGGGAAACCAGTCCCAGAACAAAAATCACAGTACGCCATTATTTTATGTCTTTTGCCTGTCTGTCCTCCCTATTCTCTTGGGTCACCCAGACATTGAATAGCTTCATGCTAGCAAATCATTAGCAATATAGTATAGAAGCACTTGATGCTATAGCAGTCAATCAGAACCTACTGAAAGCTATTCAAAGAGATTAGCAAAACTTAACTCAAATAATTCCAGAGAGAGTTGGGTGAAGTTTCCCAAAGCTGCTATTATACCCAAGTGGCACTTTAGGTATAGTGTATGGCACTACAGAACAGGTTAATCCATCTTTTTCATCAAAGGTTTTGCTTCAGATTTTTTTCCTTTAATTTTCTTTTCCCATGACATTTCACATGAAAACTCTTGAGTATCTAAATATATTCAATTCCATCATGTAAATCAAGAATATTAGAATGCTGAAACTCCTAGTATTTGCTTAAGATCTCAGGTTTCTAACTATTTCTCACTTTACCTGTTAGATTGTCTGTCAGCCCATAAAGCTGTGGGTGGTGAGATAAGCCTTCTAGCCAGCTCCTACCTTTGTGAATTTCTCTTGACCATCTTATTGGCAACTGGTATTATGGCCAGGATCATCATCAACAAAATCTTTAAACTTATTAATGGTCATCATCCTTTAAGGATCAAAGCGAGGAGCTGCCAAGAGTGCTTCCTTTTCCAAAATGCTGATTCAGCGGTGTAGCTTTGTTTTTCTCCTGACCGGCAATGGGAAGTGAAGGTCCAGAAACCATATGCACTGAACCTCCTGAAGTGGCTCCCTAACCCTGAACCATAGATGAAACATCCATATAGAATTTCTGAAAACAGCACTGAATGAAACTTGTTTCCTGCATTTTTACTTCAGGCGAAATGTTTGTGGAAAATGTGTTACCACGAGGAGAAAATGATATCTGAATGAGTAACTCAGTGTGCATATGATATTTATTTATGAAGAGACACATTTTGGGACATAGGTAAAACTGGTGGATGCTGCAGATCGAATGGCTTAATGTTATGAGGGAAATTCTTTGCAAGACTAGCCTTCTGCATCATCTTAATCACAGTGTTTTGGTTGTGGCTTTTCATTCTATTAAATACATTTTTACTCTTTCTTAAAGTGGATGAAAGCAGAGGATCCCTCTAAAGTTAGCGGTGGAACACCCATCAAAATTGAAGATCCAAACCAATTTGTTCCTCTGAATACAAACCCAAGTGAGGTCCTGGAAAAGAGAAATAAGGTAATAATTGTTATTGAATGGTCATCAAACTAATTTGTATTCTTTGTATACTGCTAGGTATTTTCACAGTTCAATAGATCTTAATGGTATATTAAAATCACTATCAAATCCTACAATTCCAAAAGGAAATATGGAAGGGCAGGGGGGTGTTGAGGGCTAAAGAAGATTATAGTATTTGAATTGAACTCAACATTTCAACTAATTTTCAGTGAACGTCTACCATGTGCCCAGATCTGTGCTGCTTACTAGAATGTATAAGACAAGATCTTAACATTCAAGGAAGTATTATTTAGCTGTAGAAATAACACATACATGCAAAGCATTGAGTTGTACACCCCCTTGTGGTAGTACCTAAGTGACAAATCAAGTAGGACAGATAAGTGCTTTTAGTAATCATTGAGGCTTCAGGAAGAAGTCTGAAGGTATACCTTAAAGGATAAAAATCAAAGAAATTCTTGGTTAGTTCTTAATATGTGCTTACTAAAACTCTGTCAGATGTTAATGTTTAGCTAAGAAGAAAGTAAAAGGCATCTGTGTAGTGGATGACAAAGGCTTTGTTTTTGCTTTCACTGTGTTTTCATTAGATTCGGGAACAAAACAGGTATGACTTGAAGACAGCAGGACCACAGTCTCAGTTGCTTGCTGGCATTGTTGTTGATAAGCCTTCTTCAGTAAGTCAACAAAACAAAATGATTTCACTTAAGCTACCACATTAATTGGTATTAGTTGGTAATGCTAGGAGAAATATTTAAAGACTATCTTAGTGACAAATTTAGGTAAATTCTTTGGGCATAATTTTATCTTTACGTTTTTATTTAGAATCATTTTGTAAAAGAAAAAATCATTTTTTTCATTTATTAGTATATTTCCTAATTAATAACGTCTATTGGAACTTGACTCAGTTTACAAACTTACTTCCTAAAACTGACCTACAAGGATGTTATTGGGGTGCATGGGGAATCATGATTTTCTGTCAGCAGTCACAATATTTCAGATTCTGGAATGGATTGAGGCTTTTGTTTGGCCCTGAGCCTTAAGGCATCACAAATAGTAGATTGTTCACAAAAGGTAGATCGTTTGTTTTTATTACTCTATTACAAGGATGGGGAATCTCTGGCCCTCTATAATAAAGCCTTCCCTTAATAAAAAGATTTGTTGTGTGAAGTTTGGATTCAGTCAAAGGATTGCACTTTAGGACCTAGAGGGCCACATGTTCCCCACCCCTGCTCTATGACTATTGTAATGGCCTGCTGGTGGATCTGCCTGCTTCAAGTCTCTGCCCACTCCAATCCATCATCCATTCAGCTACTAAAGTGGTTTTCCTAAAGCCCAAGTCCATTTGTGTCACACACACACACCCCCTTCAATAAACTCCACTGGTTCAGTGGTTCCCATTTGCCTCCAAGATCAAATACAAAATGCTCTGTTTGGCATTCAAAGCCATTCATAACCTAGTCCCTTCTTACCTTTCAAATCTTACCTTACTCCCTGACTCTTCAGTCTAGTGACCCTGGTCTCCTGGCTGTTCCATGAACAAGATACTCTCTCATTTGTAGGCATTTTTGCGGACTCTCCCTCCCCTCCATGCCTGAAATGCTCCCTCTCCTCTACTCCACCTACTGACTTCCCCAGGCTTCCTTTAAGTCCCAACTAAAATCCCATCTTTTACTGGAAGCCTTCTTCAGTCCCCCTTAATTCTAGTGCCTTCCCTTTGTTGTCCTACTTATGCTGTAAATAGCATGGGGTGTGTGTGTGTGTGTGTGTTGCCTCTCCTTTTAGATTTAATATCCTTGAGGCTCGGGACTGTCTTTTGCCTCTCTTTGTATCCCCAGTGCTTAGCACAATGCCTTGCACAGAGTAGGCACTTAATAAATGTTGATTAATTGATTATTACACATAGCAGTTGTTTTCTTCTTTTCTAGACCATGCATTTTGAAGAAGATGAACACGCTCCACCAGCTCCACCTAACCCCTTCAGCGATCTGACAGAACGGGAACTTGAAGAGTATAAGAAGACAATCGAACGCAAACAGCAAGGCCTGGAAGGTCAGTGGTTTAATTGTAGATTAGGCTTGGGCCACCAAACTCTGAACGCTGGGGGCTCCTCATGATCTTTTTGAGATCCGAGAGTCATGAATAGAAGGGCAAAGGAAGCTACTTAGCTTTGGGGAAAAAAAAAAAACGACTTTCCCCTTTCCTGGTCTTCTTTTTCTATTTATTACTAATTCATAAATGGAAAGGAGCAACGTAGAGAGTTACCAGGGACTACACCTTCTAGACACTCTGAGTACGCTTGTAGAGAGCAGCTTTGGAACGGTAGGGGTTTTTTAGTTTTGTTTTAAGACAAAGTTTTCTGAGAGGTAGTGTTTGGGGATGGGAAGAGGACTGAATTTGGAATCAGATGGCCTAGGTTCAAATCTTGGCTTTACCACTTAATAATTGTGTGACTTTGGGCAAATCACATAACCTCCTTGTGCTCCTGTTTCCTCAACTATAAAGTGAAAGAGTTAGGCTGGATGACCCATAAGGTCCCTTTTAACCCTATAGCTATGATTCTGTGATCCTAGAAGCAAAAATTTCCAATGGTTCTCAGTAAGAAAATATCTGTTAAACTGAATAGATGCATACTAAAGCCAAGGCCAAGATATTAACACTTTTCTTTCAAATTTGTGGTACAAGGTGTCAGGTTTTTTTAAGATACATGCCTTTACTTGATTTCTTTTGGTGTGTGGTTATGCAGTATTGGAAAAATCAATGGCAAAAGCTAAACTCTGAGAATTATGAGGTATTTGAAGATAGTCCTCAGTGGCAGCCCAAGGCAAAGCCTGGCTAAGTGCCAGAATGCCAAGTGAATGTCCTGTCTCCATAATTCTGCTTTAGGATTAAGTCTTGGAAATATTAACAAAAGCATCCCAGCCAATTCTTTTTTCTAAGGAGACTCTTATTAGCATGCACAATTGCTCTCACTCACATCACTGCTTAGAAAAATACATATAATTATCTTTACTCCTCACCCAGAAGCAAAGAGCCAAGGTAGTTCAAGAACTGTCCCTGTTAGAAGCCCTACAGGAGGAATTAAGGACATTTGGATGTTCCAGAGCAGAAGTTTTCATCAGTATATTATTAAAGAAGAGAGCCATCTTGGCTCATTAATATAATAAATATTCTAAGGAGTATTTTTGTACTTAGTAGTTATATTAACATAAGGTGGGAAGTTATTTCCAGTTTTTGTATTTATAAAATGTCCCTTTTTAATTTCTTATTTTTGAAAGCCTAAAGATACCAGGTGACAAATATTATGTTTTAGAAACTGAAATGTACTCTATCTACCATTAAAGCTTGTCCACTTTCATCCATAATATTCTGCAGTAGCCTACTAATATTGCTATGGCAGGAATTAGCGATGGATATTGTTCAACAGGACCACAAAGCATTCTCCTGCACTAATGTAGCACAATGAGCAATGTTTCATAACTGTTTAAGGCCACAAAGTGCATTTTTTATTTTCTAGGTGACACTGTAGCTGAGAGTTAGTTATACATATAAGCTGCTTGTTTGGGTGGCCAACAGCTCTATACCGGACCCTACTTCCTTTATAATCCTGAGTGTAAACTAGCTAATTTATTGATGCTTCCTGATGCCAGCCAAAAACTTTAACACATTAACCTCCCAAAATGAATACTTACTAATCTCGTGATAAGCTTTAGCATGACAAATTAGTTGATGAAGGGTGGATTGTCTTACCATAAACAGACCCTTAATGAATGCACTAACTTGGACTGTAATCTCAATCTTTTGTTTTGCATGGCTTTTAACTAAACTCTTATCCTACAGATGCTGAGCAGGAAATAGTCTCAGATGATGGTTCATCTGTCTCACAAATTCAGTCTCAAACTCAGTCACCGCAAAATGTCCCTGAAAAATTAGAAGGTATTCAATGTAGTTTCCCATTGTCCCCCTGAGATGGTTTTATAGCTTGTCTCCCGTATCATTCATGTTATCTATCTCATGTAAAGAAATAAAATCTTTAATGATAATAAGTTTTCCTTAGATATTATTGAACTCTCCAATGGGTGAGATTTTTTTCATAAAGGGCTAATCATTTTATTCAGTTTATGAAAAGAATGATAATTTCAAAGACAAATCATATGCTGAGCTGCAGCTATAAGCAGTCATTAAGTTCTTTGAGGGACTGTTTTCCTTCTTGTCTTTGTACGCCCAATTCAAAGGCATTGCCTTAGTAATAATGTCCAAGGTATTATAGCAGTGCCTGGTACATGATGGGCATTTCACGAGTACGTATTGGATTGAACTATATCCAGTCTGATTTGTGTAAGTCAGGCCTGCACAACTTGTGGCTTACAGCCCTCGGGCCCGCTTGTGGCCCACCAAAGGATTTCCTCCACATACAAAGAATGTGTTTCCTCTACATTTTTCTCCGGCTGCCCACAATCCTTTGGCACACAGGTCACAAGCTGTGCGGGCCTGGTCTAAATTCCTGCTGTCAGGAGCATATAATTTTTCTGAGATTGATTGTTGGATCACCCCCAAAACTGATGTGAAAATGTTTTCCAGCCTCATGTAATTATATGAATTACCCAGAAAATGGCATTTAATAAAACTTTAGGAATTACATTCTATTAAAGTTTTTCCTTCAATGATAAAAAAAATTCTTGCACATTGTTTTTCACAAAATCCGAATGTTTGAACCAAGCCTAGACAGTAACAAGAAAACTTCCTTTTTGTAGAAAACCATGAGATATTTTCCAAGAGCATCATGTCCATGGAAGTGCCGGTTGTGGTAGTGAATGGCAAAGATGATATGCATGATGTGGAAGATGATCTTGCCAAGCGTGTGAGTCAATTAACCACAAGCACAACTGTAGAGAATGTTGAGATTACTATTAGGCCTTCTGAAAAAATTGAAGAAGTCCTCTCCCCTGAAGGCTCTCCTTCCAAATCACCATCCAAGAAAAAGAAGAAATTCCGCACTCCATCTTTTCTGAAAAAGAACAAGAAAAAGGAGAAAGTTGAAGCCTAAGTACCTCCTTTTTATTATGATGTGACATTGCACATTTAAAAGCCACATTTAAGTCAACCATTAATATACATTTGTAGATCAGCATTAGGGAGTGACAGCAAACTGGACTTTAAAATTAAAAACCGAACTGGAAAAGGGTTGGATTAAAAAGAAAAGATGTATAACCCGAATTCATCTCTCACTTTGTAGGTCCAAAAGTTGCTCTGAGTTTTGAAACATTTTGCAGTTTAAATGAGATCTGCTCTAGCAGGTGTTGATGCAGTGCCCCATAGTCTGAGCTCTTCCCAAAGTGCTTCAGGCCTTCCTTCACCGTTGTGTCTGTCTGGGAATATTACCAGCGAGGGAGCAAGAAAAGTTTTTATTTTTCAACTGCTGTGCCTCTCTTGGTAATAAGATTATACTTTTTTATTATTATTTTTGACCACATCTTTTCTGTTTCTGTGTCCACTGTTTCAGTGGGTAGACAGTAACAGAATATATAAACCTTTTTAGACTATATCCTACAGAACAGGTATACACTGGCACCTAATAGGAAAAAAAAAAACTTTAAGCAAAGGTTGGTTTGGAATCTTTTGCATTGTGTAAAATGGCCTCATCTGAAGTAACTTTGTTTGCCAAATATTTCATTTTAGTGAAATATAATTTTTGAAAACTTCCTTTTTTATTAGTTAGAAAAACCCTTATTTTTCAATAAAGGGGATTTTGTACACATAACATGGATAACTTAGTTTAACTCTGGCAAAACAAATTTTTGTAAGTTGAGATGTTTGTATACCATTCAGTATAAAAAGTGTTATAAGCATTTAAGCCAATCATTTAACAGTAGAGCCTATTTGAAAATGCTTTGGACTGAGTGTAGTTAAATAGAATTCAAGAATCCAGGGCCTCAGGATCAAAAGGATCATAGCACATAAAAATGAAACTGGATTCATGCTTAAAATCCTAGTAAATGTTTTCTCTTGGTATTGCTAATGAATGAAAAATTAATCTCAATAAATAACCAAATGAAAGGGGGAAATTGTTCAACAGAAAGTGAAATGTCAAGAATAAAATGAGACGTTGGGTAAGAAAAGTCTCCATTTGGGAATGCCTGGTGTTTACTATGCAGTATAGATCGTGATTTCTTAAATTGGCATGGAAAATGTGCATTAAAACTTTTAAAATTCATGTCTCTGCCAAAAGCAACTCTTGGTTGCATTTACATTTTAAAAGGGTCAGATCATTCTGACTTATGTCCTATTGGATAGCACTAGAATAGGTGAGCATGGTTTATGCCACTAGGGGAAACTACCACTTCTTCATTTTTATGGGTCATCTCATCTTCTCTGTTTTCTTCCTTTCTATTGTAAATAGAAGTCTAAACCTAAACTTAACATAGCAGTTTTTTCCTTCTATGAAAATTTGACTTCATGAATCCAGCACAAATTAGTGACTGATCATTGTGACCCCCAAATGGCCAGTGGGCAACATAATCCAAAGTATTTCTGGAGAATGAGTTGGCATGCAAAAAATCATGTTGATTATGGTGTGTTACGGGGCTGGTTCTGTTTTGACTGTATATGTGTGGTGATGCCAAGTTAAAATAAATCCTGGAAACCATACTCTAGATATCACTAACTACTGGAATCGGTGTTTTTAATCTCTTAGTGAAAATTTTCAGTTTTGCTTAACTTTGTTTTTGAGGATTTTGTTTATGTTCTACATCATTTTTGTTGTATTACAACATATGTAGAAACAGTAATCTGTGAACTATGCTTTTCGTAACTTTTTTTAAACAAAGAATCTATCTAAATGAATACAATGTGCATAAGTATTTTTTAAATGCAACAGTGAGCTCTTTGCACCTTCTGCTAATGCCTCTATTGACTTGCTTTGGCATAAAGAATGAGCCAACCAACTCTGTGTCCTGTGGAAAAATATATAAATGTTATCTGAGATTGCTCCTAGATGTAATGCTAATTAATGTTAAATCACAAATAAACAGTATTTTAAATAGACCTTTCCAGTATCAGATGCTTTTAATTTTAAGGGTGGTCAAGCCTAGCAAAACGAATTTTGTTGTCAGTTAGCTTTTATATAAAAACTTTAGTTAAGTGGAATTAATATTTCCAGAAATTATTTTCTGATTACCTTTCTCTTTGAATCTTTTTTGGTGAAACTCTTTCTATGTTGTCTGATTCTCCTTCCCTAGTAAGCATAATTTAAAACCTAAGGCTCTTTCTCAAAGGTTGCGTTTTTTTTTAAAACATTATTCCTCATTGCCCAGAACCACTAGTATAGGAAATAGTATTGATTGTGCCTGAAATCCAGGACACAGTCTAAAAAATCAACTTTTAAAAAAATAACCTTAAATGGGCTTATTTTCTTGTGATTTGCTGGGGGGAAAGTACAGTCAATTGAGGGTTCTGATTACCTGAGGTTTTTAATATACTTTATGAAAATTAAAGGTATGGGAAAATGAATGTACTCATTTTTTTTAAACATAGCCAATTATTCCCTTGGCATCTAAATAACACTGCAGCGAAAAGCAATAGCTTTGATAAGCTACTCATTTCTAAACTTGCCTTTCCCTCAGTAGCAAAGATGACTCCACAGCTCTCCACCCCACCCTGGGCCAATTATGCTTTGAAGCCATTTCCTTTAAAAATGTTTGTCCTGGGACATTTGGAATGAAGCTATTTCCATTATGTGAAACTAGGGGGGGACCCTAATTTATTATCATCATTATTATTATTATTTATTGTCTATAAAACTCAAAAGGTAATTTTCTTTGCAGAAGCCAATGAAAGTAATTTAGCCATCATGCAATAACAGGCAAAGTATTATTTATTTAGCTGGTAAGTATATAAATCAAAGAGAAAAGGGTTTCATGGTCGAAACTTGGGCCATGTGAATAGTGAAAACTGTCTGTGTACTAGCCACTAGAGGGTGCAGTAAGTCTTGTCTTCTAATCCTGTTGCCTGCTTTCGGTCTTCAGACAGCAGAAAACATTCTACCTCCCCCCACCTTCCATCCTAACCTCCCCTCTCACTCCCTACAACGCCACCTTCCCCCAATCAGCTTGGTTTGTAGTTAAATCATTTATGTTTGTTACAAAACACAAAGTATTTCCAGGTACTTATTTCCAGACAACAGAGTATTTCCAGACAGTTCACTGGAAAAGCAGTCACAAATGGAAACTGGGAGAAGTCCATCTCTTGCAACAGACTTTCTATGTTTCTCAGCTGACCAGGATTCCCATTTCCATACTTACTTCAAAGATACCAAAATGGCATTGATGTGGGTACTATTCTCTATCTTAGTAGACGATCTTTGAGGAATGAAAGAGGAATGAGGAATGAAAAAACATATCACCCTATCACCAGCAGTTCCAAACTTAGGCTGCTCTTCAGGTGACATACACAGTAGACTCTTTAAAAAAAGCAATATTATGCACTTTATAAGTGAGAAAAGTATTTCTGGGTTAATTTCTGAATCTCTCCCTATACCCAACACTGTGCTGTGTACATAGTAAGCACATAAGGAAGGTTTAGAAAAGGTTGAATTGAATTGAAAGAAATTGACAAAAGCAAAACACTGGCTTCCTTGTGAGAAGAGGATCCCAGGAGACAGATATAAGGAAAGCAAACTAATAATGCATTCCTCTTCTTTTCTCCAAGACATTGGATTTATTATGTAAAATCATCCCAGGTATCTGTGTGCACCTAAACTTTTAAGTGATTTGGGACGCTAATATATGATCTAAAAGCTAATGTTAAAGTTCCCATTCAAGCCGGAATTCCTTTCATTTGAGGCGATGTTGGCATCCAGCAATTACCTTTGACTCAGAGGCAGGTATTTTTTAAGTGAGGTGACAAATTATGAGGAAACTGAAGAACTACCAAGTCTGACTGGCCTGGGGTGATAAGAACCTGTCTTCTCTTAGAATCCACATCACCATATGTAGAAAACAGCCTCTCTCCTTTTTGTTCCAGCTACAGATAGAATTACAGGAAGAGCCTTTCTTTGTACCTGTGCAATTAAAATGGCATATGTTACCTAAGACAATTTCCGCCTCTAAATTGTGGGTCTAGGGTTCTAGGCCAAAGTAAAAGTTGACTTCAACTAAAAAGGTATCCCCATCCAACTAAGTAAAGGTTTCTGAAAGCTAAACTAGTGCTAAAGTCCTCTGATTACACCTTTATTTAAAGGAATCTCCTTAGAAACAGCCCATAACTCCCTCTGAGAAATGCTGGAAATTAAAACAGAGCCAAGGCATTTGAAACTTTCACCAAGAATCAAAAACTGGTGTTTATTACCCAGAGCATGTGACTAAAAGATGGCCATTAGGTGGCATTGGTGGGTTTGATTTGGTTTTAGCAAACTAATAAGCTACTTTTAAAAAGCCTTTATGCCTTGGGAAATGGCTTGACAACTATATTCCAGTTATGGATGGTTCCATGCCCAGAGCTTAGCATAGTGCCTCGAACATAGGTGTTTAGTAAGTACTTGTTGACTGGCTGGCTGGAAGAAACTGTTCAGATGCCAACCATAACTTTACTATGGGTATGCATAGTAAAAGCTTTTAAAAGACATGGATGATGGTCTGGCAAATGAATGAACACTTCTTAGTCCTTACGGTAAAGTACTAGGGGTACAGATAGATTCGTTATTGGTGTTGACTCGTACCGCCCATCAACAGAAGTGACCTAGATGGTCAAAAACAGAAGCAGATTTAGAAGTTTATTTAGGTCTAATTTCTAAAACAAACAACTTCCTGTTACATACTCACCCCTCTCTGCCCTTCTCCTTGTGTGCCACAATTCTGACCTAGATGTATTCCCCTGAACTGCATAGCAGTTGACCATACGCATTTTGAGACAGAATTATGCTAAATCTTATCTAAGCTTTAATCAGCCTGGATAGGAATATTACTTTGTTTCCTTGTATTTGGGGAAATACCAAGTACCAGGACTGAATGCCTGGTAGCTTCAGGATGTGCATAAATTAGATATACAGAAAAGAACACAGATTAAAGATAAGATACTATAGAAAGATTGACTTTTTAAAATCAAAATAACGCCAAGCAACTAATAAATGAAGTACATATGCAATAGCTAGTGCTCCTCCAATAGATTTCATTTCAGTATTGAATCAATAAACTATCTCAGATTACATTAGTGATTTAAATATTAATCAGCAGGATTTTATGATGGATGGCAAAGGCAAAAAGAAGGCTTACCAGATGATGTTCCCAAGTTGTAGGAGGTGATCCATTATTCAGGTGTCTGTCAATGGTTACATGAGGGTCCCTTGGATGCTTCCTTGGGTGAATGGAGATGTTCATTTATTTATTATTTGAAACCCCATTTGTACCTCTCATGCCCAACAGCTGCACTTTGATGATTGGACCACAAAGATGTGTATTTTCTTTGCCCTCTAGCAGAAAGGTAATATATGGGAAGATGGATGGGTATCAAGTCTTTTTTTTTTTTGAACCTGTGTCATTTCAGGAGGGTTAAGTCTTTGTCCTGGAGCAATGGTGAACGTTACTGATTAAGCTACTCTTTTTGTCTCCAGGTTTGAACAAGATTTATGCGTGCATAAACTACCTTTGGGTTTGTCATTCTCCCAGTCCAGTCATGATGCTGCCTGTGATTCTAAAGCCCCTTATTCTTTGTCCTAGACAACTCTTATCACACATCCAAATACCAGCTCTGTGTCAATCCCCAGGCCTTAAAATCAATGCTATTGATTTTATGAAGATACTTTAGTTGTGCACTGAAGAATATCAGATTGCTAAGGAACCCTTCTTCGATCCTTAAATTGTGCTTCTGAAATGAATAAACAAAGGCTAAGCTACTGCAATTTATTGGCCACTCCAAGACATAGAAGACGCCAGATGAGACACCAAGGAAATACAAAAAGGGGTTCCCAACCCTTTCACCCTCATTCTAGTGATTCCAGGAAATAAAAAGCTCAACTAGACCATGAACCAGCTACTTCTCAACAGCCAGCTTAATTTACCTATGGCCCCTATAGCAAAACAAATAATCATTTGGTCAGATTTCACAAATCAAAGAGTCAAATCAGGCCAGTACGTGGGTTAGAGATTTCTGAGTACACCCCCAGGCTGCGAGAAGTTATGATTCCCTAGCAGATACTAATTGTAGTCAGGAGAGAGGTATGGTTATGAACTTTCAGAGGTGACACAGCCTGTTCTGTGGACTCCCTTTAGGGTGCTGTTTACTTAAATAGTTTTTCTGGGTAAGAGATAATTGTTACACCACCTTGGACCCAGAGCAACAAAGAGTTGGATAGATTGTTTAAAAGATTGTAAACTAAATATTCTACTGCTTAAAACTATGCTGCCCTTTCACGTGAACAGTTATTATCAAATCTCTAGGTGCCTATTTCTTCATAATTGATGGGTCTTTAAGATCCCTATTGTAGAGGAGCTGACAGGAAGTCGTGTTTATCTCTACCACTCGTTCCCTTCCTATTGGATAATATTGCATTCTACTCGTGGTCAGGTGGTTAAACTTTAGCTTCAGCCGCTAAGATGTATAGACTCATTGGTATATGTTGTCATACTCTTCCAAAGATCTTTACCGTGCGAACATATTGAGCCTGAACGTTATTTTTTAGCTAACATATTTTGGAATTATCATCTGGGCAAAAATAAATGAAAGTCTGTGTGATATGGAGTATCTACCTTTCAGATCCTTGGTATCTTCATCTGCAAAATGAGGATAGTCATTTCTGGCTTGCTTGCTATACTGGTTTGTTTTGAATATCAGATAAGATGATG
>CM053624.1:79489982-79505095 GCA_028646595.1 Phalanger gymnotis | reverse complement strand
CACACATACAGTAAGCACTAGATAAATGTTAGCTCTTATTATTATTGGATCATACTATTAGAGCTAGACGAGACCCTGGACATCACCTAGTTCATTTCCCTCGTTTTACATATGAGAAAACTAAGGCCCAGAGTAGTCGCCGTAGGTCACACTGGTGGTAAATACCAAGCAAACCTCGGTGCTCTGACTCCCAGGCCAGAAGTCTTTCTAACTATTCCATTTCTTGTTGTTGTTCAGTCATGTCTGACTCTCTGTGACCCTATTTGGGGTTTTCAGGGCAAAGATACTGGAGTGGTTTGCCATTTCTTTCTCCAGGTCATTTTACAGATGAGGATACTGAGGCAAACAAGATTAAGTGACTTGCCCAGGGTCGCACAGCTAGTAAGTGTCTGAGGCTGGATTTGAACTCAGGTCTTCCTGATGCCAGGCCCAGCACTCTATTCATTTCACCCGCAGCACTACTCCATACTCCCTCTTTATGAGTATATGCAAGAGTACATTGTAATCATAAATTGCTATAGAAATATCAGCTATTTTCCATGTTCATAGAAAATATTGTCAATTTTAAAAATATTTACACTTCCCCTCACTAAAATTATTCTGTAGAGATATATGATCTAATAGTGGCCTTATTTTATTTTTTTACCTTTCGGCTAATGTTGAGAGAAAGCAATGCTTACGTATTTAATAAAGTTAGGCTTGGGCACCTGTGTTTCAAGATGCTGTCTGTATAATGTGATAACAGAAATGTATCTGATTCTTAAGTCACTGTGAGCCAACTAATATTTTTGGAGACCTCAAACTTTACCAATACCACCTGCTTGAAAAAAAATACAGTAGAGCGACTGAATTGATAAATAGAAAGACAGACTATGTTCTTTGGGAGTCATTTTCTTCCCAAAGATGTTAACAATAACTTTACACCAGCCTTCCTGTCAGAGATTAGTGTAATCCTTGGAAGGAAGGAAGGATTCCTTGATTCCCTTATACTAGCATATCACAGCCACTACTTACATGTGATTTAGGGTACAAAACTTAGTGGTATCAGAAATGGGGAAGCTTACAAATAATGACTTCATTCACTGAATTCACCTGGCCTGCTTAGCGATGCTTGCCTCTAGGAGACGTTTCTATGAGCTCTCTGAAGCCTGCCATCAAGTTAGGCAACAGAGACCTTGCACTTGGAACCACTGAAGTTAATCACCAAGTCCCCAAAGCCAATAATTGACCCTAAAGCAATAGTTGTCTCCCGCTAATACCACCCTGCTATTCTGTTCCTTCCTTTTCCATGGTGTGTAGGTTATCAGACCTTCTAATCTGTCTTCTACTTCTCTGAAGCACCTTTCCCCACTACTCCTACTTCCTCATGCTCTAACCCATTCCATTCCATTGTAATGTATCCGGGTCAATGACAGTGGATGTCAAAGAAAAGCTGGGAAAAAAATGCAAAGCGATTCTCAGGATAATGATCACAACCAAAATTTAACTTGAAATTTGTCAGATATCAAAGTTACCAATGATTTCTTAGTTACCAACTCCAATGGCCTTTTCTCAATCCTCATTGTTAATCACTCTGCAGCTTTTGACACTCGAGATCACTCTCCTTGAAATGTCACTCTTCTGGTTCTTCTCCTACCTCTCTGACCACTCATTCTTAGTCTTCTTTGCTGGATCCTCATCCAGATCAGGCCCTGTAACCATAGGTGTCCTACCGGGTTCTGTCCTGGGCCCTCTTCTCTTCTCCCTCTATCCTAGTTTACTTGGTGAGCTTATCAGCTTCCATGGATTTAATTACCATCTCTATGCTGACAAGATTCTCAAATCTGCCTATCCTGCCTCAACCTCTCTACTGACTTCTAATCTCACACCTCCAGTTTCTTTTCTGACATCTTAAACTGGATGTCCAGTAGATATCTTAAAGTCAGTATGTCCAAAACCAAACTTACTATTTTTCCCCTAAGCCCTCCCCTCTCCCAACTTCCCTGTGGCTGTTGAGGATAACACCATCCTCCCAGTCTCTCGGGCTCACAACCTAGATATCACCCTCAACTCTTTACTATATTTACCCCCTATATCTAATCTGTTGCCAAGGCTTGTTGATTTCACCTTTGCATCATCTCTTGAATATATATGCTCCTTTTTCTCCTCTGGTGCAGTTACCACCCTGATACAGGCCTTAATCATGTCTTGCCTGGACTATTGCAATAGTCTGCTGAATAGATTTGTCTGCCTTAAGTCTTTGTGCACTGCTGTCATTTAGCCACAAAAGTAATTTTCCTAAAGTACAGGTCTAGCTACATCATGCCCCCTACTCAGTAAATGCTGGTAGTTCCCAATCACCTCCGGGTTCAAATACAAAATCTTTTGTTTGGCATTCAAAGCCTTTCATAACTTAACCCTATCCGACCTGTCTAATCTTACTACTTTCCATGTACCCTTTCATCCAGTCACATAGGTCTCCTTACTGTTTCACAAACAAGACACTCCATCTCTCAGCTCTAGATGTTTTCTCTGGCTATCCTCCATGCTTGGAATGCTCTCCCTCCTCATCTCCACCTATTGCCTTCCCTGACTGGCTTTAAGGACCAACAAAATTCCCATCTTCTGCAAGAATTTCTCAACCACTTTTAATTCTAGTGCCTTCCTCCTCTTAATTATTTCCTATTTGTCCTACATATAACTTGTTTGTACATATTTGTTTCCTTGTTTTCCCCCACCAGGGTGTGAGCTCCATGAGGGCAAGGGCTGTCTTTATTCTTTTTGTATCCCCACTGCTTAACATGGTGCCTGGCACACAGGTGGTGCTTAATAAGTGTCTACTGGCTGACTGACTCTGTGTGTGTACGTCCCATCTGCCCAGTGAGACTTTTTTAATGTCCTAGAGAATAAGAGACCATATCTTGTACTTCACAGTATCCCCCACAGCACCACACTATGCATGCTGTGCCTTGCACATTGCAGAGGCTCACATGCTTATTGATAACAGATTTATACAGCCTGTGTATACATAATTATATGCAAATAGAAAGCAGGGTCCTTTATGACCTTAATAGTTTGAGTCAAGAAGCATATCTGAAGGAAAGAGTGTATGTGTCCTTCTAGCCAGCCAGTGGGTAAGGAAAGAATTAAGTGGAAGGTAGAACCTGCAGTGATAATCTGGGCAATTATCCAGGGGAACTAAAGAACAAATGTAAGATAAATTTACCATTTCCCTAGCCTTCTCTCTTAATGTGCTAATAACTGCTATTAAGAACAGCAGCTTTCAGTTAACTGATTAAGTTGAGGCTCCCAGTATTGCTATGAGTGGGGTTGTTTTCCTGTGATTAACATGATAGCCCAAATTTAGGGACTTCTCTTCCCAAAAGTTGCATTTCCTCCAAGGTGAAAATGACTTACGGGTAAAGAAGTATTTGGCCAATATGGCTGACTGGCACATTTCAGTGCTAGGTGAATCAACCTGATTCTGCAACAGGGATATACCTTCTGAACAAAGACATTGGACTGACAAGTTCTGAGACAGTGTTGCAAACCGTGGCAGATTCTGTGGTTGACATTGCAAACCCTAGTATAAGCCTTAAGAGTACAGAGAAAACTATAATCCAGTTAACAGGATCCACCATTGAGGTGGCAGCATGCTAAGTTATGCCATCTGAATTTGAAGAATTTTTTTTGAGGGGAGGGTGGGGTCCTGGCTAAAGTCTAAAAAAAGTTCAGCAGTCATCAGCCACATATAATCTACATATGGAGATATCAGCACATTAAAAGAATATGCTAAGAAAACAGTAAATTTATCTAATATTTATTCTTTGGTTCCCAAGTATAATCATTTTAGCACCTTTTAGATTTACTTAAAAGCCTTTGAGAATAGTGGCCATCATCTTGCCCTACAAGAAAGGAAGGGAAAGGGGGATGGGAAGGGAATGGGGTGACGGAGGGGAGGGCAGACTGGGGAACAGGGCAACCAGAGTTACGCCATCTTGGAGTGGGGCGGGGTGGAAATGGGGAGAAAATTGGTAATTCAAACGCCTGTGAAAATGAATGCTGAAAACTAAACATGTTAAAAATAAAAAAAAATGAGAATAGTAGCCATCAGCTAAATATACAAGCCATTAGCTTATGTAGTTCACCCTTCTATTCCCAGTTTATCTATGCTTTTATCACTAATGAATGTTGGCCAGTCAAGACATAAGCTGTAGCACATGTGTGTCTGTATAATACAGTGCACACAACAGATGAAACTATTTGTATCTGTATGTATCATGCATGTCTGTATAACAGTGTTATGTGTGTATAATGTATCATCCAAATACCCCAGAGTGTCTACAAAAGAAGTTGCACCTGACTGTTTTTATCCCATCTATGTGAGCTTCTTTTCTATTTTTTTCCAGTGTCTCCTTGACCTAGTAGAATGGGAGGAGTTCATATTAAGGGAAAGATAAACTACAACAGACCTACCCCTTTCACCATTATCCATTGTCTTATATCCAGTTGAGAGATTCTCTCTCCTGTTCTTTCCAAACCTCTTTGCTTAACTGACAAGGCATCCAGTCTTTGTATTCCCTTGAAAGGGGAGGGCAGGAGACAAGGAATGAACAGATGTCCTCTATGTAGATTGGCTTGAATGGGCATTAGCCAATAGGAAACTTTCCGAGGTGTGGTTTGGGATCTCACATGGCATGGAAAGATGATGGACAAAGGAACTGTTGTGTTGGCTTCACCCAACAGGCTGTTTAGAAGCTCCAGAGCCTTGAATGACCTTATACGAAATTCAGGAGGTCAATGAGAACACTTGAGTCTGAGCCAATTTCATTGGGGATCCAGCTGAAAACACAAACAAAGGACTGTGCATATTTAAGGTGTGTTTAGGAGAACCACCTGGGTTGTTTCTGGAGAGGATGTCCTATCTTCCTGTCCCTTCCAAGAGAAATCTCAAGCCCAACTGTGTCTAGGAAAGAAATTGCCTGTTCCCCAGACTTTGGTCTTCTTTGCCTCCGTGCTGGTGTTGCTGATTAGAACCTTCCCCACAACAGCCTAGAGTAAATTTTCCTTTAATAAAGCCAACTTAATAAAGTCGCCTGTCTGTTCTCTATCTTGGGAATTTTCTGCAGCCAAATAGGATAGGGTTGGACCTCCTCTACTTATCAGTGGGAGTATACTCAGGAAATCCCAAGAACAGCAGCCAGGCACTTTTATAGAGTACTTTAAGGTTTCCAAGTGCTTCCCTTCCCACCCCACCCCCCTCTACACAATCCTGTCAGGTAGAGGACAATGCAAGCTGGCTGGCCCTGGGTACTAACTACATTCAATACAGACTATTTCTTTAAAATGATTTAATTATTCAGTTAACCCATTATTAACTTAAGTTATTCAAATATAGGCAGGTAATTTCTCCTTTTATTATTCAATGTTCTGTTGAAAGCCACACCAGGAATTTCATCACTGTCTAACAGGCTGCATGTGCACTGCTCTGATGATCTATCTCCTGGCCCATGCACATCCTGTATTTTAGGATCAATCACCATTGGAGGAAGCTAGCAGATGAATGGGTAAAGGCAGGATAAGTGAAATCCAGGTACTTATCAGGCAGCATCGAAGGTGCAAAATGGCAAAGTATAAATCATGAAAAGCATTCCACCTCTGCTGATTTGCACTAGCCGCTCCGGGGCTTCTTTTTATTACTGCCGATAGTTGAGATTAGTGTCACTCAAGTTGTTAAATGAATTCTAATATTAAGGCTGCTTAAGCTCTTTCCAGGTACTCTGACATCAGAGTGGTATTATTTACCCTAAGCTCATGCCAACCTATATCCTCTATGGTATCTGCCACACCAGGACAGGAATAACAAGACCTGCATTTACACAACAGGGTCCCTGGGCATGTGAAAGGCTGGCGTCCAGGCACTGCCATTCTCCCCCTTAGCTCTGATCTTGGAAGCCACCCAGCTCCTCTTTCATATGGGGCTGGCTGAGACTTGGGAATCAAATGAGGTCACTGTGGCGGCCTAGGTCTGAGAATGGTGATCCTGGGTGAAGAACTGAAAACCAGGCAGTATGAAGATAACAGAACAGGTCCTGTTTGCCTTGAGGAGGTAACTGCCAAGCATACTGATGTAGGTCTGCTTAGGGCCTGATAACACAAGAGAGGTACCCGCCTAACTTTATTTACTCTTCCAAATATAGATGCCTCTCCACCCCACTAACCCCTCCTTGTCCCATTTTCAGATCAGTTGACTCAACTCCTAAAGGTAAAAGGCAGGTGGGCCTCATAGGGGTTGTGAATTAACTGGTGATATGAGTGGACCCATGGAGTAGCTGGACAATTGGAATATGACTCTAGCAGCCAGCACTCAGGGGCCCCCAGCTCCCCTTGGACCAAGGGTATTTGCTCTGCTGGGCATTCAGGGCAGCTTAAGTATTCTTCCAGAGGACACTCTGGCCCACATTGCCTGCCTGCCCCTCCTCCCAGCTAGAGTTCTTGCTGAAAAAAATGTACTGGAATTCTGCTACCCTAGTGGTTCCAGGTCCTGAGAAGGTCTGGGGGAGGGGGGAAAGGGGTGTCGCTTTGTATTAAAGTTTGGCGATTTTGTTTCATTCTTGGTTAATGAGTGGAATCGTTTGGGGCAACATGGCGTTGCAAGTATATGCATTTCTGAGCTGTGGGATTTCATTAGGTTGGGTTACCATAGCCACTACTGATTAGATGTGGCAGTGGAGCAAGGATTAGAGCTGTAGGGGAAGGGAGATGCTAGAAAAGGACCGGACATGAAACTGAATTATTCGACACTTTTCATCTCCCCTGTGAGTTTTCCCCATTTGGAAGGAATAAGGTTGAGTTTTTAGCTTCCTTCCTTTTGTAGGGCTGTTTTGATGCAGAAGAAACCTTGGGTAACATTCAGCATGAGACCCTGAGAATATGTTATGCAAGTCCAAACTGATCTGAGAGATCGAACCTTAGAAAGCCCTAAAGCGGAGCCAGGGACCAGCTTTTGTCTGTTCGAAAGGGCAGTTATTTTTTCAAATGCACACCCCCAGCTCCGTGTCTGGCCCTTCTACCTCTCCTCCATAAGAAGTGAATGTTAACCTTATCTGGACCTTCCTGCTCCATAATTTGTGCCTTCTGGCCCCTCCAGGTGTGTCCAGGAGAATGTGTATATGAAGGTACAGGCTTTTTAGAGCCCAGTGGCCCCTCCTGGAATTTCCTGAGAGACCCAATCTTACTCAGAGCTATGCTTTAGGAAGGAGGGCAAGGAAATCTCAGTAGAGGCCCCAAGGGCTAGAGTGTTGGCTGAACAATGATTAAATCTGAGGAGGGGTTAGGAGGGCAGATGTGTTGGCAGCCTGGGATGCTTCTTTCTTGTAAGGGTTACTGAGACAGACAGCAACTCAACACAACCAGGGACTATATTCTGACAAGCAGAACAGGGATACAGAGGGCTAAGTACAGTTGGGGGTGGTGGGGCGGTGCTAAAGCTAGAAAGTAACCTCTTAAGTCAAAATCTATCAGCTTCCAGGCCAGACTCCTCCCTAGACAAATGGAATCTTTTTTTTTTCATTCTCCCTCCCCTCTCCCTATTGTCAGGAGTACCTAAACCCCCAACTCTCCCCCTGTTCTCAGCTTCACAACAGGCCCTTTCACCCCTCACGCTGGGGGTCAGCCAGGAGGGAGAAGCAGCCAAATATAAACAGGCCAACTCCCTCTTCACTTTTGGGGATGAGGGGGAGGAGGGAGATCAGGTTTCAGAGCCCTCAGCCTGGTGACGGTACCTCCCTCTCTCACTACTGCTCTCCTCTTTTCTTTGCCAGGAGCTGGAGAAACAGTGATTGCTGCGGATGGCTGGCTTTCTATTTTCAGGGTATTGAGCCCAGCTAATTGACAGTTAGTAAACATGGATAAAGAACTTTGGGGGCTGGGAGGGGACAAGCAGTGACTGGTGAGGTGGTTGAGGAAGGGATAGGGGGAGAGTGGAGGAGTTGGGGAAAGAACAGATGGCGGCCAGCCATGTTTCCTGTGAGGGGCTGTGTCTGGGCCTGGGGGTGCTTCTTTAACCTGGAGCCAAGTGCAGTTCTGGAGAGACAAAGCATGTGTGTGGGATGAAAGAGGAATAGGGAGGGGTATCAGTGGGTATGGAGGGTGGGGAGGGAGGGAGGGAAGGAGGTTTCCCATTCCACACCAGTCCATGGTTTGAGAGATCTTTCATAATGATCCCCCACCCCCAACTAATCTCCTTTCTTCCACCTTCAAAAGTTATTTCTCATTTTCCCATCACCACTTCCCTGACCTGGGCACCCATTTGTGCCTGGAAACCTGGAACCGCTTGAAGCATATTTGGTGCCCTCTATAGACAGCATGAATGCTAATGTGGCCAGGGGGCCTTGGGGCCCTCTGCTGACTGCCAGGCACATGGGGAGGCATAAATGATCCCTGGGAAGGCTTGGTTTAGGAAGCCTAGATCCTCAGCCTCTTACCTCATGGCCCTATCATCAACTGAGAATGCAAAGGTGGGATGATTTTCTTCTCAGAACCCACCTCAAGGCAATGGGACTAGTTGTCAAGGGGAACGGCGAGGGTATGCATCCTCAGAACTGGCCTTCTGAAGAGGATGGTTTTCCCATCTCGGCCCCAACTTAGGAGTCCAGTTTCCTTCTATTTGCTGAGATGATATTGGCTTGGTCCATCAAGGATTTGGAAGTGAGTCAGAGTTCTCCCCCTCCTCATCCCCTCTGCTCATTCTTCATGCTTTTTTCTGTGAATGAATATAAACAACAATAATACATGACCTTCGTCCTCAAGAAGATTTTTTTGTCTTATGGTTATGTACATGTAAAAAGATAACCAAATCATTATCATGCAATATATGATGAGTCAAGTAAGAAAAATGGACAATTATAGGAGTAGGAGTATAGAAGAGGGGCAAATCTAGGGTGGAGAGAAGGGGATGCACAGGAGTCCTCATGGAAGAGGTGAAATTTGACCCTGGCCATGAAGGATGAGGAGGACATTTTGGATAAATAGATGGGAAAGCATCCCTTCTGCATTAAAAATGGCTTAGAGGAGGCAGCTAGATGGCACAGTGAGTAAAGCACTGGCCCTGGAGCGAGGAAGACCTGAGTTCAAATCCAGCCTCAGACACTTAACACCCTTACTAGCTATATGACTTTGGACAAGTCGCTTAACCCCAATTGCCCTGCCTTCCCCCCTCAAAAAAACCAAACAAAACAAAAAACAAACAAACAAAAAATCCAGTCTAATAGGTAGCAAGGTACAACTCCAGAGCAAATAGTAGGATTCAGCAAATATGTGGAGGAATGAATGAATGGCAGTCAGGTTAGAATCTATGCCCCAAAGGATCTGGCCCAGCAGACTTGAGTAATCACTTGGAGCCAAGGATTTATCTATTTAGGAAAGGAAGCACCTTGGTGGCAGGACCCTGAGGGAATGGAACATCCTTATCCATCACACCACAAACCAGGACAAGACAAGGATCTCAAGAATAATTCCAAGGGAAGGATGCTGTTAATGTTTGGGTGCTGACCATTTCTCAAAGCTCCCATCATAGGAAAAAGACTTCTTTCCAGCTCTCTATATACTCTTCAACCCCACCTCCCTCAATCTGCCCTCCCTTCTATCAGCACTTCCTTCCTTTTCTTTCCCGTTTCCCCTCCTACTTTCCTATAAGGTAAGATAAATTTCTATACCCAACTGAGTGTGTATCACAACAACATGTCTGACCCAGTATAACTCAAAGAGAGAGCTATAACAATCTATCCATTGGCTATGCTGGATTTGGAAGTGAGCTTGGTGGAGTGAATGCCATGTAAAAAGTCTTTTAAGTTTGAGCCCACTCTGCCTAGGGATGGCCAGGTGTTGGGGGCAGGAATGTTTTTACTTCTATTCTTACAGAATAGTACATATACTTTTGTAACAGATTACTAATATTAATTAGTTTAATGATACTAGAGTTCTTATCACTGGAAATTATCAATAATATAAGGGAGATACTAACTGTAACTGTTAATTAACAATGGGAAGACCACACCAGACAACAGAACTAGGGAATCATCTCTGACCCCAAGAAACCTGAGGGAGAGATGGAGCCTTTCTGACTCCAAGAACCCAACTTGCTAGTGCTTATGTGGATCAGTCCAGAGCGTTGCTATGTTAAAAAACAACAAGTCTTTATCAGTACACAGACAGAAAGAGAACCAGAAGAGAAGTCAATGCAAATAGGTTGCCACAGTAGTTTTGTTAAAGTTTTTTTTCTTTTATCTAAATATAAATTAAATTGGAGTATAAGGTTTTATTGGGCATTTCATTTCTCATTTTGCTTATTTGATTTTGTTGAGATTCACATTAAATTTGTAATCGTTTTAATCATGGAAGGCTTTGGAAGTCAGCCAAAGGGTTTTAGATTTGATTCAGTAAGAAATACAGTCATAAATCAGGCTAGAAGGAAACAGAAGTCATCTAGTCCAATTCCCTTACTTTACAGATGAAAAAACTGAGGCTCAGAAAGGTAAAATGATTCGGCCAAGGTCATACAGATAGTAAGCATAAAAGGTGTCATTTGAACCCAAGGCCTCAGAATTGAGAGACATTCAGGGTTTGCTGGTAAATGTTTAAAAACCAGTTCTCCCACAAAAAAAGTATGTTTGACACACTTTTAAGTTTAATGTGAATTATTATCATTTTCTCCATCATTTATTGAGTCTAGATAATCAATAAAACACTCATGCCCTGATTTGGAGCTTGCCATTTTCCAAGGTGCAAATGCTTACACTAAAAATTTTAATGAGCACACCTTTGGATTCAATGCTTTTTCTGTGGTACCATCCCAGAAGCTGGAGATAAATTGACAAGCTGTATTTCCTGGGTTTGCTCTTCATCCAAAGCTGCAGTCTTTTTCTACCTTCAGCTACTGGCTATGCTGGGTGGTACCATGTGTGTGTTACAGTGCTCTTTCAGTGAGGGCAGTGGGACCCTTCTCTTTGACTCCCTCAGACTCTGAAGCTTTGTCACTCTTCTGGTTCAAAGCCCTCTCCTTCAGTAAAGCACTCTGCATTGCCTTAAAAAGATCAGTCCCAATTGATCAATTCCACTTCCCATGGTCCCTTGGGGATCTTACAGAGATGAACAGCTAGAAACAAGGGTATTAATATCCTCTGTGCCCTGGAGTCTAGTCCATGGCCTCTCTGGCATCATCATCTGCAATGAAGCTAGTCACAATTTAGACCCTTTTTAGGGTAAAGAATGTCTATTTTGCACCTGAAGATTTTCCTTTGCTTTTCAATTTATCTATCTTTTAGTTTCTACAGATCTCCAATTTTTACTGTAAGTCCTACCATTCACCAATCATTTAAGCATTTATTAAGTGCCCATTATGGATGAGACACCAGAGGTAGAGACTACAACAAATAGTCTCTGCACATACATATCCATATAAGTAAATATATGTGTGTGTTTGTATACACCTACACATAAATACAAATACATTTTAGGAAGGAGAGGTAGGGAAAGGCAGAAGTAGGGTTTCTATAGATACAGGTGGAACAAGGAGTGCATTCCAGGCATGGGGAACAGCCTGAACAAAGGTATGTTGTTGGGAAATGACATGTTTTATCCAAAAAGCAACACGTAGACCAGTCTAGCTAGAACCTACTGTGTGAAGAATAATCTGTAATAAACCTAGAAAGGTGGGTCTGAGTCAGATTACAGAAGAAAGCAGTTTGTATTTTATCCTAGACCAGGGGTGGGGAACCTGCAGCCTCGAGGCCACATGTGGCCCTCTAGGTCCTCAAGTCAAAGAGCTGCACTTAAGGACCTAGAGGGCCACATGTGGCCTCAAGACCACAGGTTCCCCACCCCTGTCCTAGACCTATAGGCAATGAAAAGCCATGGACCCTTTTTGAACAGGAAAGTAACTTGGACAGACCTATGCTTTAGGAAAAGTAATTGTGTATCTTTCAGAAGATAGTCTGGAGAAGAGAGACCGAATCCTATATAAAACTATTTCAGTAATTCAGGCAAGAGGTTGTGAAGACTAGAGCTAGGGTGGTGGTCATGTGAATGGAGTGAAAAGGACAGATGTGGAGATAAAATCAACAAGATTTGGCAGCCGATTGGATACGGGAGATGAAGGAGATGGAAGATCCAAGGATGACTCCTAGATTGCAAATGTAGGTAATGAGGAGGATGAGGGTGTTCTCATCAGAAAAGGGGAAGTTCAGAAAAAGGGTAAGGATTTTTTTTGAGGGAGGAGGAAGATAATGAGTCCTTCTCAAATATGAGTTTGAAATGGGATATTCTATGGAATCTGATATCCAATGGAACAACCAGGTAGAAGGGTCCAATAGATAGCTGATGATATAGGTCAAAAGAGAGACAAGGGCTGGCTATAGAGATTGCAGAGTCATCTACATAAGGATAATAATAATTAATAATAATTATAACCACTAGCATTTATATCGTGCCTTAAGGTTTGCAAAGCATTTTACATTTTCTCATTTTATCTTCACCACAATGCTGGGTGCTATTATTAACCCCATTTTACAGATGAGGAATCTGATATTAAAAAAAAAAGTGAAGTGCCTTGCCAAGCATCACACAGATAGTCAGTATCTGAAGCTAGATTTAAACTTTGGTATTCCTGAATCCAGCTCTAGTATTCTATCCACTGTACTACCTGGCTGATGATAATGAAACCTATAGGAATTGATAAAATAACCAAGAAAGAAAGTAGGAAGAAAAGTCCAGGATAGAACCTGGCAGGGACAACCACGATTAGGAGATGGAACATAGACGAAGAAGCAGCAGAAGAGACTGAGGAAGGACAATACTGCTAGAAGTAGTCACACCGCTGTGCTAACTGGGAATACACTACAAATGTACGCCATCTAATCTTAATTAGGCCCTCAGTGCAGGATGGCATCCTTTCGTTCTTTCATAATTGACTATCAAACTCCTTCCAGCAGCAGTTCAAAACCTTCTCTTCTCTTTACAAGTCTCCTACATTATCTATCTCCCTCCCTCTCGACAGAAGACACCAAACCTATTTTACTGAGAAAAATAGAGACCATCTAGTATGCGTTCCCTCTTCTTCCCTCCTTAGTGGCTCTGCACACCTCATTCTCTTCTTTGATCCAATCTCTAATGAAAAAATAGCCCTTCTCCACACCAAGACCAACCTTGCTTCCACTTCCATCTTTGATTTCATCCCTTCCCATCTCCCCCAGGATTTTGCCTCTTTGGTCATCTCCTCCTTGAGCTCATTCACATGGATATTTTATTCCCTCCAGTGATGAAGATTATAACACATCTATGCTTGCCCATTACATATGCTTCTTATCCATATTCTCTTGTAAATCTGTCACACGTAATAGGGACCTTCCTTGAGTTCCCTTGACATATGTCCATAGAAATAAAAAATAAGTAAAGTTTCATAGTGATGAACCAAATTGGGTATGCCCTCATAGGATCTAATTGTGAATTCTATGAATTAAAAGATTTCTTTATCTCATTAAGCCTGAATTGGAAACCCTTGGGGTCTTACTCATTATTCCACTGTTAGGCATATACCTTGAAAATGTTATCAAGGACAAAAATAGCTATCTGTTCAATGATGGCCATAGCAGCATTATATAGCATTGCAACAGTTATTAATGAAAAACTCAAAACAACCTAAGGGTACAACAACATGGGAACGTTGAAGTACTTGTGGTACATTAATGTAAGAATAGTGCAATTAAAACCAACAATTATTAGGAATATAGTTCACTCTGGAGAGATGTTTATGAAATAATATAAAGTGAAAAGAGCAGAATCAAAAGAATATATACCCTATAACCATATATAAGGAGAAACGAATAAGAATGTATGGATAAAGAATTCTGATGACATTCTAGAGGGAGTGACTAGAAAATCACTGTGAGACTTTAAGCATTGAAATGAATTTAAATGTAAATAGTTATTAAAGCAAATTTAGTTGGCTGAGCTGATGTTTCATGTTAAACTTTTATAGTTATAGGGACTGGACCTGTGATTTCATTGATGTAGGGAACTCGGATGAGGGAACGCCTTCTTTCAATGCAGGTCCTCACGTGCTCTGCAACTAATAGTCTTAATGAGTTCCCTAGGGTCATGCACCCGTAGGTCTCAGAAGCAGGACTTGAACCCAGATCTTTCTGGCTCTGAAGTCAACTCTATAGCTTGTCAAGCTCTTAATAAAACATATAAATTTGTATTAAAAATTTAGAATAAATCTTGATATTGCATTTGAAAAAGAAAAGAGAAGGGAAGAGAAAAGGAAAAGGAAAGGGAAAGAGAAAGGGAAGGGAAAGGGAAGAGAGAAGGAATACCTGGGTTCTATCTTTAATCCAAACCTGGCAGCCTCTGCATGTCTCACTTTCCTTAAGGCTTTGGATGATGATTTAAAATCTTACCTAGGGATAGGCTCTTGGGTCTCCTTGGAACCCTCAAGCTTTGTCCCAACAGAGCTGATAATTGCAATCAGAGTTAATCAAATATTTATCGAGCATATACTAAATACAAAATCCCTTTTCTAGGCACCGAAAAAACAAAGATATGTGAGACGTGGTCCCAAACCACAAGAACCTTACAGTCTAGTTGGGGAGATTTTATATGAATATATGTGGAAATACACACACACACACACACACATACACACACACGTGGGTGTGGATACTGAGAGACAAAAATGCTAGACTTCCTATAAAAATAATAATCCCTCAGATTTATGCCTTCAAAGCACTTTAACATATGATCTAATTTGAGTCACAAAAGCAGCTCCAGAAGGAGAGAGGCAAAGAGTCATATCCTCAAATGATAAATAGGAAACTGAGACCCAGTATGAACTTGGGAGATTCTTGACCCAGGGTCGTTTGGCTGCTAAATATTAGAGGTAGGATTAGAACTCCAAGATATTTCCTGAACACCTGTAATTAAGTACTCTAGGATTTGAAAGGGGGAAAAGATTATTGGGAGCTTTGGGAAGGCCTTGCAATGGAAGTAAGCCTTGAGCTGGACTCTGAAGGACAGAAATGAGTGAACCAGAGGTGAAAGGATGGATATCACATTGTGAAGGCAGGAACAAGCAATTC
>CM053624.1:79412920-79484482 GCA_028646595.1 Phalanger gymnotis | reverse complement strand
CACACACACACACACACACACACACACACACACACACACACACACACACCAGTGGCTCTCTGTTTCTTCTAGGATCAAATGTAAAATCCTCTCTTTAGCTTTTAAAGTCCTTCACAACCTAGGCCTAAGCCCTTCTGAACTTTCTCTCGTATATCTTACTTCCCTCCATGTGCACTAGGATCCAGGGACATTGGACTCCTTGCCCTTTATTGTATTAAGCATCCCATCTACTCACTGTGCCTTTTCACTGACTGTCCTGAAGGCCTGGAAATCTCTCTTTCCTTATCACTGCCTCCTGGCCACCCACATTTCCTTGAAGTCTCAGCTAAAATCCCACCTTCTAGAAGAAGCCTCTTCTTTGTCCTCCTTTTTGCTAGTACATTCTTTCCCCATATATGTATTTATAGTTTTTCCTATACATGCACACATATATGTGTATATACATATATACACATACAGTAACTATATGTGTATATATATAACTATGTATGCAGATATATGTATATGTATATAGTAATATATACTCTATATATGGTAATTTCAGGCAATCTCAGAGGGGAGATATCAATATCTACTTCTTTCTTATATATATGTATGTATATACATACATATATACATATATATGCACATATATGTGTGTTTCACACATGTATGTATATATACATACATAGTAATTATATATGGGGTGCATAGGGTATTTAGGGAGAACTAGCACCTCTAGTGGGAGGGCTTGCCAAGCACTTTTCAGGGCTGCTCATCCCCCTTTGGTGTTTACTTGTCACCAAACCTTCACCTGTGGCTCCAAAAAGCTGTAGCATGTATGGCAGATGGGTGAAACCAGGTTGGACAGGCTTCAAACCCATTGGTGAGTTAGGAGGATAACTACCCCAAGCATATGAAGGCTTACTGAGTATAATGGGCAGACGAGAGCACTTTCTTCCAATGGCCATGAAGGCAGCTGAAGCAGGTGTTGTGGAGACCTTAGAGCTTGGTCAGACACCAAAGATGCCAAGGTCATCCACTACATCCTGGGCCCTTGCCAGTTGTCCTGACTTTTGTCCTGCCACAGGATTTCAATAACTCTGGAAGAGAGAACAAGACAGACAACTTTGTGTAACTCTGCCTCACTTCAATTGCAAGTCATTATCCCTGTGATGTCATTGGTCCTCTTTGAAAAGGACAAACAACAACTATGTGTGTGTATGTGTTTATGTATGTATGTGTATGTATATATCTATGTGGGTATGGGTGTGTGTATACATATATGTTTGTGCACATGTGTATATAGATGTATATATTATATACACACACATATATAGTCATTGGAGGCTATCTCAGAGGGGAGATAATGATATCTATTTCTCTCTCTCCTCAGAGAGATAGAGAGACAGACAGACAGATGTCTATATATATGTGTATATGTATGTGTGTATATGTGTGTGTGTATATATAATGTATATGTATATGTATGCATGTCTGTGTATCTTACGTGTACTTAGTTGTTTGAATGTGGCCTCACCCATTACTTTGAGAGCTCCTTGAGTGCAGACATTGTTTTTGCTTTTTTTGTAACCCCAGTGTTTAGCATACCTAGCGCATAGAAGGCACTCAGTACTTGCCTGTTGACTTGACTTGACTAAGAATCCCGCTTTTCTGTGCAAAGTAATGAGGAGACTTCAGAGAGTAAAGAGACAATGATATTAGGAGACTGGATGATAATTCTGGGATAACTGGAAACTGCTTGGAAACATCTCTGTTGGTGTTGTTATCGTTGGTGGTGGTGGTGGTGGTGGTGTGTGTGTGTGTGTGTTTGTGTAATAGATTGTGATTTCCCAGGACACTGCCAATAAACTCTTAATCTGGCACTGGAAAGCACTTTGAAATCTGTGGTCCGAGGGGTGCGGCTTCTGTGCAGTATTGTCACCAAAATAGAAACTCTCAGGGAAGGCAGGTACTTCCTTTGGCTTCCTTTCCCTTCTCCAGCCTCCCTTCCCTACCACTTCCCCCACCACATATATTACATACACACAATGCTGGGCTCACTGGGGATTGGGATGAGGGTGAGCAGGCTTTATAGCATAGAAAAAAAAAAGTAACAAAGGCAGAGATGAATATGCAGTATTAGTAATTATACTGTACAGCTTCCAATTTGTATTTCAATATGTCATTTCCATAATAAAACTGCAGAAGCAGGGGTAACTAATGACAGGGACTCATGTCTGAGAGTTGGGGTGGGGGGAAGGGTCTTTTTCACTTAATAACAAAACTGCCTTTAGTGAGAATCTCTTTTGAGTCAGATTGGGTCTTTATAGGGCACCTTAGTTTCAGGAGACTGAGCCTACTGGCAAAATCCCATTAAAACACTGGGGCTATAGACTAGGCAGGCTCCCCTGTGTTGAGTTAACCAAGTTGTATGAGGCATTTATTGCATAGAGTTACATACTGGGTAATGTGATTTAAAGTGTCTCCTAGATAGCTTATCGGCAATATAATAGATAATGAAGAATCACATTATAACGTGAGGGTCCATTGGATTGTGAGGACCAGGGTCCAGAAATTTCCACCACTTTGGCTTCTCACAAATAGAGACCCAGGAAATAGGTCTATTCTGGAGACTAATGAGTACTCATCTAAGTAGCATCTAGATTGTAGGGTAAGTGGGGCAGCTAGGTGGCACAGTGAGTAGAGCAGTAGCCCTGGAGTTAGGAGGACCTCAGTTCAAATCCGGCCTCAGACACTTACTAGCTGTGTGACCTTGAGCAAGTCATTTAACCCCAATTGCCCTGCCTTCCCCCCTCCAAAACAAACAAAGGAAGAAAAACAAAAAATGATGAAGATTGTAGGCTAAATGCCAAAGATAATCTCGGAAATTAAACTTTTGGTGGGCCCATGGGTCTGACTCATTCTGGGACTCCCAGAATCCAATTTAGTAGGCTACATACAATCTACCCCACATCCATCCATCCTCCTTCCATCACTGCTTTCCTTCCTGGTAACACAAAGCAACTGTGTTTTCTAATGATCAGATCTGAATTTTATTGTTTTTGTCCAGAGGAAGCTGCCAAGGCTTACAGATCAAAGAGTGGGCATAATGGGGTGTTGAGAATACAGTTCTGAGTAAGAAGACTTTGTCAAGCATGAAAATACATAATACCTTCAGATGAAATGTCATAAAATGAATCATCTGGCTAATACAGCCCAGTTTTCATATACTTGTATAATACCTAGGATCCTACGATTTAGAGAGAAAGAGATCATCATATCCAACCCCCTCATTTTACAGATGATGAAAATGAGACCCAGAAAAGTAGAGTGACAATCACGTCACACAGGTAGTAAGGTGCTTAGTCAGAATGAGGACCTGGCCAAGGTCCTCTGACACTCTACCATGCCGAAGTTCCAGATGAGTAAACTTTACTTTTGATTTTTGAAGTTACCAATGTAAAGAAGAAAAAAAAACTCTAAAAACTACACACACATCTGTGTTAGTAAATAAGGTACCGTTTTGGGTATAAACCTGGAACATTTATGACTTGCCTCAAGCAGGCAATACATTGGAATTAATTGTCAATGGATGCTAGTTAGAATTGTCCCCCAAGGAACATTTGGCAAAGATCCAGATACCCAGGGAGGAATAAGAGACAATGTGATTTCTCCCACCTAAAAAAAAAAAAGTTTTTCCTCAATCCCACTACCCACTTAGACTATAGTTCTATTTCTCTTTCCTTTCACTGCCAAATTCCTTGAATGAGTCGTCTATTATTGCTGGCTCCCTTGCTCACCATCCACTCATTCCTCGGCTGTTTGGAATCTGGAATCTGGCTTTTGTTGTCATTTTCATTGTCATTATCCCTTTCATTGAAACTGCTCTAACCACTGACTTCCTAGGATCCAAGTTCTACAGATTTTTTCTTAGATTTCTTCATCCTCTCTGCTATTTAGAGGTGTTGACTATCCTCTCCCTTTTGAGATTCTCTTCCCCTGGAGTTGCACTATCCTGTTTTTTCTCTTACCTCATTGTCTGACCTGTCTCTTGCTCTTTGCAGATTTCTCTCTTTTCTTTAGTTGTGAATGCCTCTTTCTCCTTCTCTCTCTCTCTCTGTCTTCTCTCTTTATGTACACACATATGTATGTATGTATGTATATACACATCTATGCATATATTTGTATAATGTATATAATATATATCATAGGTAGAATGTAGATCTCAACATATGTGAATATCACAATTATCTCATCTGTAAAATGGGGGTAATAATACCTGTAGTACTCCTTACACAGTTTTTTTAAAATCTTTCCAAACCTCCTTCATTTTTTCAAACTTTCATTTCATTTTATTTCAATTAACAAGCTTTCTTTTTTTTCTCGTTCCCATGGCCCTTCCCATAGGGGGGAGGAAAAAAGGAAAAACCCAAGTAAGCATAGTCATGGGAGACAACTTTCTACATTGGTCATGTCCAAAAATGTAGGTCTCATTCTACACCTTGAGTCCATCACCTCTCTGTCAGAAAGTACAAGCAGGGCAGTTATATGTTGCAATGAATGGAGCACTGGCCCTGGAGTTAGGAGGACCTGAGTTCAAATTTGGCCTTAGACACTTACTAGCTGTGTGACCCTGGGTAAGTTACTTAACCTGGATTGCCTCCCAAAAAAAACCCAGAAAGTAGAAAGGAAGCTTCTTCATGGTAGCTGGTTACTACATAAGATCAGAACTCTTAAGTCTTTCAAAATTGCTTGTCTTTACAATGTGTTGTTATTGTATAAATTGCTTCCCCCAGATGTGCTCACTTTGATCTGCATCAGGTTTATATAAGCCTTCCCAGGTTTCTCTGAAATCATCTTTTTTTTTTCATTTCTTACAACACGATAGGATTCCATTACATTCATATACCATAATTTGTTCAGACTTTCTCTAACCGATGGGCACCCCCTTAGTTTTTAGTCCTCTGACACTACAAAAACAAAACAAAAAACGAAACTATTATCGAAGTTTTCATACATACAGTCGGTTTTCCCCTTCTCTTAATCTCTTTGGGACATAAACCTAGGAGTGATATCACTGGGTCAAAGGGTCATTGTTCAGTGATTTCGGGGGAATAGTTCCAAATGGCTTTCCGTATCTGGACAAATTCATAGCTCCAACATGTATTAATGAGCCAGTTTCCCCAAAGTTCATCCAATAGTTGTCATTTTCCTTTTTTGTCACCTTTAGTCACCAATCCAATGGACTTGGAATCCAGAAGACTCATCTTCCTGAGTTCAAATCTGGCCTCAGAAATTTACTAGCTATGTGACCCTGGGCAAATCACTTAACCCTGTTTGCCTCAGTTCCTCATCTGTAAAATGAGCTAAAGAAGGAAATGGCAAACCACTCCAGTATCCTTGCCAAGAAAACCCCAAATGGGGTCACAAAGAGTCAGACATGACTGAAACAACTCCGACAACAACAACAACAACAACAACAACAACAAGGTGCCTCTCTATAACTTCTCCTTTTTCCCCGGTTCTGCCCTCTGGGATCAAGCAAAAGCTATCTAATCCCTTTCACATGGCAACCATTAAAATATCTGAAGACAGCCATAATGTTCCCATATCTTTTCATCTCCGAGTTAAATATCCTCAATTTCTTTCAATGATCTTCCTCCTTCAGACATAGCAATAGGTAATGGCCTCATAACAGACTGCCTAAAAAAGGCTTCTCTGTTCTTCCTCATACATGTTTCATCTACAGTGTCTGTCCTCCAAGCCTGGAAGGCTGTGCCTCTTTACCTTCTCCCCTTAGCTTTCTTCAAGATTCATTCCAGCAAGAAGCCTCTCCATATCCCTGAAGCACCTATTTTCTTCCCTTCTAAGGTTACCTTTCATCTACTTTGGAAATATGTTATATGCACCTACTTTTATACATGCTTTTTCCACCATTTAGAGAGTAAGATCTTTGAGGCCAGGGATTATTTGTGATTTTTTTTTACATCCCTAGTGTTTAGCAAAGTATCTAGGACATAGTAATGCTTAATAAAAGTTTGTTGATTGATTTAAGCAGAATAACCTAACATGATCACTTTGACCAAGCACACTAGCTGGAAAAAAATATCAGACACTCATTTTGATCAAAGATCTGGTCATGGAAATTGGAACTAGCTTTAGAAAATAAACTGTTGGTCTTCGGAAATAGAATACAGTAATGCAATCATCCCATAGCCTTCCAGTAATTTCTAGAAGTTCAATGACCTTCCCCCCAAGTGTCATTCAATAGTTTGGCATTACAGTAATTTGCTCAGTCTGCTGGGCAGAGGATTCTAACCCTAGGAGAATGTCAAAGGGTGAAAAGAGAAGCAACTGCATTTAAATCAAAGCCTTTTAAAGAAATACTGACTCAAGACTCAAGAGGCAGTAGCTAGACTCCACAACCCTATCTAGAGCTTGTTTTCACCTGCTGAAGTTCCCCAAACCAAGCCCAATATTAACAATTACTCATGTTTATGTACTATTATAATATTTACAAAGCACTTTCCTCACACCTTTGTGAAGTAGTAGATGTACCCGGAAGGTCAGTACTTTTTTTTTCTCTCTCTTTACTGTTTCACTTGGTGATCTCACCTGCTCCCAGGGATTCAATGATCATTTTTGTACTGATGATTCTCACATCTACCTGTCCTGCCCTAACCTCTCTGCTGACCTCCAGTCTCCAGTTTCCAACTGCCTATTAGACATCTCAAACTAAGTGTCCTGTAGACATCTTAAACTCAACATGTCCAAAATAGAACTCATTATCTTTTCCCCCCAAACCCTCTTCCCTTCCAAACTTTCCTCTTATTGTCAAGGACACTACCATCCTCTCAGTTCCCCATGCTTACAATCTAAATACCATCCTCGACCCCTCACTTTCTCTTACCCTTCATATCCAATCCATTTCCAAGGCCTGTGGATTCTACCCTTGTAGCCCTCCTCCTCTCACCCCATCCTCTAGATACTGCCACCACCATGGTGCAACGTCTTATTTCCTCATGCCTAGATTATTCCAATAGTCTGCTGTCTGGTCTGCTTGCCACAACTTTCTCTCCACTCCAGTCTCCAGATGGTTATCTTTCCAGGGTCAGGCAGCCAATACATTTCAGAGGCACAACTTGAACCCAGGCCTTCCTGACTTTGAAACCTTCTCTCTATCCACTATATGAGACAGAGTCCTTAAGATACTCCCTAAAGTGGAAAAGACCTACATAGGAAGGAATCATATATTTCTCCCAACAGTACACCCCAGTTTGCATTTAAACTACATTTAAACCTATTGCCACTAGAATAAAATCTAAATCTTCTTTTTGATTTTTAAAGCCCTTCATAACTTGGCCCCAAGCTATCTTTCCAGCATCGTTATACCTCGCTCGCCACCCCACCCCTTCTACATTTCAGCTAAATGAGCTCTCTTTCTGTTGCTCCCACAAGGCACTGTATCTCCTTTCTTTATGCCTTTGTTGGTTGTCCCTTATGCATGGAGTGCACTCCCTCCGCTCTGTCTCATAGAAGCCCTTTCTTCATTTAAGATACAGCTCAAGCAACTTATTCTCCAAGACACTTTTTCTGATTCTTCCACTCCTGGTGCCCTCCCTCCCTATTTTGTATTTGTTTGTATCCATCTGTAAGTATGTATACGTATAATGATAAAATGTATCCCTGATAAAATGTAAACTCCTTGAGAGTAGAGATGATTTCATTCTTTGTATTTATATCCCTAGCAACTCCCACAGAGGTGCTTAATGATTGACTGAATGAATGAATGAATTTCTGAGTCCTGGATGGAGAAAGCACATCCCTGAATACAAACCCCTAAGGGCCCTGTCACTTTGACAGCCTTCTCCAATTACAGGATGTCCCCAGTCTAGGGATCAGTGGCAAGGACAGACTGCATTGAACTCAAGGTCAGAGGTTTTTAACTCTGCCCCACCCCACCCCATCCCATGCAATCCTACTTCTCTTGACCACCAGAATGGATTTGCAGGTAATAGCTCTGATGTAAGTATCCCTGTTTTACATATTAGGGAACTAAAATATGTAAGTGATTTGTGCAAGGTCACATAACTAATAAGCACCTAATGGAATTTGAACTGGCACCTTCTCACTCCAAGCCCGATGCATTTCCCATTACGACATTGCTTTACTTGAACCATTGGTACCTCAAGTGTTTCTATGGTGCTTAAAGGCTAAATTCCTCCTCTCCTCTTCTCTAAATTGCAAGAGCAACAGGTTCCAGTAGAGACTTTCACACTTTACCTGAAGATGGTCTTTAATGTCTAGAGAAAGGGAGAAGGGACCCCTGACAGGCAGATAAGCTGCGATGTCAGTGATTTCCTTTAGGCTACTGTTTTGAGAAACTACAATGAGAAGATATTGGCAAATCCAAAGAGGAGGAAATTGCTTTTCTCTGTGGGGAAAGTAAGGTTCCTTCCAATAACCATAATAACAAACAACAAAAAACACACTTGTCCTGACATAATGACTAATTAGAAAGTAAATCAGGGAGAGGTGGAAGGTTGTATACAAGGTCATGTGGAACTCTTCAAGTGCTCTAATCACTGGTTTTTTAAATAATGGTGACCAAAAGGCCAATGAAACACAAAAAGCAGAGGGGTCTGGATGCCATGTTCCTGGCATTCTTTCAAGATAGAATAATAGATTTGATGTTGGAAGGACCCTTCTGGGTTATCCAGTTCAAACTATTCACTTTATAGACAAGAAAAACTAAGGACTTTCAGAGAAGTTTAGGTACTTTGACCAATAGTTCATAGGCAGACATAGTAACAGTTTAAGATTTGAACTCAGATCCTCTGACTTCAAATCTAGACCTTTTTCCATTGTATCATTCCTGATTCTTTCGCTCCTGGTGCCCTCCCTCCCTATTTTGTATTTATTTGTATCCATCTGTAAGTATGTATAAATGTACTGACAAAATGTATCCCTGATAAAATGTAAACTCCTTGAGAGTAGGGGCTTTGGGGCTGGCCTAGGGAAGTCCATGGACTGGAATAAGTAGAAAGAGGTCTTGCTCTAAGTTGAATGGCAACATTGCTGGATTTGGAGTCAGAAGCCCTTGGTTCAAATTCTAACTCTGCTATTTGTTACCTGTTTGAAATTAGCAAGTCATTTAACTCCTAATAGGTTCATTAAATAGGTTCATTAAAATATGAACCTATAAAGTCACTCAACTGGTCATGAAGAGATGAGACGTGGGGCAATCCACATTCTGAGGTGATTAGTCGATATTCACTACCCAAGAAGTTGAAGTAAGAGATTCATATAGTTGACCCTGCCCAGCTTGTCAGTTGGCATACATAGAGATTTCATTTAATGTGGAGCCTCAGAGCAGCAGTGTCAAACTCAAAGAGAAATAGAGACCCTATTGACTTAGAAAACTATATGAATGTTAGTCATATTTTGTTGTATTTTTATTTGTTTGGTTAAATATTTCCCAATTACATTTTAATCTGGTTCAGGTGCACTCAGGAGTGTTGAGAGACACAAGCTGCCCAGCCACATGTTTGACACCTCTGCCCTAGAGTGTAAAGAAAAGGGCCCTGTATTTTTAGTAGCTCTTTTTGTGGTAGCAAAAAAATGGAAACTTGAGGGGATGCCCATCAACTGGGGAACGGCTAAACGAGTAATGATACATGATTGTGATGGAATACTATTGTGCTTTAAGAAATGACAAGAAGGATACTTCCAGAAAAACCTTGAAAGTTTTATACGAACTGATATAAAGTGAAGTGACCAGAACCAGGAGAGAACATTGTACACAGTAACAGTAATATTGTATATTGATCAACTGTGAATGACTTAGCTATTCTCAGCAATACAATGATCCAAGACAATTCCAAAGAACTTATGATGAAAAATGCTATTCAACTCCAGAGAAAGAACTGATGGAGTCAATGCGAACCAAAGGGTACTTTTTTGAACTTTATTTTTCTTGTTTTGGTTTTTATTTGTTTGTGTTTTCTTTCACAATATGACTAATATGAAATTATGTATCGTGTGAATGTACATGTTATAATCTAGATCAAATTGCTTGCCTTCCCAAAGAGGGGGAAGAGGAGGGAGAGAGAGAATTTGGAACTTGAAATTAAAAAAATGAATATTAAATATTGTTCTACATGTAATTGGAAAATATATATATATTAGCATTTTAAAAATGGCCCCATATTGTGAGTCTAGAAATCTGAGTTCTAACTATTGCTCTATTGACCTTGGGCAAGTTTCTTCCCGCACTTGAGACTTGAATACCCTCATTTGTAAGATGATGATAATAATAATAGCACACAAATAGCACTTTAAGTTATGCAAAGTAGTTTATAGATATCTCATTTTACGCTCAGAAAATCCATGGGATATAGGTATTATTATTATGCCCATTTTACAGATGAGGTAACTGAGACAGAAGTGAAGCGACTTACTCAAGGTCACACAGCTAGTAAGTATCTGAGGATGGAGGCTTTGAACTCAGGTCTTCATGACTCCAGGCCCAATGCTTAAACCACCAGGCCACCTAGCTTCCCTTAAAAAAGGGGATGGAGGACGAAGGATTGGATTCAGTGATTTCTAAAGTTCCTTGTTTCTTTAACATCTTACGATTTCAGATTAGTGGTATTTATACAATGGCAATTCAGATGTGCTCTACACATAGTAACATAGTAAGTGCTTAATAAATGGTTTTTCTTTTTGTTTGAAATTGTGTGTCCCAATTCTCCTTGGCTGGAAGTTACAGTAGCCACTCAATGGCCTGATTGCAATGTTTACTGTCCTGGAAGCTCATTTCCAGAACGGTTTGGTTCACCCCTCCTTATGCAGGCTGGTTCTCTCTTTCTCTCAACCTCCCAGGTCCCTCTACATCCCCTCCATCCCAACCCCACCGTGGGGCCAGACAATGCAGATGTTCAATCACTTTTAGCCACACTACAGCTCAGAACTCCCAAACTCAAGCAATCCACTAACCTAAGCCTCCCCAACTAGCAGAGATTTTAAGTGAATTCCACCACACCTAATCTTAATAAGTATTTGTTGAATTGGATTGAATTGGACTGGGCAGAATTTGAGCTCACAGATGGCCCTATAGCTGGACCTGAAAACTTTGAACCTTAATGGCACAATATAAATGTGAATTGTTACTAGTCTCAGTAAGGGAGGAGAACTAGAAGTTGTACAGAAGGAAGTACAACCGTATAAGATTTCCCCTTTTAAAAATGCAAATACCTCTTGCCTGGGGCAACACCTTACCATTGCTTGAGTAGTCTCCCAAAAAGACTGCTATGATGATATCATTCTAAAACCTCCAATGGCTCCCCATTGCCTACCAAATATAACTTAAATTCCTGAGTAAACATTCATGGTCCTCCACAATCTCACTCCTATTCAGCTTCATTGCCTACATTCACAGTACTTTCTAAATAAATTAGACTATTCTCCATCTCCCATTCACATCCTGCCTTTCCCCACCCTTGAGTTTTTGCTGACATCCTCTCCTGGGCTTGGAATAGACTCTTCCATTCCTCCCCCATCTCCTTAAAAGCCCTCTCTCCTTTGGAAGTCCTATTCAGATATTGTCCCCTCCCTTATATCTTCTCTGTACCACATCCCCAACCAGGTGAAAAAAAAAAGGTTTCTCCTTCCTCAAATTATTCATAGCTCTTTTCCTAAATCCCATTTGCCTCTTACATTCTACCTTGTTTCATAGTTATTTTTTACACCCATCCCATTAGAAAGCAACCTTTTTGAGGGAAGGAACTAAATATTTTTTTTTCTTTTTCTCCCTAACACAAGGATTTGCACAAAGTAGACATTAAATCATTGTTTGATGAGTTCAATTTAATTCACTAATACCTTAGTAGAGATTATTTGTCAGCCAGTTGAAAGTAAGGATAGGACATAAAATATGTGGAGGAAGAGAAACCAGGAGAGGGGAGAGGCAAATGAAAATGTAAAGAAACAAAAGGCAAGTTTTGCCTATTTCCTGCCTTCCCATACCTTCCATTTCTCTAATCATTCATCCTTTTCCAAATCCCAAATCCAGAATACCATCATCATCTACCTTCTCTTCTCCTGCTACCTTGCTGTGAAACAATGCTGAGTGGGTCCACAACAAATGTACATTCTCCATTCTCACCTGGGCCATCACCACTGCACAGCAATCCCTTTCCTCCATTCCAATTCATCATAATGCTCTCTGTGGCATTACCTAAAACAGCTGTTCCAAACGTTCTCTTCTATTTTCCAGCTGGCAATTTCACCACCTCCCCTCTCCCCCTCAGCAAAGGACTTCATCTCAAACTTCATAGAAAAACTGGAAACCCTTCACTGTAAGTTCTCTCCTCCCAATTCCACACTTTTAATCATCTCAACATCACCCTCTATTCTCTCTCTTTTGTACAATCTCAGAGAATGAAGGTGCTCTTTTTCCCAATGCCAGCCCCTCTATCTGTGTCCTAATCTTATCTCCTCCAGTTTCCTTTGGCAACTTGGCCCTATAATAATCCCATCTCTCTCCCCAATTTTCAACCTATCATTACCCAATGATCCTTCCTTGCTGCCTTCAAACATGACCAGAGATCACCCATTCTTTAAAAACAAAATAAAACAAAACCCCCTTCACTTGACTCTACCATCCCCTCATGCTATCCCCTTATATTTCTCCTCCCTAGAGGAGAAACTCTGAACTACTAGAGATAGCTTGTCTACACCTGTTGCTCTTCACTACACTTGTTGCTTCCTCACTTTCCCCTCCCAGCCCCTTGCAATTTGGGCTGTTGTCTCAAATGAAACTGCTCTTTCCATTCCTTCCAAAGTGAGCAATGAGCTCTTTATTGCTACATACAATGGCCCTTTCTCAGTCCTGATTCTTTTTGGCCTCTCTGTAGCATTTGACACCGCAGAACATGCCCTCCTTCTGGATTCTCTCCTGTCACTGGGTTTTCATTACATTCCTTTGCTGAGGTTCTTTTCCTACCTGTTGATCTGATCCTTCTCAGTCTTCTTTGCATGGTAATCATCTACATCCCATACTTGGGCATGGGTGCACCCAAATGCTCTGTCTTGAACCCCTTCTTCTTGCTCTACACTCTCAGTAATTGTCAGCTGTCATGGATTCAACTCTGTGGAGGTGACTCCCAGACCTATATATTCAGCCCTTATCTTTTGATCTCCATATTTCAAACATCTCCACCTAGATCTTCTACAGGCATCTCAGCTTCAGTCTGTCCAAAACAGAACTCATTATTTTCCCTAAACCCACCCCTCTTCCTCCATTCCCTATGTCTGTTTGGGTTACTCAGGGTGGCAAATCCAGAGTCATCCACAATTCACTCTTCCTCCTGACATATCTTTAATCAATTACCAAGTCTTACTGATTCGACCTTGTCAGTGCCTCACACATCTGTCCCTTTCTCTTTCCTCACACTTCAACTACGTTGAAATAACTTCTTAATTAGTTTCCCTACAGTCTCTGTCTTCTCCAGTCCCTCTTCTGCACAGCTGCCACCTCGATATTTCTAATGCATAGGTCTGACATTGTCACTTCCCAAATCAAGAAGCACCAGTGGATCTTCATTTAATTTGGGCATAAAATACAAACTTCTCTGTTTAGCATTCAAAGCCCTCACAGTCTGCCTCTAACTTATCTTTCCAGGCTGATTACACATTACTCCTCATCATGCACTCTAAACAACAGCCAAACTGGAGTACTTGCTGTTCCCCATATACAATATTCCACGTCCCACCTCCTTGTCTTTGCCCACATTTACAATGCCTGCAATGCTCTCTCTTTTCACTTCCACCTTCTGGAACTCCTAGCTCTTCAATTTAAGGCTCACTTTCAAACATCACCTTCTTCAAGAGGCCTTTTCTGATTTCCCCCAATTGTTAGTGCCACATCCAAATCACTTTATTTTTATTTTGTACGCATCCTTCATTTACTTATCTATAAATGGTGTTATATCCACCCTAGAGAATGTAAGTTCCTTAAGGATAGGCATTGTTTCACTTTTGTATTTGTGTCTCCATTCCTTAGCGTAGTGCCTGGTCCATAGTGCATGGTCCATAGTATGTGTTTAATAAATGCATATGTACATAGAGATAGACTGAATCCAATTTAGGGGCAGACTCACAGTCAGCTCCCCTGGATCTGTGTCCCCCAAGCCTTTCCAGTGTCAGTGCAGAAAAGTTGTGAAACAGTCACCAAAATTGTCATTGCTGTTAACAGGCCTAATAGGAAGAAAGGAGCTAGAACTGAAAAATGTGTGAATAATACCCAGAAAAGAAAACTCACACCCATATTCAGGATTGATCCTTTCTTAGAATTCTCAGGAAGAGGTACAGGGAGGAGGGAGAAAAACCTGATGGTATTTTAATATTATTGCGGAATTTAACATACATCATTAACACTGAATGATCAAATTTCTTTCTCTACAAGTTATTTTAGCCTCATTTTACAAAAGAGAAGATCAGGGCCTACATTATCCAGGTCTGGGACTCATTCAGCTCTGCTGTCCAAATCACAAACCTAACATCAAAACATCCAAAAATGTTCAACTCATCATAAGTTAAATGGTTAGATTTTTCACCAAAAGGGGGGAGGGGGAACTGGATCGACACCATGGGAACAGTTAAAGCAGAAGTGAAATTTTCATCAACCCAACAATTATTTGGTTTGTTTGATCAACCAATTTGACTATAGATTTCCCTAAACCAATTGATTTTCACCCCACTGTAGTGGTTGGTGTTTGGGGCTGGTGTAGCTGGAACCTCAGTTGTGTTTCTGTGGAAGGATGAATTTTGACCTGGATTATGAGGTATTTGGTGAACTTCCCAGAAAAACATTGATTGAAAAAACAAGGAGCAAGGGGTAGTGTTTAACCTGGAAAAGAGAAGACTTGAGAGGGGCACACGATTACTTTCTTTACGTATTTCAAAGTCTGACATGTGGAGGAGAGATTAGATTCATTGTCTTTAGCCCTAAAAGAGAGAACTAGCAGCAATGGGGGAAAGGTGCCAAGAGGAAAATTTAGATTTGACCTCAGAAAGACTTCCTAATAATTAGAGCTGTCCCAAAACTGAATGGAGGTAGTGGGCTTGCCTTCACTGGCAATGTTCAGGTAGAGGTTGGATGGCCACTTAGGGATCTTACAGAGGGATTCTTGGTCAAGTACAAATTGAAGCAGAAAATCTCTGAGGCAGCAGAATATCTCTGGTGTAGTAGATAGAATGCTGGACCTGAAGTTAGAAATATCTAAGTTCAAATCCAGCCTCCAATAGGTAGTAATTTTATGACCCTTCGCAAGTCACTTAAACACCATCTGGCTCAGTAGTCTCAATTGTAAGATAGAGATAACAACAGCACCTGCCTACCGGGGTTGTTATGAGGACCAACTGATTTGGAAAGTGCTTAGCACAGTATTTGGCACATAGTAGGTACTTTTTTTGGAAAGGCAATTGGGGTTAAGTGATTTGCTCAGGGTCACACAGGTAGTAAGTGTCTGAGGTCATATTTGAACTCAGGTCTTCCTGACTCCAGGGCCAGTGCTCTATCTATCACGTCACCCAGCTGCTCTACATGGTAGGCACTTTTTTAAATGCATATTTTCTTTCTTTTCTTTCTAACTCTGAAAGTTTGTGACTTTATGGCTTTTCAGTGTGGGCAAATCCAATCCAGCCTACTCTCCTAAACTGAATTTGAAGCAAATCCATAAATCTTCTTCATATTGTAGAAGTTTCCTCACAGCTGGAATCTTTGTAGCTATGCTTGCTAGAGACTTCCTGAGGATTTTCAAAAGGATGTGATAACAATTTGGATTAGAACTTCATCCCAAAACAGTCATTCTCATATTTTGCACTCACACAAATGAATATTAGCTAGGGGAAGGAATCCGATCTGTGATTTCATGGGTATAGGAAACTCATGAGTAAGTAAAAATCCCTCTACCAATGCAGGTTGGCAACTTCAATGCAACTTGTAGTTTCAGAAAGTTGCCTGTTACATTGAGACATTAGGTGACAAAGTAGATAGAGCACCAGGTCCAGAGTCTGTAAGACTTTGAGTTCAACTCTGGCCTTAGACACTTACTAGCTGTGTGACCCTAAGCAAGTCATTTAACTCTGGTTGCCTCAGTTTCCTCATCTGTAAAATGAGCTGAAGAAGGAAATGGCAAACCACTTATCTTTGCCCCAAAAAAAAACCTCCAAAAGGGGTCATGAAGAGTTGGATAACTGAAACAACTCAGCGACGACAACAACAACAACAACCCAGCGTCAAATGGCCAGTATGTCTCAGAGGTAAGATTTGAATCAGATGTTTCTCACAGCATCCTCTGGACTCCACCAGGCTGCCCCATTGGCTAATTACTTCCCAAAGAGAGGCAACAGAAACCCTTTGGAATCCCTGCATATAGACAAACTAACAAAATAAGATGTGGAGCCATTGTTTTTCAGATCTGTGGCCAAGGGATTTCAGGAAGTCCAAAGAGGAAATGTGTATTGGTGTCACCACCATCTTGAATAGCAATATAATTAAACATGGACCAAATGTTGTAGGGCTTCCAACAGCTTTTTTCCATCAGAATATTATTCCCATTGTATTTGGTGGGAGGCAGGGAAGATAGGGGTGGTAGCTGATGTAGACAGATGGCCAATGCAATTATCACTAGAAAAACAGGTTTGTCCTTCAAAAATGACAACAGCAGTGGACTCTTAATGGCAGGTGAAATTTGAAAAAGGATTAGAAAAGGATTATCTCCAAAAGAAAAAGAGCAGGTGCATTAGGGGTGATCCATTGAGAAAAAAGAACTCTTCGGCAGATTTTAACGATGCCCCGAAAATAGTCCCTATAAATCCTGGTCAGAATCTCTTGTTGGTGGTAAATATTTGGGGTATTTTCAGGTCACCCAGGAGATTGAAGAAACTTCCCTAGACACACACACATACACACACACACACACACACACACACACACAATCTCTTTTCTTTCAAACGAAAAGCCACCCACAAAAGAGATACTAACAGACTAGAAAGGCCTATCTCTACCACTGGTCCTGCCCCCAGATCCCCTAGATGGGAAACGGAAGATTAGAATAATTTTGCCAGAGCCAGACTAACTACAGAAATAATGATAATATGATATAATTATGCAGCCCTTTACCTCTTTTTTTACAGGCCTTTATCCTCTTCTCTATCCAGCTATGAAGGATTTATGGTTCAGCTTTAACAAGAGTTGCACATAGTGAGAAGGTGTGGCAAGGGGTTGCTTGCAATCAGCCTCCTTCAGGGAGATTAAATCACAGATTTCTTCAATATCAGAGTAAAGTGAGTCACATACTCATTGTAAAATGGGATTATTACACCTTCTTTACTTTGCAACCCAGTGACTAGAACATAGCAGACACTTAATAAATACTTGTTGATAAATTGAATGATGGATCCCTCAAACAATTTTAAGTAGAATTATAGGATCGTTGATTTATTTGATAGATTTTGTTCGTTTGTCTGTTTGTTTGCACTGAATGAATAGATCTTAATTATTTACTTAGAGCTAGAAGGGACCTTGGAAATCTAGTCATAGGACCATTGGATCATAGGCTGTACAGTGGGAAAAGACTATGTAGATAAAGGTCCGGTAGTACAGGCCCCTCATTTTACAGAGGCAGGAAACTGAGCCTCAGAAAAATTAAACGACTTGCTCAAGGTCACACAGGCTGTAAGCATCAAGGCTAGGAATCAAATTCAGACTCCAAATCTCCATGAGTCATGATCACTGTATAGCTAGGAGAAAGAGTCAGGGAGGTGGCCTAACTTCCCCAAGGTTTCACGACTAATGCACAGAATGGGACCTGAACTCTGGCACTGAGAGAAGGTCCTTCCCAGAGCTCTCTTAGCTCTGGTTCTCTGATCGCCGGTAGATCTGTCTCAGCCCTTTCATTGGCCCAGATTCAATGGGTATTTTTCTTAGCCCCTTCTGCTCTTCATACAGGGAAGCAGTTTTCAGAAATAAGCTAATTGACTCAAATCAGAGCAGGTTTGGGGGACAGTTACAGAGGAGATTAGGGTTTAAGTACATGGCTCTCTCTCTTCCTCTCTCCCCCCCACCCCCGCCCCATCTACTTCAAATTTTTTTTCATCTACTTCCAGTTTGAGTTGTGAAAAGAAACCATCTGTTGGGGAAGAATCCTATGCTACCAATCTAGTGAGAAGGCCCAGAAGGGTGATCCCCATTCTCTTCTTGGGGGAATCTGGAATAGAAATGAGATTCTGTCCAGCAGTAAATCCAGTTGGCAACCCTGAAAGTCATAACTGATCACCACCCACATGGACCAATACACACTACTATTCCCTTAGGGTTCAAGTGTCTTCATAATCTAGGGAAGAGAAAGTAGGGAGACCTCAGGGGAGGGTTTCTGACTTGGAAAGAAGTGCCTTCTGTCTCTGTCACTTACTGATTAACTCAAAAGTGAGTTATTAACCTTCTCAACTTGTACCCTCTGCTTAAAAAGGAGATGACTGTAAAAAGAGATGCGATGCACAGGGTTTCCCTGGTCACTTGTGGAGACACGGACTTGTGTCTGAACGACTTGTCACTTTGGATAGCATAGCAAATTCTGAGTGGCTCCTTGGTACCTAACCCATGACAACTGATGTGAGGGAAGGGATACTGTGTCAAAGCTGCATCAATTAATATTGGCCACTAAGCCAGGAGGAGTGGTCTACTCAATAGACCTTAAAATGGTTGTGACTTTGTCCTCTGTCTCTCTTCCCTTTGACTCTACCATGTGGCAAGCAGCTCTCCCTGGTTTCTCATGAGAAGGTGAGGGAAGGGTAGCACCCTTTCTTATACCCTAGGAAAAAATGGCAAAGTGTAAATACATCACAGCTAAAGCACATATGTGGATTTAGTCAGGTTTGAGCCTGAGCTTTGGGGCCCTGGCTCCCTTTTCTAATTTATGTTTCCTTCCCTGAGCATGGGTGACTGAATAGGGATTTTGAGATGGTTGTGTATAACTTTGGAGATAACTTTGTGAGTTCAAGAGGTCTAGAGATCCTGGGCCCCTGGGTCAGAGTTGACTAATGGCAGGGAGAGTTTCTATTTTAGAAAAGATGACCACTGGCAGGGAGAGAAGCTTAACTCCTTAGCCTGGCTTGCCAGAAGACATGAAGTTGGAGAGATTTATTTGGACAGTGCAAGACCAAGGTGAATTTCAAAATTCCTATATAGCAGTCCCATATTATGTTCCCTGTTACGTTCTAATGTTTGCCTTAACCTCCTGGGACAGCATAACAGTAGTTATAGATTACTATACCATGCTTTAAATCTTTATTAATTCGTGCTTGGGAGAACCTTTATGTTTAGCATTTCTTTTATGTAGAGAAAATAAATATTTGTCCTATCCAGGCCCCAAATGTAAGTTAATTATTTCACTTCTCTCCCTTCTCCTTCAGGGAGACACTAGATGTGGGCCAAAACCTAAGCTTTCAGTAATTTTCTCTGGGTTCTGGGGTGAGATATAAAGAATCAAAGAGAAACAATGAAAGAGAAAGAACCTGCCCCTTCTTTAAGATGAATGCAAAAGGTCCAAACCTAGTAACCAGGAGCATGGGTCCAGTGCAGAGAAGGCCCTTAGTGGAGAGGGAAACTAGTTGTGGGCAATGGTAGAGTTACAAAGAATTAAGTAAGGCATACTCCTGACCCTAAGGAGCTCACAATCTAGTAAACTCATGAACTTTAGAGTTGGACCTCCTTGCTACTTCCCATGTTCCAGTGTTTCTAGTCCTAGTTATCCTAACACTGCTATTGGAGTAATTCTTCCTAAAGCAAAGCTCTGATTATGGCACCCTACTGATAAAAACAAACAAACAAAAAACTTCCAATGGTTCTCTAAAACAGCAAATAAATTGAAGATTTCTTTGCTTGACATCCAAGGCCCAGTATGATCTTTCCCAAGCCTGCCTTTCCAAGCTTAGCTCCCATTAATCCCTATCATGTACTCTAAACTCCAGCCATATTGGACTTGCTGTTCTCTGAGTGAGTACCACACTTTCCCATCCTATACATCTGAGGAATTCTTCTCTTACATCTGACTGTTGAAATTCTGTCAAGTCCCAGCTCAGATGCCACTTCTAGGATGAAGCCTTCCCAGATGCCTCTTCTCCCCTGTTAGAACTGATAAATCTCTCCTTAGAATTCCTATAGCACTTAGTTCATACCTCTCATATACATTTGTCATAGTTACTTGTATAGACATCATTTTTTCTTCCAAGCTGTAAATTCTGTAAGGACAGGGACCATGTCACATAAATCCTTCTACCTGAAATAGTACCTAATACTAGATATAATCCAGGGGGTGTTGTATACTAATAGTTGACAACTTATATAGAAATTTACAAAGTCCTTTCCCCTCAACAGCCCAGTGAGGTAGATAGGACAAATGTTATTATTTCTATTTTACAGATGAGGAAACAGATTGAGAGAGGTTAAGTAATGTGCTCAAAAGCACAAAATTCATTAACTCATTAACTAACCCAAGAGCAGAACAGCTAGATGGTGACGTAGAAAGAGCATTGGGCTTGGAACCAGGAAATCTCATCTTCATGAGTTCAAATCCAGCCTCAGACATTTACTAGCTGTGGGACACTGGCCAAGTCACCATAATGTTAATGGAACAGGAAGATCTTCCCTGTCCATTAATAGTCCTATATGACCTGCTTTGAGCTCTGGCCCAGCTCACAGCTGTGATACAGCCTGAGTCACAGAGCCCATTAGAGGAAGGACTTGCCTAAGGAGGAGCTTGCTTAGGGGAGGCTTGCTTGTAGGAAGACTTTCACACCTTTTGGTACTAAGCTAATTAGGCCCTGTGTCATGAGGGTTGTGGTGCCTTCTGGCTCTGAGCCTATTAGCCAAAAGTGCATATATACTCTGAGGTGAGGTTTTGCTTTGGGAGTTCGCTTATGAGAAGGATCTTTTGATTCCCTGGTCGAAATTCTGAGTAGCCTAATGTTCAGAACTCTCCAATTGCTCAGATGCAAAGGCTCTCTCGAGTCAGTGGTGCATGTAAAGTATATAGCAATATTGCTTTGGTTCAAAAAAATAAGAGCCTTGTCTGTTGGTCTTTTTGCTAATTTCTCTGCTTGTATTTTCTCTGATGTTCAGGGTACTGACCTTTCCCCTGAACTAGGGAATGTAATTAAAAGAAGGATTGTTAACCCCTTTTTGAGTAGTCTTTCCTAGAAAAGCAGATCTAAGAACCTGTGCTAGCAGGCCATCTTGGGTATGCTAGGGGGCTTGCTGCAATAGTTACTTAGCCCTGTTTACCTCAGTTTCTCATCTGTAAAATGAACTAGAGAAGGAAATGGCAAACCATTCCAGTATCTTTGCCAAGAAAACCCCAAATAGGGTCATGAAGAGTTGGATATGACTGAAACAACTAAACAACAACAACTCAAGAGAGAGGGTTCCACAGCCTCCAGTCCAGATATTCTGACTCCTACAATATAAGAGCTGAAAGGACCTTTGGTCCAAACTGTATAGTACAAACTGTACCTGAGTAAGAATCTCTTCTTTAATATCTCCAACTGGTGATTGCAGTATGGTAAAGATAAAGGAGAGCTAGCTTATTTCAGTTCAAATCCCATCTGCTCTTTCCTAGTTGGTGAGACCTTGGGCAAGTCACTTAACTTCTGAGGGTCTCGGTTTCCTCATCTGTAAAAGGAAAGCATCAGACTAGATGGTCCCTGAAGTCCATTCTCACTCTAAGTCTATGTACATATGATTATTGAATCTCTATTTGAAAACTTCCAGGAAAAAGAAACACAATATCTTCCAAAAGCATTCCATTTCACTTTTGAAAAACTCTGTTAGGAGGTTTTGCTTTACATTAAGCATAAAACTGTTTCTCTGCACCTTCCATTCAGTGCTCAGTTCTTCCCTCTGGGCCAAATAGACAGCCCTCCAGATATTCAAAGACAACTATCATGCCCTTATCCCTGAAATCTCTTTTTTAAGCTAAACATTTCCGGTCTCTTCAACTGATAATTCTTATGGAATGTTCTCTAGTCCTCACACCAGCCTGGCTGTCTTCTTCTGGACACACTCCAATTTTCTTTCCCAAATGTGCTGCCCAGAATTGAACACAGTATTCTAAATATTTCCCGACAGGCCAGAATAAAGCAGAATTATTAACTCCTTCATTCTAGACATTATGTCGGTTATACAGCCTAGGATAACACTAGGTTCTTTTAGGCCACCATGTCATGCTATTGGCTCAAATAGAATTTGGAGTATATTAAAATCCTGAGGGCTTTTTTCCGGAGTAACTATTGTTTATCCATATCTCACCAACCCTTTATTTGTGGAGTTGATTTTTTGAACCTATGTAGAACTTTACACTTTTCCTTTTTACTTTTATCTCAGGCAATTCAGTCTATATCCTTTGGGTTCTAAATTCTGTCATCCAATTTCTTCATTGGCTACCCCTCCCAGCTTTGTGTCTTCTGCAACTCTAATCAGTGTATCTGTGTGTAATTGATACTGTATTTCTTGTCTTCTCAATGGGTGGGAGGGGGAGATAATTTAGAATTGTAAACAAAAATAAAACTGAAATTTTTTTTTAAAAAAGAATAAATATGCTATGGCTTCATACAAGTGACTGGTAAAAAATGTCGAACAGCACAGAGCCAAGTCCAAATCCCTGGTATACTCCACTAAAGAAGTCGCTTCAAGTTGATGTTTGGGTCTGCTCATTCAACTAGGTCCAAATCCACCTGTGCTATTCTCTAACTCATATGGCTCCGGCTTGCCCAGAAAGATAACAAGAAACCTTGTCGATGTTTTGCTGAAAAGTACAAGGCCCTTTCTTCGAACATTTAAAAAATAGGCGGAATAAAGGAGAAGCAAGTTCAGAAGACGCACAGCTCGATAATTGTGTTTTGTGATAACATGGGACGACCATTAAATATATACTTTTAAAAAACTGTACTAAACCAAAGTTCACAGTTTCATATGCAATCCTTTATTCTGTTCTGTATACTAAAATGTTTATGTTTGTTGATCTTTGCGTTCATAATAAAAAAGAAAAACAGTATGGAGCTTTTTCCACTGCACAATTCTGCTTCTCTGGGCATAGCAGGTATTTAGTAAGTGAATGAATGAATGGATACGTGAATAAATATATAAATACTGTGTGGTGGTTATTAATTAAGCTTGCAAACACCACTGCTCCAAGCTATCTTTTCCACTGATCAGTACAATTGCCAGAGGTGGACTGCATAGTAAACGTGCCATATCCTTCACCCTAACTACAATAACAGGGCTGGCTAGCCATAAACAGAATTGTGAAGAAAACGTCAGTCATTAACACCCAACATCACTTCCCTGAAAGAAGTACCCTCCCAAATCATGCCATTTGCCTCAGACCTCTTTCAGATCTCAAGACCTTGACTTCTGTGACAGCTATCTAATCTGATCAGTTAATCCATGTGTGTCTCTGGAAGATGGCTAAGAACGGTCTGTGACCTTTCCAAGTGAACTTGGTGCACTTTCACAAGAGACAAGGTCCCTTTTATTGCTGTCTGACTTACTCATGATTCAAATAGTGAGACTTTCTGGCAAGGTAATCAGAAAGGGTAACACTGTAGCATATTTAAGTGAGATATTTGGGGCCTGTCAGACTGGGTAGCGCTTCTCAAATAACTGAATGTGTGGCTATCCATTCTGCTGGTTGCCAGATTTGGTCCTGCACTGAAAGTTCCTGTGCCGGTAGACTCTACAACCTGTAATCTTACTGGCATCAGATAAAGACTAAGTTGAACAGAAATGTAGTTATCAGGCTACTTCAATAGCCCAGGGAAGAGGTGATGAAGACCAGAGCTAAGTAGTGTAAGTGGAGAGAAACCTAAGATGATCATATAATACCTTTAGAGATGTAAAAGAACTTGGAGATCATCTAGTCTGCCTCATTTTACATCTGAGGAAGCTGAGGCACATAGAAAGATTAAATGACTTGCCCGGTCACAAAGGACATAAGTTTTAGAGCTCAGATTTAAACTGTGGTCCTCCAGCTCCAAATCCACATTCTTTCTGCTGGTAAAGATATTGAGGAGATAGACTCGGCATGATTTTATAATTTATTGGATATTGGAGTTAAAAGAAAGTGAAGACCCAAGAATGCCTCCAAGTTTGAGGGATTGCACTATCTGATCTTGAAGTTCCTTTCTACCACAAATATTCTAAGAAATGTTAAGGCCAACAAAGGGGTGTGTATAGCAGGCACTCAGTAGTGGTTTGTTGAATTAGAAATGGAAAAAGAGTTAAGAATTTGGGTGAGAATGGGAAACAATCACTGTTCACCAGAAAGAATAGAATTATAAAGAAATACAAGGACATAGGCATATAGGAATTAAATTTGTTACAGTGCAGTATATTCTCTAGCAGCTTCCTTATACTTTTAAAGATTTCAGACAACCCAGAAGTCAGTGAATATATAATTATATTGCATAAAGCTCTGGGATTTCCATATCTTGGAGATAGTACAGGATAGCCCTTATGGTATCCTAAGAATGGCATTTTACTTTGTCATGATTCAGGCCAGAAATTAAAGAGATAAATTTTTCCACAGATGTTAGAGAGGACTTAGATGAGAAACTTGGGAGAATTTTTTCATTTTTTTAATAGGGTAGAAGGACTATATCCTCCTGACAAACTTCATCCCCTTAAAAACCTGCGAGGAGCGTAGCAAGCAATGATGCTGTGCCCACATGGAATCTGGTTGGATGGCTGTGTCTCCATGCAAAAGGCTGGGCATTAACTGTGAGAGAAATACAGGAGAAGGGAAGAGATGAGCAGGGTATCGGAAGATGAGGAGCCAGAAAGATACTCAGTAGCTGTATTTAACTTGCTTCTACTTAATAGGACAATTTCCCTCGTCTGAGCTAAGAACCAATCATTCCGGACATTCTCCAAGATGGAATTTCTTTTCTGTAAAGGTATTCGTGCAAGATTTCAAGATTTCACAAATCCATTCCCAGGTTCTGATGCCTTTCAGATCCTAATGTTCTTGGGTTCAGTCACTGGGCGAACCACCAACACCCCTTTGCCCTCCCCTTGTTGTTCAGTAGTTTCAGTAGTGTCCAACTCTTTATAACTCCATTTGGGACTTTCTTAGCAAAGATACCCAAGTGGTTTGCCATTTCCTTCTCCAGCTCACTTTACAGATGAGGAAATGGAAGCAAATAAGGTTAAGTGACTTGGCCAGGGTGGTAACTAGTAAACATCTGAGGCCAGATTTGAACTCAGTGAGATGAGTCTTCCTGACTCCAGGCCCGGCACTCTATCTGCTGTGCTGCTTATCCTCTCCTAGGCTGACATTATTGCAGAAAGGAGAGTACAAAGAGAGAAGACTTAAAAAATTATTTCTTCTGTTCTGCTCCTTTATGATGTTAAAGAGACAAATCGGCAAGGAGACCAGAGATGTGAGTACTCACAACCTACACTTCTGGAAAGTTTTGGATACGGTAGTTAGGAAAATGGATGGTTAGTGTGTTCCCTGCTAGATGCATATTTCTTGCTATATACCTTGCATTCTATTTTAAGTAAATATTGTTTGGCAGTATTATGATATCATGTGATTTATCTAGAGTATTAGCTTTATCTAGGTTTAGAGGAAAATGGGGGCTTGTGAGCAGTGGCTGAATGAATTATGCACTTGAACAAGTTCCAGGAACCTAAACACATCAATGGAATGCTACACTGTGGAGCCTCATCTAAGATCCCTATGAATTCCACATCCATGGGAAAGGTTTTTTTTTCTTTCTTTTTAAAAATTTATTTATTTATTTTTAGTTTTCAATATTCACTTCCACAAGATTTTGAAATCAAAATTTTCTTCCCATCTCTCCCCTCCCCCCACCCCCAAGACGGCATGCATTCTGATTACCCCTTCCCCTGATCTGTATTCCCTTCTATCACCACCCCCCTTTCTTTTATCCCCTTCCCTTCTATTTTCCTGTAGGGCAAGATAGATTTCTATACCCCACTACCTGTATATCTTATTTCCATAGGGAGGGTTTTTGCTTGACTCTTTAGCAATGCCTATTGCTTCTCTCTTGAAAAAGTTGGTAATTTTGGTGTAATTTTTTCCTTCATTTCTTATTTATATCTTTTGTTACTATTTTATTTCGGTTGTATTTTATTCTATATATTTTGTTATTCAGTTGTGTCTAACTCTTTGTGACCCCCATGGACCATAGCATGCCAGGCCCTTCTATCCTCCACTATCTCTTTAAGTCTGTCCAAGTTCATGTTCTTTTTTTTCTCATGATATAATTTATCCATCTCATCCTCTGCCATCCCCTTTTCCTTTTGCCTTCAACCTTTCTTCTTATTATTTTTTAAAAATTTATTACAGACCCTTGTAAGCATCAAAGTAGCTACGAGACTAGTAGAACATTGTATTGTGTTGTACTATTACATTTGTAACATGTGTTTTATATTGTATATGTAACATATATATTGTATATGTAATATGTAACATTGTACTATTGTTTATGCTGAGGATGAATATAAGGCCAGGTTCTCCTAGTTAAGGCACATATGTACCCTCACAAAGGGTTTTTAATTTTGGAAGGATATAAGAATTATAACAAGAGCCTCATAGCTGTGCATACCTTGAGAGAAGGTAAGGCACTGATGATGTGTTCAGGAAAAGAGGGAAAGTTCTATACTTAGGGTGCTGCATGACCACAGGGCAAGGACACCTTTTCATGTCACAGACCCCTCTTTTCTGTCTGGTGAAGCTTATGTACCACTCTTGGAATGATGTTTTTAAACAGATAAAATACATAGAATTGCAAAGAAAACCAATATAGTTATCAAAATATTCATTTAAAAACAAGTTGAGAGACCTCAGTTAAAAACCCCTGTCCTACCCTTCCCAGGTCTCCGGAGAGAAATTGAATTAGAGATGCAAGTAAATGTACCTAGGGATACCCTTGTATAATTTGCATGGATCACAAAATGTTTAATTGGAGGGAAAAATATAGAGGATGTGACTAGGAGTAGTCTAAAGATATCTCTATAGGAGATGCAGATATCCTCATTGAAATGATGGATGGCATATTAATGTGTAGTCTTGTCAGCTTAACAAGTTAAAGAATGAAATTTCTTTTTGTTGTGTCTTTTTGACGATATCTCATTATGGAAGATATAGATATCCTAAATAACATCACTGCAGCCTTGAACCCAGGCCAATAAAAGGGGGAGATAGATTCTCAAAACACCAGAGCACCAGGACTGAGACAGCTGAGAGAACTTGCACACAAAAGCAGACTTGGTTCCCTTTGATGAACTTGTACGACCACATTGTCCCACTGGGAGCCATTAAAGCCCAGAATCGGCAGCTTTCTGGGGATAATGGTAGAACCTTTTGGTCCCAGAAATGACAAGCTTGGAGAGGCAGTAGCCTCAGAGGTCCTAGAGGAAGAAACGGATCAACCCAGGAGAAAAGGGAACCATGTACCCCAAAAGATTAAGATCAAGAATGCCTAGGTTCAACTTTCTAGAAAGAAGAGTAAACACATGGCCTTGGAGCCTATGGAGCAGCGAAAGGACTGAGTCATGATGTGGAAGAGCAGACCTGGACCTACCTACTCTTTACTACTGTGAATGATGGAGATAAGGCCTATAGAAAGGGATCTTAACTCTCTAGCAACATGAAGAACAGAATTCCCTTGGGATAGGAGCTCGTAACCTTAGGAAAACACTAGAAGTCTCATGGCTAGTGAGTCTTCAACTGTCAGATACACGTGGTCATTCCTGTTATATAAAATTGTTCCTACTTAAGCCGACAGGGCTGACATCAGTGTGTAACATAAAGGGCTTGCTTGGATCTTCAAAAGCCAGGATGGTGCATACGTGAGACAATTAACCAAGTTCTTGTAGGCGTACATGCTCATATTCCTCATTCCCTAAATTTCCAAATGTCAGCTAGGAGGCAAAGTAAGAGAATGTTCAGATGGACAGGGAATCTCTCTGGCCTGGCCATCAACCTTTCACCCTCTCATGCATGTGGGTACTAAGGAGGTGGCAGGATCATACATAGGTCCATATCAGACCTCTTAGAGGAGTGGAGGAGGTGATTCAGAGAAGCTCAAAATGAGGCCAGAAGAGCTACCTAAATTGAATGATATTACTAAATGGGGTGACATCATTGAACCTCAGCAAGTTCGCCGTTCTAATCTTGGTTCTACCACTGACTAGCAACATGACCTTGGATAAGTCACTTCCTCTCTTTCCTCTTCTGTCAAATGAGGGGATTGAATTAGATTAAATCTAAGGTCTCTTCAGCTCTGACTTTCTGTGGGTCTATGAATCATAAGCTTGATTCCACCTAAAGGATGATGCAATGCTATCAAAAGTCTGGGGCAGTTTTCTTGCTACTATTTATTGTCATGTTCCTGCCTGTCTAGGACTAGTGGTTTCAGTCTGTAGTTATATGGAAATAGCCTCTGATTACACTTTTGGCTATTCCAGGTAAGGTTATAATTTCATGCAATTGTTTTAATATGAGTGTTTGACAGGGTGCACTTATAAAAATGATATCCTTACTTGCCTCTGTGAATTAGTATCCCATAAGAAATGAAAATATTTTTAAACCACTCTGGCACAATTTCAGGCATGCTCTCCTGATGTTGAAACAGGCCAAGGATTTATTCCATTCAAACAGCAATACATTTCTAGCATCAGCAATAAGGGAAAGAGGTGAACATTTGGAGAACCTACTTTCTCCCCTTTTTCTTTCCATCATTACCGCCATTTCTGAACTCCTAATGCACAGACCACAGTAGAGAACACTGTACAGTTTCTGCCTTTCAGGCCATGACCTCCTGAGGCTGAGATGTTATGAAAAGGAGAGGTCAACAGGCCTAAAGTGGTCTGAGAGTGTTCCCCAGTACTATCTGCTGTAGATAGCAACTGATACAAGCATCAGTGATCTCTCTAGCCCTAACAACTAAGCAGGTGGAAGAGGGGAGGGAGAAGTAAAGGAAGAAAGGAAGGGAGGGAAAAACAGAGAAGGAAAAAGAAGGAAGGAGAAAATGAATAGAAGTTCAGGGTTAGGAAGGCCCTTACAGGTCCAACTCCTTCATTTTAAAGATAAAGACTTTGTGTCCAAACGATTTTCCCAACACAGCTCATTGGTGACTGATCTGGGACTAGTCTAGCCAGTAAGAGGTGGGAGAAAAAAAGAGAGAGAGGGAGAGAGAAAGAAAGAGTTGTGTGTGATGGGAAGTGGTGGGAAACCACCTGGGTAATGACTTTCTGGACTGCTACAAGGTTGTATTTTGAACAGCCCTCAACGCTGGCTTCATGTGGACTCTTGGTTAGATGGATAACAAAGCCAGGATAACAGAACTATGTGACACCCAGGTCACTGCATGACTACTAAAGCCCAGAGTTAGGTAATGCGGAGAATACAGAGATAAACTTACAGTATTATAGGGTGAAATGACATGCACATGGCTATAATACAAAGTATGAATGGTCATGAAAGGCACAAAGTATTCTGAGAGAACAAAGCAGAATGGGATCTCTTCTAGCTGGGGAGTGGGAGTGGATCAGAACAAAAGAAGAAATTGATTATTTTGTCTCTTTGTTTTACTGCCTTCTGGATTGGTTTTCTTGGGTATATGTTTAAAGATAGATTAGCTAGAAGAGAGCTAGTGGCTCCAGATGTACGCATGGGCCCACTGTAGATCCTCTAGGCCAAATGAACCTCCATGGCCAAGATAAGCTGAATATATAGCTTGATAGGCAACTGTCCAAAGGGTATTGTTGATTTATACTATAACAATATGGAAACGAGCAACTCTAAAAGACTCGAGAATTCTAATCAGTGCAAGGACCAACAAATGATTCCAGAGGATTGATAATGAGGAAAGCTACCTGTCTTCTGATAGAGAGGTGATGAACTAAAGACACAGAATAAAACATATATTTTTAGGATGTGGCTTATGTCAGAATCTATTCTTATTGGATTATGCATATTTATTAAAACAATCTTGTTTTTCTTTTTTTTCCAGCAAAGAAGTGGTGGGAGGAAAAGAAAATAAATATCTGTGAGTGGAAAAAAATGAAAAAGGTATTCTTTGAGTACAATTTGGAAGCCCTTCTGCTCCTAAAACACACTTACCACTTGGGACTAAAATCCCACCATACAGGCTTAACTCCTTCCTTCAGCTTGGGGCTGTAAGTCCTGCTGAAGTGCAGATGACAAGAGAAAAGGTAGAGTTCATAGATTTAGAGCTGAGAGGAACCATAGCGATCCTCCAGTTCAATACCCCCATTTTACAGATGAGGATGCTGAAGCCTGGTGTGAATGAAAAGGCATATTTTAAGCTCCAACTCTAGGCCATGCACTGGGAATACAAATCCAAAGCTGAAGGTCACACAAATAACGGCAAAGCTGATATCTGAACTGAAGTCTTTAGACTATAAATTCAGCCATCTTTTCTACCATACCATGGGAAGCATAATACTTGAAGTTGTTATCAGTTTTTGACATCTGAGTAGGCATGACCTTCTGGATCCTTTCCCAATAGTAGATTTTTGTGCGAAGAGGATGAGGGAAGGAGAGAATATGTGGGCAAAATGTATCTGAGAGAGTGGGAAGGGGATAGATATAGAAGAAGGTCAAATATGTCCGAATTTAGAGTCATAAGGCCTGGATATAAATCCTGGCTCTACTTCTTACTATCTGTAAGACTTTGAACAAACCTTCTCTGAGTCTACTAGGCCTGTTTCCTTCTCTGTAAAAGAAGGAGATGAGACTAGATGAGACTAGCAATTTAAAAAAAAATAACTCTTTGTAAAGCTATGTATAACTAAATTCCACATAGGGGACCCATATTTTCCCACATTTACAGAGTAATGGGTAAAGGCAGAAAGGCTAAGAGAGAGTACAGAGATCTACAATGTTATGCTGGGGGTGGAGGAGGAGGCCACATTTCTCTCAACTATAGAGTATGTTGATATGAACCTATCAATGATATTTAGTATTAAAGTTTTAGCACTGATGATTCAGGATTGCCTTTGCAACAAGTAGCAAGAATCCACTCAAGATACACTAGAGAATGAGATCCTTAGAATAGTCTAAGACTAAAACAAGTTTGGATCAGTTTGAATGAGATATAGACAGGGGCAAAAGAAGCCAGTGGAAGTTGCAAGAAATGCCCCTTGACACTTAGGTATGGCTGTTTGTCCTGAATGCAGTGTTAGCAGCAGTGAGTAGTACTCCAATAAGAAGGAGCAAGAAGGTGGAGCCAGTCTTATGGGCCCAGGCATATGAACATGCATACATGTCCACAAGTTGCCAAATGAGACAAATTGCTTTGGACTCTGCACTAACCTCTGAACTCTTCTCATTCTTCTGGGATTTCAGCCTTCTTCCTGATCCCAGCCTACAGCTGTATGTCTATACTTTAAACTCTGTTGATCTTGGTGCTAAATTCTGATCAGCACCCTTCATCTAGCCTCTAGACCCTTGGCTCAGCACCTGTGTTTCTAGTAATCAAATCTTGGCTCAAAACCATTGACCTCATTGACCTTGTGCTTTAGGTAGCCATCTGAGTATGGCTTTTTCCTGCTCTCTTCCTCAAGAAGATTTCGTATGGACCATGGAGGACCCTCAGCCAGTCTCATCCCAGCCCTACCCCTGGTGGGACCAGGGGACTCAGGGACATTTAGCCTGGAGAAGGAGACTCAGAGAAGGACACAGTTGCTGGGAAAATGGTACTAGGTATACATATAAGTAAAGACAAAATATGTGCAAATATAATACAAAACAATTTTAGGAAGGGGGAATCAGTAAAAGGTCTCTTGAAAGAGCTGGCACTTGTGCTGAGCCCTAAGAGGAGCTGCTTCCCTCTAACTGCCACCCTTTGTCTTTGGTTCCTCTCTTCTAGAACTACATAGAAAAAGCTTAATGTCTGAAGGGGAATAAAGCCCTTAAGAAATAGAAATCAAGGGGAAGGGTATTGTAGGCATGGACAACAGTCTATGTAAAGGGAGAGAGATGGGAAATGGACTATTATGTACAAGGAACAGTAAGGAAACCAATTGGGCTAGAATGTAGGATACGTGAGGGGGAGCAAGGTGTATTCAATCTGGAAAAATAAGTTAGAGTCAGAATTTAAAGGGCTTTATCCAAACATAGTCTATATTCTAATCCAGAGACAAGAGAGAACCAATGGAGTTTCTTGAAGAAAGAAGTTGCATGGTCAGATTCATGATTTTGGAATATCTATGTGGAAGACAGAATGAGGAGGAAAGAGGCTGATGCAGGGAAACCAATAAAAAGGATATTGTAATAGTCCAATAAAGGAGAAGGGGATCTGAACTGGGATGTTAGTCAAGTTAGCAAAGAGAAGGATACGTATGTAAGTCTTGTGGACAATCACAAATAACATCAGAGAGAAGGCAGCAATAATCATTTATTATTCAGTTGCCAAAGAGAATGACCTTTGCACTAGAAGTGAAAGAACAAAAAAATGACTGACAAGGAGTTGATATCCAAGATAAGTAAGGAGATAGAAAGAGAACTCCTAATTGCCCTTGATGAATTCAAGTCACCTGACCCAGGTGAACTACAACTTATGGTACCAAAAGAAGGGGCAGATATGCTTGCTAAGCCACCCTAAGTAATATTTGAAAATCATTGAAGATGGGAGAAATATCACAAGATTAAGGAAGGGCAAATGTGACTTTTTTTAAAGGAAGAGAACAGAGTCTGCAAACTGTAGGTCAGTTCAAATCCAGCCTCAGACACTATGTAACTCTGGGCAAGTCACTTAACCTTTGTTTTCCTCTGTTTCCTCAACTGTAAACGGGGATAAGAATAGCACCTACCTTGAAAGGTTATCAACTGAGAAAATATTTGTAGAAGCACTTAGCACAGTACCTGGCACATAGTAGACACTATGTGAATGCTTCTTCTCTTCCTCCATCCCCCTAGGCTAGTGAGCATCCAAAGGACAGCTCAGATAGCAAAATTCCTTAAGTCCCTGAAATTTAAGGATCACTTGATGTACCCAGGGATCTTTAGCCTGAATAAGAGAAGACAAGAGAGGGTGGGGGACGTTATAACTGTCAATGGATTTGATAAGCTGTCATGTGATATGGAAGGGGGCTTAGATTTGTTCTCTTTGACTCCAGAGGGCAGAATCAAGGAAAAGTTGAAATGTCAAATTTGGGTTTCATATCAGGAAAAACTTGCCAATAATTAGAGTTCTCCCAAAAATGATGGGTCCTCTCTCCTTAGAGGTCACCATGTAGAGATCTAATGACCATTCTTGTTAGGTATATTATAGTAAAGATTTCTCTCATGTGTGGATTCAACTAGATGGTTGGTGAAGTGTCTTCCAACTCTAAAATTTTGTGACATAGAAAAGTAGAATCACCAAGACTTAGTAAATGGTTGCATATGGGGAGTGAGATAAGAGTGAAAAGTCTATCTAGGATGACCCCTAGATTATGACCCTGAGTGACTGAAAGGATGATGATACTCTCAACATAAATAGGGAAATTAGTAGGGCCAGGTTTAGTGGGAAAGATAACTAACCGCACTTTAGAGAATTTGAGATGCCTTTGGAATATCAGGTAGGGAAGGTCAGAAGGCAGTTGATGATGTGAACCTAGGGAGATAAGAGTTGAATATGTAGATCTGAGCGTCGACTGCGTTAATTTAATAGTTGATCCCTTGGGAGCTCTCCCCAAATGAGAAAGTATAAAGAGAGAAGAAGTCCCAAGATATAGCCCTGAAATACATTGGAACAGGAGATGGGCAATATTCTTACAAAGTGAGCCAGGTAGTAGGAGAACCAGAAGAAGAGGGTGTCATAAAAACCCAGGGCAGAGAGGATATCCAGGAAGAGAGGTTGGTCAACAATGTCAAAGACTTCAGAGAGGTAAAGAAACTTGAGGACTTAGAAGAGAGAATATTATGTGTGTTTTGACTGACTGATTTATGCAATTAAAGAATACCTCAAAGGACTAAGCAAAATTTTCATGTCAATTGACACACTTGGTCCTTTTGGTGTTTAACACAGCCTTCTCTATCCCCTCAAACATTCGATTCCTAATGGATGCCACAATCACTCCTTCCTTTAACAGTAACTTTAATGCTGTCATTTCCACTGAGATGATCTTCATCATAGAGCTTTCTTTGACTTGCAAAAATAGAACACAAGCGAATGTAGGCCATCTTTAGAAAAATGAGTAAGGAACTACTAACAGACTGGATTTGTCACTGAGTTTAACAATAACAAGGCCTTACATACAATCCTTTAACTTTACAAATTATTTCTGCATCCTTCATATCTTTTGATACTTAAGAACAACCCTATAATATTATTTCTTGCCCCCACACCCATGCCCCACTCACGCCAAGTTGGACATATTTTAATTCAATGAAATATTTGACTTGGCAGCTCTCTGATGGACACTTTCAATAACCAAGAAAAACAGGGGCCCCAGGTCACCTGACAAACAAGATGGTAGACTAGGCACTTTTCCTGATACCTACTCTCAACAACTCTCCCCACCCCCACCATAGAATTTATGTACCAGGTGTAGTGCAAATTACAGCTGAATTTCAGAGGAGGGGTGAAGGGGTGGGGAGACAACTCCAACAAAATAAAATGCATATAAATTAACAGTAGAGAGATATATCTTTTTAAAAACCCTTTGCAATTCACTTAATGTCCTTCCCCTACCAAATTCCATGATGCAAGCAGGGATGAAGAAACTGGCACAAACTAACCTTGTTCCTGGAGCCTATATTTGAATTCCTTCTACAGACTTTGCAAGCATACTTTGTCCCCTGCACATTTCCACCCCACAACAAACAGAAATTACTGACTATTTCTAGTAATGTGAAGAGGACAGGAAAGGGAATTTGCTATCTGGTGCCAGGAGCAGTCCCAAGATTAGGGACATTTTCAAAGTTTTAACGTTTGTTTTAAAAATCCTCCCTTCCCTCCCCATAACCCTACTAAACAACAGCAGCAGCAGCAACAACAACAACCAACAAATGTTAATTCAGCCTAACCAGAAAAGCAAAGAATGAGAGCCAAGGTAGGAAATGGAGAAGGGAGCCAGCATGAGTGACTACACCAGGCCTGATGAAAGGGAAACTGAAACCCATCTGAAGCCAATCTTAATCCCTCTGAAAGCTACTAAGGGCAAGGACGGAGGCCAGTGAAATAGAAATCCCTCAATGGAGAAAAGACACTGAGGTAGTTTTACAGTTTAGGTACAGGAGTATGCCCACCAGCAAAAGTGGATGAGTTTAAATAGGTGTAGTGCCATATGCCTCTAATACTAGCTACCAGGGAAGTTGGGGCTGGCAGATCTCTTGAGTCTGGGAGTTCTAAGCTGCAGTGGGCTATGCAAAACAAGTGTCTGCATTAAGTTCAGCAACAATATAGAGAACCCTTATGAACAGAAGTGGGGGGCACCAGGGTAACTAATGAAGGATGAACCAGTCCAAGGCAGAAAGGGAGCAGATCAAGGCACCTGTGTCAATCAGTACTGGGATTGGGCCTATGATTAGCCCTTACACTTCTAGCCTAGATTCGATAGGGAGACCCAATCTTTAAAAAAAATAAAACTGAAGCAGAGGAATCTAAAAGTGAGTGACAGGAAAATATTAGATAAAAGGACTGAAGATTTCAAGAAGAATAAAATTCAATAGAAACCCAGAGCACAAGTAAATAAAGTAACAGGAAAAAGTCCTAAAACTAGAAGGATGCATGGGTACTAAACTCTCAAAAAGATTACAAAACTCTCTTAGCTATTACAAAGTGAATGGTTCAAAAGAGAAATGAAATATATGAGAGGAGAAATAAGAATGAATATGTGTGTGTCTCAAAAGTTATAGTTCTCAATGCAGTAATAAAAAACTCAAAATTATCATAATAAAAAGATTGACTCCGTAGTAGAAAGTGTTTCCAAAGGAGTGAAAAAGAGATTAACAGATCTAGAATAGAATACTGAAGCAAAGGAAAATCTGACAGAAGATAACAACATTAAAAAAAAAAGGAAGATCTCTATATAAGAGGAAGCCATTGACTTTGAAGACAGGATTTCCAGAGACAATTTAAGTACCATATGTATCCCAAAATAACATGATAAATCAAAAAACTTGAATAGTATAATGCAGGAAATAAAGAAAACTTCTCAGAATTGCTGAATAGAGAAAATAAAATACTAATCAATGGAATCAACACATTACTCTTGGGGGCTAGGGGGAGCCAATTTTATACTTTAAACTCTAAAACACATAATGGTTAAATTCAATGATTTCAATGACAAATTCTGCAAGTGGTCAAGAGAAATACCTTCAAATATAAAAGTAAGAAAATTCAATTAATACAAGATTATTCCATGGCCACTAGAAACCACAGAAAGAATTGGAACAGTATATTCTGAAAAGGAGCTCAAGCTGTATGCCATAATGATATATGCTGCTAATCTAAGCCTTATCATCAACAAAAAAGATTGACATTCAACAAAAGAGAGGTATTTGAAGCATTCCTGCAACCAAAAATTCAAACAGGAGCAAAACACCCCCAAACAAAAGAAATACAAAAAAGGTAAATAAATACAATTACCAAGGAAGGATAAGTAATTCACAAAATTACCCTATATTTAAAGTTATTTTCAAAAAAAAAAAAGAAAAAGACAGCTATTGGCTAAAAAAGCAGGGAGGTTAACAATAGATTTTTCCCCCAGGAATACATATGAGGATAAAGATGTAAGTAGAATTTAAAGAAATAGGAAAAGGGAAGGTAGAGGAACAACAAGTACTATGGTCTAAATCTCACAACTCTTGAAGTGACTCAAGTTATTTTGTAGGAAAAGATTGCAGTATCAAAGGGTGTATAAATGGGGAAAGGGAAAACAGAGAACCGAGGGAAAGGGGTAATATGGCTTTGTTAAGGCCATGAGTAAACAATAAAGGGGTAATGACATAGTTTCTTAGAAGGAAGAGGAGCTAAAGGATAACGCAGTGATAACAGGAAAAGTAGAAGAAAGGAGGAACTGGAAGAAAGGAATGATGAGCCAAAATCCATAAAAGTAATAATAGAGAGATTAATTAGAAAAAAGAACTCTCACCCAGTATTTCAGAAGCTTTGACTCCATTTACAACACAAAGAAATAAAAGTAATAATAAGATTATAGATTATGAATCAGAGAATAAAATTGTGAAATACACAGAAAAGACAGACAATAAAGAAAACAAAGCAAAGGTTTTTTTCCTTAGGAAAAAGGTATAGGGGGCGAGACCCAGCAAACAAAAGAAGTTAGCGGGGAGGAAAGGAAAGAGGATTTTGAACTAACCGTGTAAATGACAGGAGAAAAAGAAGGGAATAAGTGAGATAAATAGATTATAAAAGAAAAAGAAACCATAAATTTAAGTAAAACCCCTAAAACTAGAGAAAGAATTGATAAATGGGACTAAGGGGTAGTGATGGAGAAAAGAGCGCATGTAGAAATAAGGCTGCATTAAAATAGTTTAAGCAAAATTAATTGTAGCAACAAAGTATTGACTTAAAAATTAAAGGGATTTATAAAAATATTTTTAAAAGCAATGGTAGAAACACAAATGGAGAAAAACATATAGCCAATGCTGATAACTTTAAATGTGAATGAAATAAGTAATCCATTAAAATGAAAAAGTGTGGTAGAATGGCTAAGAAAACAAAACCCCACAATCTGTTACTTCAAACAAATACATATCTAAAAAGCAAAGATATATAAGAACAAAATGAGAGACTAGAACAAAATTTACTATGCATTAGGTGAATCCAAAAATTCAGGATTTACAATCATGCTATCAGAAAACACAAGACCAAAATTTCAAATATCAATGGAGATAAATAAGGAAATTGCATATTATGGTTAAATGAATCATAGATAATGAACTATTATTGATATTAAACATGCATGCATCAAATGGCATGGTATCTAAAATTATAAAGGAAAAAAAATTATTTAACTGCCATAAAGACTCAAATAGTAACACTAGTAGGAGAATTTAATGTTCCTTTCTCAGAGATGGACAAATATAATGGAAAGATAAATAAAGGAAGATATAGACCTGAACAAATATTTGGTGAAGTAGATATGGTACCTTCTGAATGAAAACCCTAAGGAATATACAAAGGCATACACACACACACACACACACACACACTCATATACATATATGTGTATATATATGTGTGTATATATGTATACACACATACAGATAGGTAGAGAGATAGAGATGGATAGATAAATATTTCTTAGCTCTATATGGTATATAGTAGTACTTAGGAAAATTTCCAAGAGCAGAAATACCAAACACATCCTTTATAGATCTTTATACAAATAAAAGTATAACCAGCTAAGAAAACCCAAGCAAAAAACATCTTACCTAAGTGAGGATTTAATAATTAAATCCTAAATAATGAATGAGTCAACAAACAGGTCATAAAACCAACATTACAACTGGTGTTAGTTTACAAATTTTATGCTATTCCGATCAAAGAAAGCTAGACATATAGTAAAATAACAAAATAACCTACTTCATTTGGGGGAACAAAATATTTAGAACATCAAGAAAAATAACCCAACAATAAGCATGTATTAAGTACTTACTACGTGCCAGCACTGTACCAAGATTGTTAATGCATTATTGGTAGGGTTATAAAATTGGTCCAATCATTCTAGAAAGCAATTTCGAACTATTCCTATAAAGTTACTAAACCATGCTTACCCTTTGCTTCAGATACCTGGAAGAACTCTAAGGAAAAGGAAAATGACCCATAGGTACAAAAGTATTTATAGCCCCTCTTTTTGTACTTGCAAAGGACTGGAAACTAAAGGGATGCTGGAATAGCTGAACAAAGTATGGTATGTGAACAAAGTAGAATATTACTGAGCAATTTTATTAAATGACAAAAGAAATAGTTTCAGGAAAACCTGGGATGTCTTGTATGAACAGATGAAGAGTTAAGTGAGCTGAATGAAAGGAACATTTTATAAACTAACAACAAAAATGTTAAAAACAACAACTTTGAAAAATTTCAGAACTCTGTTCAGTGTGATTCCAGAGTATTGGTGATGAAGCAGGCTACCCATCTCCTGATAGAGAGGTGATATACTACAGATGCAAAATGACACATACATTTTTTGATATACCCACTATGAATTTGTTTTGCTTGACTATACATATTTGTTACAGAGGTTTTGGTTTTCCTTTCTTTTCTTTTTTTTAATGGAAGAGGCAGAAGTACAGAGGAGAGGAAAGCCAGTAGTAGGAAGCCTCCTTTCCCCCAAATGAAAAGAAAGAAGACCATACAGAATGACAGACAAGCCTGACAACTTTCAAAGTTACATTTTTAAATTTATTATATACTTAAAAAATAAAGGAAAGCTCTATATAACAAAGATTCACAGATTAGAGCATGATCCTCTCCTACTGCCCAAATGTTAACAGATAGAAATGTTTGTTTTATTTGTTGTTTGCTAAGTGTATAATTAAAAAAGACAGAAAAAACAAAAAACTAGAAAGTAGATAGATGCCTATCAATTAAGAAATGGCTAAGAAAAAGTTGGTATAAGAATGTAAGAAAAAAATGAATATGATGAATACAAAGAAGCATGGAAAGACTTAAATGAACTGATGAAAAGTGAAGTGAGTAGATCCAGGAAAACAACATAAATGATGAGTACAATAATTTAAATGGAAAGAACAATAATGACAAAACAATTGACACTAATTACTGTGAAATTATAATAATGAAGCTTGGCCCCAAAGAAGAGGTGTGAGAAGACATCTTCTTTGTAGAGGTGGAGGACTATAGGTATGGAGCACTACATTATAAAGTCATACTTTTCCAATATGTTAGCTAGTTATATTGAACTTTTTCTGTCTTTTTTTTCTTCTTCTTTAATAGAGAGACTGGCAATGCAGGGCTCAGGGTTTTCCCAATTACAGCCTACATGGAGCCCTGAAGGACCTGCTTTTGGAAAACTGTGATGACATTTAAAAGAGGGGCCTGACTCCTCCATTCAGAGCATGTCCTGAGTAGCTGTTTCCTATCTGTTTACTGAATGGTGAAAAAAAGCCTTTTAATTAGCTGCTGTGCCAGAACTAAGTATGCATACAAAAATCACTAATTTCCCAAATAAAGATCTTTTTTTTTCTTCCCACTGGCCACAAGGAAAATGCCTCTCTGACCTCTGGAGGACTAATAGAAGGGAGCACTTCCTTCCTCCATCCCATTCCTGGGCCTGCATTTGAGCACATGGTCCCCTAGGTAAGCCTGCATCTAGGACAGGGCTATCTCCTATTTGTGTCTTCTTTCCATTGGTACAGGGTCTTCTGAAATCCTAAGAGGTCAGAACAGACACTAGACATCTAGATGTAGAAGTCTATACTAGAATTTCCTGGCAGCTGAGCCTAGTCAGGAGCATAGCACCAAGGAGTGACCTGCAGAATCCAGTCCAGCCACGAACCAAAAGGTGTGACTTTCAGCAAAGGAGTGACATCCATTGGCTGGGCCTCACCCAGAAGTGAACTTGATAATAGAAATGTTTGTAGCAACCACTTTAAGTTTGAGCTCACCCTCCCTGGAGATTGAAGTACAAGGAGGAATACATAATGCGATTTAGGGGAATGATTTTATACTTTGGTTCTTGCTATATTTTTTCAGTAAATACCTTTTGTAAAAGTTAACTGATGTTAATTGGCTAACTAATATTGTAGCAATAATCAATAACAATTGATCTTGAGGGGAAATACCAGAATGGCAGCTTAAGTTGACAGTATTAGAAGAACCCCACTGCTTCTCAAGGGTATTCCTAAAATCCTGGAGGGAGGGAAGTAAACAGCCATGCTCTGGGGATCTCACTTGTCTATGCCAGTGGGATTTGGGACAAGGACCCCCAGAGTCTATAAATAGCCATAGAGTTTTAGGGAGCCTGCTTCCAGGACTAGGCCTTCGTTGTCCAGTTCTCTAGTTATGATTATAAAGGATGGCTCTCTGGAATGGGTTGAGGAGAGAGATATAGTAGGAAATATAGACAATGTAAAAATAAAAGGTTTAATAAAAATTTATTTTTTAAAAAGCAAACACAAAAATACATACAAAGCTAATTGCACCGTTTCTAGGAGTTATATTTTTAAAACCTTTTAAAAAGGAAGACAGGTAAAATCATTGAAGGAATTGAAGGGCTCCATTATATGGAAGATGATTAGACTTATTTTGCACAGCCTCAGAGAGCAGAACTAGGAAGAATGGGTGGCACTCATAGAAAGGCATATTTCAACTAAGAATAAGGAAGGACTTCCTGACAATCAGAGGGGTCCAAAAGTAATGGGCTACCTTAGCAGATAGTGAATTTTCCATCACTAAGTGAGTTTAAGCAAAGATTGGATGATGACGCTGGGAAGGACCGGATTCCTGCTCAGATACAGATTGAAAGGAGTCACTGCTGAGCTCCCTTCCAAGTCTAGGATTAAACAGTTCACTGTCACTTGAAATGTTTAGGTTGAGGCTGGGCTACCACTTGTTTGCATATTGTAGAAGGTTCAAGTTAAGTCTTAGACTAGATGATCTCTGAGGATTTCTTCTGACTCTGGAATTCTGGGATTCCAGGAATCAGGGTACTAGTAAACAGGAAACAAAAACGGAGTTCTTATGCTAATGCAGAGACTCTTTGTTCTCTGCTCTTTTAAATTCCCTAATTCTTTGGCCAGGGAAGGAATCTGAGCTGGAAAATATATGCTTATAGCTATAGGAAGAACCGAAGCCCTATAGCTGTATCTTATTCCTGAGTCAGACAGGGACATTAGAAATCCTAGGAGGTTCTTTTAGTTCTTAAAGCTCCAACGTAGGACATACTTAGATATATTTTTCCCTTAAAGACAATGAAACCTGGAAGGAGAACCACAGGGAGATTCACAAATGCTCTCGATCCCTCTCGATCTGAGGCAATTTCTTGGCTCACTGAAAGGTTTCCTTCCAAAGCAAAAAGTGTCCAGAAGTTTGGTTTAGCAATGCTTTAGTGAGACAGGGGAAACAACATTTTTTTTCCTAACATTTGCCAAGCAACAGTGAAGAGTGCAGGGCAGAGTCCAGACTGCCCTGGATGGAAAGACACTGAGAGAGAGAGAGAGAGAGAGAGAGAGAGAGAGAGAGAGAGAGAGAGAGAGAGAAACTCTTGTGTGCAAGAATGGAAGAAAGGAGGGAAGAACTGAGCTTTGTTAGGGAGCCCAGGAAAGTTAAAAAGTATCCTGTCGGAGCTAAACAGGTGACTGTATCCCATCTGAATGCAAGAAGGAGAGGTCTCAGTGGAAACTCTCCTATCTCCTTTTCAGTAATTAACCTGCCTCTGTGTACATAAAGGCATAATTACAGGCAAAACAACTCCTTTGATGTGTGAGTATAGAATTACTAGGGGGAAAAGAGGGGAGAAATAAAACAGCGAACAATCTTGCTTTAATATGCAAACAAGGTCGATGAAAAAAATATTACCAAGAAAGCAAAGAAGGCAAACAAAGAGAAAAAAGGCTGGGGAAACAAACCAGGCTGAGCAAGCATCAGAAGCCTGCTCTGCTCCCTTGGGGAACATCCGCAACTAGGCACACGGTGCTTTTCCATCAAGACTTTCCTTTCAAATAGTTCAAGTGTTTTCAAGTAGCTCTTCTTATCAGGTCACTTTCTCATCTTCTCCTTACCCCGTCCTATGCCCCTTTCTCCTTTTACAGAAATCCCTACACCATTCCCCAAATGCTCCATTTAGTGTTAAATTCAGAGTTTATGAAACCAAGGTTCAGTGTAGTTCAAAGACTACATCCAAAAAACAGAGCAAAAAGGGAATGGGATCAAGGACCCTAACCCAGCATCCTGTTATCTAACCAGTGAGTCATCCACTTAGCAACCTTTTCGGTGTCCAAGCTGACTTCATTACTGAAAGCTTTTTGTTGAGGAAGGGGAGGAGACCTATGCAATGCTAATATCATTTAACATTTGATGGGCTTTGAGAAGAAAAAAGAAAGACAAAGAACAAGGCTGCAAGAGACCTTGGCATGTTAGTCACCCTGCATATGAATTTCAGAAGTGAATATATTCAATAGAACTATACTATACTAAACATATGGAAAATTTCAGGGCAGGACAGAGCAGGGCTGTGAAGTACAAACAGATATTACTCTTGCCCCTATGGTGCCTCTTCTGCAGCCATGGTTCCAGGCTATGGACTTGCAGAATAACAAAAAACAATACTCAGATGATGGGGTGAGACAGGGAGACTTGATTTGGCACCAATAGTATTGGTTTTCCATGGGAATAATCTTGGGGACTAAGCTTTGACTGACTGTGAGAGAGTGCAAACCAGCACTTTTTGCAGATTTTCTAGGAGTCCTTGTTTCTCTTGGCCTTGGTCAGATCTGTGGCCTGGCTCACAGATTCCCACTAGGCCAGCTCTAGCCCACAAACCTTTGAGAGATGGAAAGGGATAGTTTGAAAATGACAAAGAAACTCGAGGATTCATTGTGGGAGTACACACTGACATGACTAGATTTTGCACATGTACAATCTGTATTTCCATGGATTGTACATCCATAAGATCACTGAAGCAAAAGCAGGTTTTTCCTCCAACCTCACCATTCTACCTTGTACTTGGGGCTGGAAAAAACTAGTTTCATTTTTAACAAATCCCATTGACTCAGTATGATTTAGGAAGAGCTCTGTTTTAAATGGGCTATTCTACATGTTGACACAGGGTGTTCATAAAAGCTCTGCATATTTTTAAACTTTCAAACTGTAGTAGTCCGAGTGCAATGTTAGTAGAGTCCATAAACTCCAGAAATGAGTGGAGAACTTTTTTTTTCCTCAGTGCTGATATAGCAGTCATTCTATTCACCAGGATTTAATTTATCTTCTTATCTAGTAATTGACATTTTCTTTCAGAGGGGTAGAAGTAGTTGTAGTAGTAGTAACAACAGTAGTAGAAGTAGTGGTAGCAATAGCAGTAATAGTAGTAGTAGCAGTAATAGTAGTAGTAGCAATAGTACTGATAGCAGTAGTAATAATAGTAGTAGTAGTAACAGTAGTATTTACAGTAGTAATAATAGTTGTAGTAACAGTAGTATTAGTAGTAGTACTAATAGTAGTAGTAGTAACAGTAGTATTAGCAGTAGTACTAATAGCAGTAGTAATAATAGTAGTAGTACTAGCAGTAGCATTAGCAGTAGTACTAATAGTAGTAGTAGTAACAGTAGTATTAGCAGTAGTACTAGTAAGCAGTAGTAATAATAGTAGTAGTACTAGCAGTAGCATTAGCAGTAGTAGTAATAACAGTAGTATTAGCAGTAGTAATAATAGTAGTAGTAGTAACAGTAGTATTAGCAGTAGTACTAATAGCAGTAGTAATAATAGTAGTAGTAGTAACTGTAGTAGCAGTAGTAGTAATAGCAGTAGTGGTGATGGTGCTGGCACCAATGATAATATAACTAGCATTTGTATAGTACTTAAAAGTTTACTAAGTGCAAAATATGTTAAGTATAATTGCATCACAGAGTTGTTATAATCATAAATAAGTTTTCTTTTAGAAAGCTTTTAAATTTCTATTCAACCTACAACTTAAGTTTTTTCCAGTCTGAAACTGCATAAAGATTTCATGAGAACTCAGTTAGTGTTTCCATATTCAATATATGTAGTATAACTAGGTATATAACAAACTCATTTTCCTCTCATCTTTTTTCATAAAGTTTCCATTTCCAGTAAGAGCTTTCAGGGCAAATACTTATGAAAATGTCACTTAGGTGACAATTCTTAAATGAATTTATATGATGATTTTCCTAGCAGAAATACAGAGTTGTTTTCTGTGCCTGTTTGGATTATTCTTCCTAGGAATATTGGTCACACACCAAGAAGTACATAAGGGCCAGACTTCTAGTTTGGGCAAAGAAAATCAGCCCTCATTTGAGTTCAGTGGCAAAAATGACACTGTAGTATTCACTAATGGGATATGTTCAGGCCTGCTGTGGAGCAAGTGTAGGAGAATATCTTGGCCAATGGTCCTGGACCCTTATTCATTTTTGTAGAAGAAGCAATAAGGACTAGGGGAGGTAAGAGTGGTCCTCCCTCAGAAACAATATAATTCAATGTACATTTATTATGCACCTACTATGTGCAAGAGACTGTGCTAGGTGAGAAGAGGGATGATACAAAGACAAAATGAAAAAAACAGTCTGTGCCCTCAGGATATTGTACTGGGGTTACAAAATTTACACAGATTAGTAAAAGCATGACAATTTGAGGAAGGAAGAAGCACTAACAGATAGGAGGATGGGAATAGAGGTATAAGAGTAAGTTAAGTGCTTATGATGGCTCCCAAATTTCTCTTTGAGTAGTATAATCTCTATGTTCTTCTTATCCAACCCAAAGACCTCAGATTTTAAAGGAAAGAAGGAAAGACATATTTTAGGAGAAATATTGAAAAGCAGTATGCTATAATGGTTAAAGACCTGACTTGGATTCAGAAAGACCTGGGTTCAAATTCTACCCCTGACTCATATTGGTTGTATGACCTTAAGAAAGTTATCTTAATCTCCCACTCTCCCTTAATCTTGCCACCACCACCCTCATACACACAACTGTCATAAGTTATATATATTTAGAGTGATTGATGATTTGCATTGGCAGAAAGTATTTTCCTTATGGGAAGTTTCCTATACTAAAGAAATCACAGATTCATACAAAAAAAAAAGACAAACTAGAGAAGAGGCTAGAGGGCCTACCTACCTTGGAGTGGAGAAGAGGTGGCTTCAAGTCCCTACCAGACACATCCTAGCTAAGAGATTAAGAGCTAGGCACTAGTGCCCCTAAGCAATTTTCTTGGCTAGCAAGTTACATGCTAGCTTCCCCACAGTGGATAAGACCTTGGCTTCAGATCCCCTCCCCATCCTTCACTCCCAAAATGACAAGCCAGATGAAGAGCATGTACTACTAGGTCTATTAAGTCTTCTAGGAAGAGGAGGGCACCAAAAACTACACCATGAGGATTAATTGGCAGAACTGTGTTTAACTTGGAAAAAAGGAAGACTTACCAAGGATAGAAGAGCTGTTTTCAAATATTTGATAGGCTGTCACATCGAAAAAGAAGCAGACTTATTTGTCATTCCAGAGAACAGCACTAGGAACTTACCTGGAGATCAACGTAAGGAAGAACTTTCTAACAATTAGAGCTACTGACAACTTTCACTGGGTACAAGTAGCAGTAAGGATTGGTGGAGTAGTCCTCAGAAACAATAGGTCAATTCAATAAACTTAAGCACTTAAAATTAAGCGCTAGCTGTGTGCCAGGAATTGTACTAGATGGGGGTGGGGGTAGGGGTGGGGGTGGGATGGGATGAGGAGAGGGATACAAAATCAAAATGAAAAACTTGGCCTCAGTATATTATACTGGGGGCTACGCCATTTACGAAGATTAGTTAAAAGTATGATAATTTGAGAAAGTAGAAAGCACTAAGAGAATGGGAAAGGGAGGCATGGTTTGTTATTCCCATCAACGAAGGCAAAAGCTGCCTCCCTAATTCATTCAAAAATCATTTTTAAGCGCCGGCTACGTGCCGGGCACTGTATTAGGTGCTGAGATGAAAAAAGAGAAAAAAAAAACGCCCGGTCCTCAAAACTCTTATATGGGGGTGAGGGGATCGGGCGGGGGGAGGAAGAGTAGTTACGGTCGGAGGTGGAGAAACTTGTACAAAGTTAAGTAAAAACAAAATAAGTACAATTCATTTGGAAGGGGGCATGTATCCACAGAGGTTTCAGGCACAGTCTAAATGACCACCAGGCACAGATGCTGGATAACAGGTTGAACTTAATGATCTCTAAAGTGTCTTTCAACTCGGAGATTCTATGATTATGTGATGGTAGGGAATCCCAGGGATGATCTTTGCACAACCTGGGCTACAGATGACAGGTGTATGAGGAACAAGATAAATACCCTCCCCCACCCCCACCTCCCAAGATCAGAAGATAACTCTGCATTTAAAGGAAAAAGAAAGCAAATCCAACTCCGAAACTAACCTTTGCTATTTCTCCTGGACTGAAATGGGGGAGGGGTGGGGATGAGAGGAAGTGGAGATGTCTACTGAAGGGATTGTGACCTAGACTTAGCATTGGGATAGCATTCGGCGGTAAGAAAGGAAGGGGGGTGGGTGGGGGTGGCGAGTAGTTCTCCATTACCTAGGTTGGTTTTAATTCTGCCCAGTTCCAGACTGCAGTGTGTTGTTTGTGCAGGTGTACACAAACAGTCGCCGTATGGATTTTTCCAGCTCATGTCAAATGCGGTGAATTTCCGTGAAGGACTGAGGAGGGGCAGGTAGGAAACTCGACTGTGGAAGGGATTCAGAAAGGGGGGATGGGGGGGGCAATCCAGAGCCTCTTTCTCCACCTTTTATCCTTACTGGTCAGATGGATGTACATGGCTCGCGCTAGGACCCAGGGGCCAGAGAGCCTCAGTCGTCCTGTAGGTTCATTCAATCTCTCATACACACACATACACTCACACACACGCACACCCGCGCGCGCACACACACGCACACATACACACACACACGCAGACATACACAACTGCAACCAGGAGAGGTTCGGAAAGTCTGCGAGAGACTCTTTGCGGCCGCGTTTTCTTCTCCTCAGATCCTGTCCTGCACTTGGCAGCAACAAGCCTCCTCCCAGAGCGTCCGAAGCAGGAGCCCGGAGATCCCCCCCCCGTCCCCCCCCCCACCATGGGCAAACGCGGCAGGCCGAGGAAAGAGGCGAGATGCGGGGAGGAGGATGGGCCGGCCGCCTCCTCAGAGCCCCAGCCTCAGCCTCAACCCCAGCCCCAGCCTGGGGCACCCGTGGCAGCCCAACTCAGGTGCCCCTTCAGTGACATCTTCAACACCAGCGAGAGCTCGGTGGAGAAACATATCAACACTTTCCTGCAGAATGTGCAGATCCTGCTCGAGGCCGCCAGCTACTTGGAGCAGATAGAGAAGGAGAACAAAAGTAAGTTTGCTGCTTTGGGGGGGGGGGTCGCTTCTAGCCCTCCTCGGTCTGCGCTTGGCCCCTCGAAGCAGCCGCTATCCGTTCCCAGCCCTCCCCCAGCTCCTGGCTGTGAGCAACTGACACCAGAGGAAGGGACAGGCACTCTGGGCTTAGAGAGATGTAACAAAGAGAGGGAGAGAGAAAGCGAGGGTGTGCGTCTCTGTGTGTCTGTCTGCTGGGGCTGTAGAGAAGGGCCGAGGAGAAAACTGCAAAGTGTTGTTTGGCTGACAACCCGGCACTAAGGAGCATGTCATCGAGGTCGTTTTTAGTCTCTTTTTTTCAGTCTTCTTGGCCGGATGGGTGTTTGTTTTTGCCATCGCTTGGATCTGGGTGGGGTGGGTATATTAGCAGGCTAAAGTTGGCAGCGGAGGTTAGAGAACGGGGATTCCAGAACAAAACCCTGTTCTTTCTTCTTTGCTTTCTTTCGCGTTCTCGCTCGGTCTCTCTGGCTCTCGCACTCTGTCTCCACCGTCTCTTTTTCCTTTCCTTGAGCGCTGTTCTCCAGAGACCCACGTCCTGAGACACAATCGGGGGGCTGCTGCCGGCACAAGTGCACGGTGTTGTTACTCTCCCCTCTCCATACTCTCCCCTCCCCATCCCCGACCCCTAGCAAAAACAATAAACAAAAAGCCTTCTGGTGTTTAGCCTCAAGAGTCTACCTCCCCCCCCCCCAAGAAAAAAATAGGCCCTTGTGCAGTGAGGAAGTTGGCCAAGGGGACGATGCTAAAAGGAAACTTTATGATCTTGCAGGGAACAATAGTTGACTAGGATCTGGGCTGTTTTGATGGAGGTAGGTTTATTTATTTATTTTCCAGACGATGTCTCCAACTCGGCTGCCCGGGCAGGCAAGGAAGTAAATAGTCTTCCTGATAAATTCCGTGTACTGGCCTTGGTTTTGGGGGGTGCTAGCTTTTTCCTCTCTAAAGCTCACGACTCCCCGCCCCCCCCCGACCCCCCAGTCAGCAGAATAACCATTCCTAACGGGTGCATGCGTTTGCCACAGCTCGGCTCCCAACACAGTCATTGACAATAAAAGATGGGAGGGAGGGGGAAGGGGGAAAGGGAGACTGAGAGAAAACCCTGGCTATTTAATCTGTCGGAACAAGCAGGAAGATCAATGCAAAACGTGTACACACACACACACACAAAAGGTCAGATTGCAACGTGTCAGATCTTGCAACCCTCCCCTCACCATTCCTCCAACACACTCTCGCTCCCACATGCCAAGAACATCACACACACACACACATCCCCACCAAACAAACGCATCGACTTCCAGGGTTAAAGTAATCATATGAAAGCACGAGAAATCTTGCTAATTCTTTATTTTATTTTAATCGCATTTCAGAGGTTAGCGGGGGCCTTTTTTTTTTCCTACTCCAAAACGCTCTTAGCGTTTAGGTTGCAAAAGAGAAAAGCTCTGATGTCCGAGTTACCATGTCTTTTTCGATTATTCATGGTGGGGAGATAGGGAATGCATTGGCTTGGGTTGTAGTTTCTGAAAAGCTGGAGTGAGAGTATGCGGATGGGGGGTGGCGAGGAGGGGGTGAAGCGAAAATTTTTGTGTTCATTTTACGAGTGCAGATTGAGGGATGGCATTCGGGGTGGGGGTGGGGGGTCTCTCCCTCCCTCCCAGCGTCTGCTTTCTCGAGAGTTGCGTCTTGTGTTGACGAAGCTAATTCTTTCAGTTCTTTCTAAGTGTTTATGGAAGAGACCTTGGAAATGGGTTGAAACCTTTATTTTTTTCCTTATGCCACCCCTAAACTTAACCTCCTTCTTTCTCTCTTAACCCCCCCCCCCCTTGCTTATCCCTGGGGACGAACGGAGGACCCAGGAGCTCAGAGTCTTCTCGTTTATCCGCTTTCCTCATCCTTGGCGTGGCCGCAAGTCACGTAGGCAAAAAGCCGAGCGAGCCGGGTTGCCCAGTGGGGAGTGCGGAGGAGGAGGGGAAAGGTCTCCTCCCTGCTGAGCTAGCCCGCGTGCTCTTGTTTGGGTGGGGAGGTCGTTGGAACAAAACTAAACAAAACCTGACTTGCTCCTTGGAGTAGGGCTTTAGCTCGGCAGTAGTCTCCTTTCCTCGGTCAAAGTCAACTTCATGTACGTATTCAGCCTTGTCTCTCAGCACCAGAAACCCACTCCGACCTCTCCTTCCGCCCCCCCCCCCAACTGAAATATTTTTAGACCTCGCTCTCCCTTTTCGCTGCTGCTGTTTTGCTTTACAGGACGTGCTGCAAACAGCACCCTGATTTCCGCAGATGTGCTGAGCGCAGAGCGTGAAATAATGTGGCGAGGAGGAATAAAAGGGAGCTGGGCTGGATTGCTGAAAACGCTGAGGAGCTGGAGGCGCACATTCCCTCCCTCCCACTCCCTCAACCCCCCCCCTTCCCTCCGCCCCCGGCCTCCCACGCATTGTTGGTGCTGTGGGGGATGACATAATCCGAAGTCTCTCGGTCCTCCCTGCTCTCAGACCAGCGCCACCCGAGTGGCATGCCCTTCTTGTTACCCTGGGCTCCTTGCCATCATCCCTTGCAAATATCACCGAATTCTTTCCTACTTTCTCCCTACCCCTCCTCCACAGAAATGCAAGGCCCTTTTCTTCTTCATCTTCTTCGCGGCCCTCGGCTGCTGTTTTTCTTCTTGCTCCACACAATGCCTAAGGTCACGTCACCGGTGTGTGCCTAGAACAAACACCGTGAGCGGCTGAAGAGGGTCGTCGTACCTCTCTCCATCCACCGCAGGCAGCTGTGCGGCTTGTTTGTTTTGCTACAGCTCACGGATTGCATTAAAGAGAACATCTTAATTGGCAAAAAGTGAGAGGGGGGAAAGGAAATGAGTTTTAGAATCTAGATAGGGTCCGACAGGGTCACTGGGCTCAGGTCTGGGATATTTTTGGAAGGAAAACGCCGTTGTTTTTCTTTCTTTAAGCTTCCTCTCAGTTTCTTGCACGATATTTTTTTTAGGTCACATTACTGCATAGAATGCTGCTGGCTCAGGTGCATAACCTCCCTGCCTGCATTACAGCCCGCTCCCCCGTAGTCACTTGATCTCAGTTTCTCCGCCTCTCTCGGCTTCTCCCCTCCCAGCTGGAGACACGTGGTTTCCACATGGAGACAAACTTCTCTCCTCTGACTGGACTTGACCTAGCTGCGTGTTTCGGCCAATTGGCAGCTTTGGCCTCTACTGACGTCACGCGTTGCTAGGGCTTAGAGGTCGGTGGGCGGAACCAGGAGCCCAGACTGGGAGTCTCTGGGAACTGTAGTGCTTAATCGGCCAGTCTACTCTCTTCTTAAAGGGTCTCTACACCTATTCCGAATTTTTTTTTTTCCCAAGAGCACTGCCAGGCTCCGTTAAGAACGCCCAGTGAATAGGTGCCCTACAGTGCATGTCACTTCTGTATGGGCTGGGACTGGAGTGTCACAGGACGGGAATCTCCCAAACCTGTGGCGGTTCCGGGTTCATCTTTTACTCTTGTTTACAAATTGGGGAGGAGAAAGTTGTGTGTGTCTGCATAGTACCCTGAGCTGCCCTCGGAGTTCTTCCCGACTGTAACAGAAATAGAATCTAGCTCAAGAAATGTTGGTGGCTTAACCCAGACGCTATATTGTTTTCTGTAGATGGGGTGGGTTTTTGTCGTTGCTGTATGGTGAGCAAATCAAATAAACAAAGAGTTATCTAGCTCTTATTATGCTCAAAGCCCCGAGTTTCTATGTAAAATAAGGGCTTTTTGAAAGTAAGCAGGTGTAAGGTTTGCCCCTCCAGTGCCCGCCAAAAAGAGAAGTATGCGTTTTGAAAATCAAAGTCTTCCTTAGTTTGTAATTGCCCTTACAGGCAAATTAATTACTAAGACTGAACTAAAAATCAAGGCAGGTGTATAATGCACAGTTGCCTGAAAATTAAAGGAGTGTTATCTTCATAACATCTACATTAGCAGTGAAAGATGGGAGAGGAGCAGTGTAGGGTTTACGCAAAATTCCAAGAGCGGAACTCATAGGGTGTCGAGGGTGGAAGGACCCTCCTTGGGCAACCCCCTCGTTTTACACAAGATACTAACCTTAAGTTTAAAAGCCGGGCTGGTGGGGGGGGGGAGCACGAAAACAACAATAGGTAAATCAGTGTTGACAGAAGCAAAGAGGTTGTTTTTTTCTAGTTTAGAGGGAGGGGTGGCCTGGGGGGTATTATAGGTATTGAGGAGGGAAAAATGATCCGAGGAGTACCTGAGAAAGATGATTTAGATGGAAACAGGAGAGACTGGAGACTGAGGAATGAGAGGAGATCCATCTGTGCCTTAGGTGAGGTTTAGGATCATAGATCCAGAGGAAGAAGGGTTCTTAAATTAAACTCACACAAGCAGTAAGTGGAAGAACCAAGATTTGAAACCCAATTTCAAATCTCATATGGCTGGCTAATACTACATAGGAAAAGTGAAGGGACATAGACTTCCTTTTAAAAAAAAGAACCGGAGAGATTTATATTATTTGATCTATCCTGACTTTCTAAATTTATCACCCCTATTCACCAGACTAGTCTATTTACTGTCTCCCAATGTTGTACTTGCCTTTATTTCTGCTATCCTCACCCCTCAAGACCTCCAAGAAGCCTTTTCTAACTACTTCAGCCCACACTAAACTCAGAACTCCAATCGCAGTTAAGAGTTTGTGTCATATCCTTTCTCTGTTTCCCTTCCCCTTGTGTTATTGTCTCTCCGCCTACACTGGACCCCTTAAGGCAAAGATTATATACAGTATTATTCATATCCTAATCAAATTCTCCTAACATCTAGCACACTGCTGGACCCAGAGTAGGTGTTCAGGAAATATTCGTTCATCTGACTGGAAGTGAGGGTTAACTACAAGCTGGAATCGAATTTGGGCCCCAAGGTTCAGAACCAGGAGAGTACTTAGGTTAGGTAGCAAGGTTGTCAAAAGCACTGATCAAATCTGGGGCTTGGGGCTGTACACCACATTTGACTTTAGCTGGCTAAGGGAAAATGAGGTAGAATTATCCCTTAAGCTGGAAGAGATATGAGCCTGGATTGAGGTAGAGAGGTCAGGACTTGAGAGCTGTATCCACTACGTTTCTGAATACACCTGGCAGTTGGAACCATAAGAATGGATCAGATACCTCAGAATGGGGTGGGGGGGAGGGTGTCAGGGTCCACTTATCCTAAAACTGAGGGTTTTCTTGGCAGCTGATATTCAAACAGATCACATTTCTGTCACCAAGCCCAAAGGCAATTGCCTTTTTCTGAAAACCCCATGGATTATTTTTGTTTGTTTGTTTGGGGATAGGGATTCTTCAGTAGCAACCCTGCTTTCCCTGCTTCCTTGGTTAGGAAGCCCAACACTGCTGTAAGGGCCTTGTATTTAGGTATTTTTCTTAGTTCTAGATTTTGAACTCTGCAAGCCTGTCTGATAAATGCTGGTGTCAAGTAGAGTAGGTTGGCTCCTGGTCAAAGCTGGGTAGCTGGCTTTGAAGATGTAATCAGCATTTAAGGCCTCAAAGTACCAGAGACTAGTACATTATGGAAGGGACACTGGTAAAGGTGCTTAGTCTCCAATGAATGTAAGGAGTCCCTTTTTTCTTAGTTTTGAAAGAAAAGGAGGTATTTATTAAACTGCACCTGCAGGCTTTTCCATCAAAGGTCTCACTTCATAACAGCTGCTAACCCTTAGAGAAACACACAGCTTGACAGTGACTAAATGTGAAACATGGGAGCCATTTAAAGAAATCTGGAGGAAAGTGTGGCATTGATGAGAACCAAACTATGGCCCAGTGTGCCTCACGTCAGGGTGGAGTAACTGTAAAAGGAAACAAGTTTACTTTTTTAGCAGGGAATTCTGTTTTTGGTGATACATTTGGAAGCTGTGCCTCTGGTTGCTTGAGACCTCTAGGTCAGAATCTAAGGCCCCCAGGCAGGGAGGGTTCCTAAATTTTTCCTGGGAGAGAATGGGTCACTAGGTCAGAAGATTCTGTCCCCTTAGAGTTATAGAACTTAAGAGCTAGAAGTTGAATCCAATCCCTATGGTATTCCAAATGGAGAAATTGAGTGATTTATTAAGAATCAACAATGAATAAAATGTTTACTGAATTAATCTGTCACAAGTGGATGGTTGCCCTTTTTTTTTTAAGCATCTGACCTTCAGAAATGAATTTGCCACAGTGATTTTCATGCCCATTGTGGTATCCTCTGCTGCAGATCCATTCCTCTCCTCTACTTCCCTCCTACCCCATCCGCTACCAACACTTTCTATAAATATAGTTAGATAAATATTGATTTAAACTGGGTTTCTAGAGCAGGATCACATGTTTGGCCTGGCCTGATCTTTACCAAGATACCACCTCTAAGTTGGAGCTGACACACCTAGGCCCCCTGACAACTTTGGCTTCCAAATGACCCTCTTTCTGAGAGGTGAACCATGGTTTTGTGGTTTTGGAGTTAAAAGAAATGAGAACTTTCTTTGAATAATGCAGAAAGCTATTTTCAGAAGGAAGAAGTGGAGTGAGGCTTGTCTTAGCCTGAACCTCTGAACCACTCCCCTCCTTTGCCCATTTAAAAACAGAGGCACATAGGATCACAGAACTTCAGAACTGGAAAGGACTTTAATGATCACCTTTTCTAACCCCTTCATTTCATGGACTAGAAAACTGAGGCCCTGAGAAGTTAAGTTATTCACCCACTGTCACAAAACTAGCCATTAGCAAAGTTGGTACTAAAACTCAGATGTCCTGACTCAGTTCAGAGTTCTTTCTACTGCTCTTTGTGGAATTTTTCCCTTGCAGTCAGAAGCTAAATTAAAGAGCAGTGACAGAGACAGAACTCTGGGAGCCATATCCTGGAGGAAGGACATGCATACTATATAGCACTTGGTACCCTGCTGTGAGAGCTGGCTAATACCCAAATCAATGATTCTCGATCCTGAGTCAGTGACCTCAGCACACCTCTGCTTATTTCAGAGGCTAGCATGAACTTCTCATTGAGTTTCCAAAACAAAATTAGTTTTAATTCTATGTAATTTTTAAAATGTGTTTTAAAATTTATGAGGGGCCCAGGATTAGGATAAGAGTATAAATCACATGGCAGTATGGAAATCTGAATACTTTCATTTCCAAGAAGATGAATTAAAATCAGCATTAAGGAATGGGGTACCATGCTCATTGGTGCTATATTTCCTGGGAACTCATAGAGATATAGAATATTCATACTTGGAGAGACATTAGAGATCTTATCCATCTCCCTCATTTTTGGGAGAAGGAAACTGAGTTTCAGAAAGGGGAAGTAACCCAACTCACAGAAAATAGTGTCCAAGGAAGAACTGGAACGTGGGTCTCCTAATTCTTGCTGCCATTATACCACCCATTGACGTTTGGGTGAAAGCACCTCACTAACATTTAGGTCAAGCTTCTAAGCAAGCTGAAATTTTACAAATGGTCAGTGCCTGTGTACAGACAGACACCTGTTGCTTGGCTTCTTTGCTAAGACTTAATGGAAATGATTGTCCTGAAATAATTGTTCCTGGTTCAGCCTAGACCAAAGATGTTAAGGCCTAGGACAGCTGTCTTTATCCCTCTGGCTGAAAATACTGTCCACTTGCTACCAGTATGGACTCGAGATTACAATTTTGCTTCCTGCCCCTCTAGGCTGGTTGCTTAACTGAACTCATATTTTGTGAAAAGAAGGCTTTTAAATACAGGTAGACTTTGCCCTTAACAATAAATTGTTCTTTGCTGGGGATAGGGGTAGGGAAGTGAGGGAGATAATGTTTATATAAATCAGCTTAGACTTATAGCTTCATCAGAAGAGCTCTCAAAAGGAATGCTAAGGTAAATGTTTCATTCTTCTGTAAAATGGGATATAATTTTGCAGTGTTAGTGATTATGCCCTGATCTAAAGTAGTAGAAAGAACATTAGACTAGAAGTTAGGAGACAAGTTTCTAGTTTGGGTCCTGCCTGTGGCTAGCTATATGTAACTTTGAACAAATTATTTATTTCTGTGGACCTCCACATCCTCTTCTGTGAAAATAAAGGAATTGAGAGATAGTGAAAAGTGGCACACACCCCAACAGTTAAATCTTCTGGAGAAACTTTGGTGGAGGAAAGTGTCAGAGATTTTGCAATGTCCTTTTCACCTCCGAAATGTGAGTTTGCTAGGGAGCTATTACTTTTCTCATTTGCATGTGAATCTGTGAGAGATTGTAAAGATTTGAGTATGGGTGGGCTAAGAATGATTCCATTGTTGGATTTTGCCCAATTGTATTGCTGTTTCAATTAAATACTTTGCCATTTGAAAAAACAATAACAAAAGTCAGTGGATTGAACTAGACAATCCCTAAAGGCTTTTTAAGCTCTAACATATGATTTCTGAGGAGAGATCACTTCCAGCCTGGACTATTTGGTTAGTTTTTAAAAGTAGTGCCCACTTTCGGGTGAGACACTCTACCTGTAACTTCATCATGACTTCTAACCATTATCAATAGCAAAAAAACCCCACACTTTCCTTTAACAAGGGTGTCACCCGCTCCCTTTTTTAAATTATATAATTTGTGCATAATCCCTGCCCGTTTATCCAGCTCCACTTTTTATTCTTGCAAGGCGGGTGAAGTAGAAGCAAGCCATCTCCATTCTCTGTTACTCATTTTGTGGCTTCTTTATGGTACTCTTTTCATAGTGTGCCCACCTTACCATGCCACTTTTAAACCCCGTGGTAGGCAGACCCTGATAGCTAACTCCAGCATGTGTTTAGGAAAAACAAGCATGTTTAGTAGCATTCTGATGAGAATATAAATGGTAAGGCTAAAAAATGCTGTTATAAAAAAGATTATTATTTTCATGAAGTCATAATTTAATATTCATTTATTCATTCAAAAGGTATTTCCTGAACACTTACTATGGGTAAGGGCCAACGCTAGGTGCTATGGAGGTCACGAAGGACTGGAAGATTAGTTCTTGCCTACTGGGGACTTGAAATAAGAAGTACACCAATAACTGCTACAAGATGAAATTAGTATGTTCATAAAAGAGGTAGAAACAAAATGTTATGGAAGTGCAGAGGAGAGAGAGAGATCACTTCCTGCAGCAGGGATTAGGAAAGGATTCGTGCGGGAAATGACAGTTCATCGGGGCCAGTGAAGGTGGGTAGGAATTGGACAGGGAGAACTTGTATTATTTGACTCTCTGTTTTTTTGGCTCTTTTGCAATGACTTAAGACAGCATAAATACTTTACTGTCTTGATTTGTGTCCTATATGGGCAGATGCGTAAATAAAAGCTGACATTTAGCAGCTGTTTCCCTGGGCATGAGGAGAGGGTACAGTCATTGTGCTGGGCTATGTAAGGCCCCATCATTACCCTGTGAGATCCCTAAGTCCTTTCCCTATCCCAGGCCAAGCCAACACTGCTTCTTTTATTTCCTTAGAACAGTATTCTTTATAAGACAAAACCTCATGATACAGTAGAAAGAACCATGTACTTAGATTCAGGAGACCTGGCCCCAGGTCTGCTATTTGTTAGCTGTGTGAATGGGTAAGTCTTTCAACTTCTCTGGGCCCCATGGTTGGGCCCTGGATAGGGCACTTGACCTGGAGTCAGGACTTAGGTTCCAATCCCACCTAAGGTACTTACTAGCTATATCACCTTGACATGTTTCTGAGCTTCATTTTGCCTGTTTGTAAAATGGGAAGGTTGGGCCTGATAGCCTCTAAGGTCCTTTCCAGTTCTAAATCTATGGTCTTATAATCATCTGTGAAATGCTTGCATGACCCACTTCCAAGAGTCGTTGTGAGGATTTTCTCTAGACTAGAAGTGTAAAACTCATGCTCCTGGGCTGCAAGCCACTAGCAAAACTCGTGAGTGGGGCCTGAACCAGATTAAAATACAATTGGGAAATTTTTAACAAAATAAATAAAAATACCATATAAGCTAGATAATGTTAATTTGTGTTTTTCTAAGTCAGGGTGCAGCATGCAGGGATCTGTTTCTATTTGACTTGGATACTATTGCTTTAGATCATCTAATAATCAATATGTTAAATTTTGTTTTAAAACATTATACAAAGTATTAAAGTGCTCCTGTCCTTCTTAGCCTCTTTTCTCATTCCACTTTAGTTCCTCCCACAAGATGAAATTGAGTTCTTGTATGCACAGTAGCCAGTCCCCAAAGAGGTCCCTAGCAAGTATTTCCTGCTCTCCATTTTCAGAGGGAGAAACCGGATCCCTGAGAGATAGCTGAGGAAGGAGAGAATCAGCAGGAAAGCCAGAAACTGAACCTGGAATTGTAAAGTCCCCATCGAGGCCCCAGTTAGGTAGGGTGTGTCCCCTCGTTGGCCAGACTGTATTGGTCTTGGCATTTGTTCCAACCTGTTTTCTTACTAGTCATCCTCTGGCAGAGGACAGCCAAAACCTGTTGTGTGCTTCTTGAGGCATTGAAATTGAGGACAAAGTGGTCTCTTCTCTTTGAGGGAGAAGTCATTTCCATTCTACTTTGCATGGATGGTACCTCCCTGTCTAACATCCTCTGGTAAACTCATCCAACCAGTACAGCGTTTATGAGACACCCTATGGGACGGATTATGTCTGGGTTCCTGAAGGACAGCTTTGCCAGCCCCATGACTTGAGCCAGTAGCTCATGCAGAAAAACCAGGGGTAGGGCATGTTAGCCAAGCATAGACAGCAAGGCAGCTACATTGTAGGGGTAGGAAGGAAGGGCACTAATGGGTTGGAAAGCTCCCTCATGCTGCTTTGGCTTCTGCAGTCTGTCAGTGTATTTCCACTGCAGGGAGCAATCCGCATTCCTGTTGTTCATTCTTTATTCTTGACACCAGCTCCTGGAATTCTGTCACTGTCACAGGGCAAAGGAAGGGATGGCTTGGGAGCAACAGAAGGACCTGTGTGGGAGCCAGACTCAGTAAGCCCATGGCAGTCTTAGAATTCCTCAAGTGCTTTCCCTTGGTGGCCTCCTGTGACTTGCCCAGTCACTTCTCCTCTGGGGAAGGCTTTGGGAGGGTAGGTCTTATGTATGCTCGAATCATGAAGTCTAGTGTGTCTGTATCCCAGTTGGTCAAAGAGTTGGGGCCTTCAGAACATCTAAAAGATTAGGAAGAAGCAGCATCACAAGGGTCAATAAAAGCTTTGCTCCGGGTACTGGGGGTCTGAAGCACTCCCTCCCTTTTCAGATGAGAGTAGGGGTTAGTAAGAAGATAGGAGTCAAATCTGAGTTTAAGAGATCTAACTTTTGTGAGCCTTTTTACTGTGGCTTCTGGACATGTTGCTGTGGAGCTGTGACCATGTTACTGGGGGCCAGCTATACTCAAGAGGTTCAGGTAAACTGGACATGAATGATCTGGTTCTGTTGGGTCCTCCTACTGGGAGGAAAAAGGATGGAAAAAGAATGGGGGGAGGGGGAATAAAGTAGAGCTGGACAGAGTTCCCAACCTTCTGCCTCTCTAAAGAGAAACCAGAATTTCACTTTTCCCTGTAATGATGATGATAATAACTTACGTTTATGTAGCATTTTAAGGCTTGCAAATTGTTTTATATACTTTATTTTTGCATCTCATTTTAGGCTTGGCTTATAATATAATCACATCAGCTATTAACTCTTGGAATTTTTTAATGTAATTTTATTTACTCTGTCTATTCTTCTCTTTTACTTGATCAAGTTCCTACAGATCTTTCCCTGTCCTTCATTTATTACTTCTCACTTTCTTGCTTCTTGTCTCTCTCTCTCTCCTTGACTTCCTTCCACTCTCAGCTAAAGTCCCACCTTCTGAAAGAAACCTTTCCAACCTTGCTACCCCCAAGCCCCCACCCCATGAGGGGAGGGATTGTTTTTTTGCCTTCCTTTGTATTCCCAGAGCTTAGCATGACACCTGACACTTAGGAAGTGCTTGATAAGTCTTTGTTGATTAACTGATCCTCCGCACAACTCTGAGAGATAAGTAAGCCAGTCAGTCAACAAGCATTTATTTAAAATTTGCTCTGTGTTAGAACTGTGCTAAATCTTGGGGATGCATAGAAAGGGAAAAGGTCCTTTTGCTCCAGGAGCTTACGAAACAGCAGATAAATAACTAGGTACTTACAAGTTATGTAGTATCCTTAGATGGATTAGAAGGTCAGTGATTTCAGAAGGGAAATAACTAACAGCTGGGTAGACTGAGGAAGGCCTCTTGGAAGAGAGATTGGAGATTAGACTTTCGGGAAGCCAGGTAAAGCAAGAGGTGGAGGTCAGGAGGAAGAGTAGTCCAAGTATATCACACAACCAGTGTAAAGTTAAGAGCTGGAGTGTCAGTGGGAAGAACTTCAAGTACGTCAGAGGAGTTGGGCCATATAGTATAAGTGTGAGAAGACTTAAATGATAGGAAGGGGCCAGGTATAAGTGTTGTAAATGCTGAAGAAAGGGCTTTCTTTATATTTGATTCTAAATGTGACAGGGAGCCTCTGAAGTTTATTGAGTAGTAGGATATCATAATTAGACCTATACTTTAGGAAAATCACTTTGGTATCTAAATGGAGGTTGGATTGGGATGTGGAGAGACTTCTGGCAGGGAGACCACTTTGAAGGCTATTGTAATAGTCCAGAGGGAAGAGGTGATAAGAGCCCTGAATTTAGGGTGGTGGTTATGTGCTTAGAGGGAAAGAGACTAGAGGTGGTATTATTCTCCCCATCATGCAGATGAGGAAACTGAGGCTCAGAGAGTTTATATGACTCATCTCAGGTAGAATTTGAACCCACATCTCTCTAGACTCCAAGGCTTGTGCTTTTTGTACAAACCATGCTGCTTATACAGAAAACAAAAACCCAAAAAGTAACACAGGCTGATGAATAGTGTGTAGAAATCCGGGTAAATTATTTTGCATATCACAGTAGCCCCACCTAGTCTCTCTAGAATTCAGCCATTATTTATTAAAACCTACTACATGCAAAGCATAATGCTAAGTGTCGAGTGAGATACGAAAGTTGTTGTGACCTGGCTCCTACCCTCCTGGATCTTAATAGAGGAGCCTAGAATCTAATGAAATAGATAGAGCCTTCCAGCTGTGGAGATGATCTGGTCTAAAGGCAGCTGTTACATCATTTCTGCTTTACAGATAAGGCATACGAGAAAAAGAAGAGGGGATAGAATCATTCACTTTAAGAGCTGGAGTGGTGTTCAGGGGCTATAGACTACAGTCCTCATTTTACAGACGAGCAAAATAAGGCCCACGGTGATGGGGTGACTTTTCTCTCAGTGAGAGACACTCTCAGGGACACATTCTCTCAGTGGCAGAGTCTGGTCTCTTGACTCAACCATCTTCTTTCCACTGTACCAGTCCATCAGTCAGTACTCGTTAAATGCCTGCTGTGTATATACCAAGCACAAAAAGTGGCAAAAGATGGTCCCTGCCCTCAAGAAGTTTACAATCTAATGGAAGAGACAACAATGCAAACAAATATTTACCAGGCAAGCTATATATAGGATAAATAGAAAATAACTAAAAGTCAGAAAGTACTGGAATTAAGAGGGCTTAGGGCAGGCTCCCTGTAGAAGGTGGGATTTTAATTAAGACAAAATGTTCACATTCATTTGCTTGTCCAGTTGTGCAAAGGCCTGGTGCCTCTGAGCAGCTTTGGTCAGTTTCTGTTGACCGGAAAGTTGGTGGTAAATAGGAGAAAAAACAACTTGGTTTTTGGCCCAAGCAGATGCATCAGAGTAAACAAGCACTCTGCCAGGAATGCAGGGGCTTCCTTCCCTACACAGAAGGTTTCTGGTGGTCTTCTTCACTGGAAGAGGTATGGTTTGCAGGACTGGCTTTACCAGCATTGACTGAATTGATTTAGAGATCCTTTTTCTAAGGAAGAATGAAATAATCACTAATTTGTGGGTTGATTCGACAATACAGCTTTCTCCACCTGAATATTTATAAACCAAGTTTTCCCCAACCCCAGTTGAAAAAAACTGTAAAGTATTTTTTAAATTAAATGGCATAAGTGAATTCTGATAGCAGAATGCTAAGAGGCAACCGGTCGACAAACATTTATTTAAAACTTGTTCTGGGCTTAACACTGTGCTAAACCTTAGGGATAAAAAGAAAGAAAAAACTCCCTGTGCTCAAGGCGCTTATATTCTGAGGGAAACAGCAGGTCAATAACTAGGTATCTACAAAATATATACAGAGAAGGTGAAGGGCAGTGTAGGGGAAAGTGCCCTGGGTTCTAATCCCTGCTCTGCCATGACCTTGAACCAGTCCTTTCTCTGTGTAGGTCTGTGTCCTCATCTATAAAATGAAGGGGCTAAGCTACCTAACCTCTAAAGCCTTATGAAACTCTATTAAACACTATTTGTGGAACATTGACCTTGGCGCAGAGGAGCAGAATTCTACCAGACACCTAAAACTACATGAAAAATAATATCCCATGTGTATGTTATGAAGGCCTAGTAAGTCTCTCAGATGTGCATATTAATTGATTTCTGCAATGCAGATTCCTCTTGGATTCAACTTGTTCCGAATAAGAAGAGGACATCAGTGAGATTAACAAATCCATTATTATCACTGAAAATCGGCTGCTGTGTAAGGGCCGTTTAATAAAATGTGGGGTTTTTTTTAAAGCCCTTTTCTAAAGAGGAAGAGAGAGACCAGAATAGGAGTCAAATGCAGCTGTTCGAACCTCTGCCAAGCCGCCTGATCTCACCATCAGAAAGCTGAAGTAAAAAAACTCCCATTTCTGTGATCTCAGATGAACACCCTCCTTTCTTCTTCCTCTCCCCAGAATCCCATGGCGCTTCTTTCCCCTTTCCTCCCTCCCGTGTTCTAGGCACCTGATCTGTTTAAGCGCGTCCCGGTCCTGGATTGGAGCTGTCAGCCGGCATGGGTGAATGGGATCTGGCAGACTACTGCTCTGGCACATCATTACGTCACTCTTTTTAGACCCAAATTTATCTCTATGCATACAGACCGACTGCACTCTGACTGCAGGCTGGCTTTGTAAGAGCTCGAGCTTGCATGAGGAGTTGGGGATGTCTGATTCATGGACTGGGTCCTGGTTTTTTTTTCCCTGCTGCCCTGAGTGTTTCAGGCATGGGGAGGAGTGGAAGGTGGGAGGGGTGGTCTCTCTCTCTCACTCTCTCTCTCTCTCTCTCTGTATGTGTGTGTGTGTGTGTGTGTGTGTGTGTGTGTGTGTGTGTGTGTGTGTGTATTTGGATGTGAAGGTAGGGTTAGTACTAGGAGGTGGAAAATAAGGCAGAAACATTATTTTTGTTATGTTCCTTATTCTGGGACTTTGATCTTTCTTCCAAACCCCATACCATTTCTTGATTAAGTCTGTCGTTGATTAATTCAATGCACCTGCAGAAAACTGTTCTATACACTAACCACTTTTTGGACAAGTCACTTGGGAAAGTCATCTGATCTTCCTGTAATGTCTCCACTCCTGGTTCCATCCATGAAATAGACATACTATTTATTGGCCCTGAATAGCTCATGACTATTATTGGCAGTCTGCACTTTGGAAACTGAAAAAAAAAGCCTGAACCCCTGAAACAGAGCTTTTCATATTTTACTCCATAGAAAATTGACATTTAGGGTCACTGGATCACTCACCTTGGTATGACATGGAACTTTCCATCTTCGAATGAGACACTTGTACAGAGACTCCTCCAAGAGACAATGTGACAACAGGATAGGACTGATAGCAAGGAAGCCTGGGAGCTTCCTATCTACAAGAGGACTCCCCTCTTGTCCTTAGTTTTCCCATCTGCTGTATAGAGCTCATAGTGTACCCTACTCCATCATAAGAATATCAGAAGTGCCACATGCGATCCTTCCCACGATCTCTTCCCACTGGGATTCTGTTCTGTCCGGGGCACATGGGATAGAGGACAGGTAATAGAGATGGTCGCACCAGGCCCAGTACTCTAAGGGTGGGGTGGGGAGCACGCTGCCCACGGCTGGGCAGTGACTCAAGTAGGGCAGCCACATGAGGAGAAGGTGGCTTCCCCAACTGGTGCTAATTACCAGAGGCTCAGTCAGGGACATATAATCAACCTACAAGCTTTCCATGCCCCTGTCTTGCCATACACTCCTTAGATTAAGAGCCTACTAAGTGTAGAGGCACACGCTACTAAACAGCTGGGTATGAAATGATAGGTAAGCTGGGTCTCTGCCCAGGGGGAACTCAGGGTCTAGTGTGGGGAGATAAGACACACACACACACAGACACACACACACACACAGACACACACACACACAGACACACACACACCACATAAATGTGCTCGACACTTTGATACTCTATCATAAATGTAATACAAAGCTACTCTTCAGAGACTTCTTTTCTCTTGCAAAGCTGTCCTCACTCATATAAAACTGCTTTCCTCAGTGTAACACAGAACAGTGTAATTTGCCTCACCCATATTTCTGGAGGCTTGGTCCTAAATGGGATCAAGATTGACCTATTTGTCCACTCTCAAGGGCCAGGGACTTTGTCCCAACCATCCCAGCTTCTCCAATAACCCATCTAAACCCATCTTGAACTTATTTATATTTATAACCCAATACACTTTTCTGGGTATCATTACTCCCTACTGTGGAAAGTAGTATTTTCCTTCCTTTGTCCTCAAACTGTATATCATAAGTTCCTGGGGCTACTTCTTGGAGGAAGCAAAGCAATTTGGGATTTGTAGAGTAAAGGTGTTTTGTAAATAGATGAGATTAAATTGCATCCTAATAGTTTCTCACTCTAAATAGCTGACCTCTGCAAACCAGCTTTTTTTTTTCCCTTGGAAGTGAGCAGTAGAGCATTCCTTTTAGGTAATTCTGTCCCATACTGACCTCCCTCTGGCTTTCTTTTTGATGATGGTTGTTACTGACACATGATGGGAAAACCCAGTTCAGAGAGTATGGAGCTGCCAGCTGAGAAAGCAAAACCGTTCAAGGTCTTTTTTCTTTCTTTTTTAAAGAAAAAAAAATGTCTTCTGTGGTTTATGAACACATCTGTATTTTAGGGACCATATCTTTAGTCTTAAATGTGGTGCCAAGTATAATATTTAAAAGCATTGGCAAAAGTTTGTAACCCTGTGAACTCATTGGAGATCAGTTTCACTGTATACTCATTGTGTGGTATATAGTAGAAAAAGCATCAGTCCTGGAACTGAGACGTTCAGGTTCTGGTCCCAGCTCTGCTCTGAGCTCATTGTTCTACTGAAGCCAAGTCACTACCCCTCTACTGAGCCTTAGTTTCCTTATTTATAAGGAGTTGGAGCTGATATTCAGGACATTTCAGAAAAGTGACTCCCTCCAAAAGCAGATTGTCATTTTTGTTGTCTCCTAGAATCTGCAGCCACAACCCTTTCCTTCTTCCTCTTCCTTCCCCCCTCCCCACACAAACACTTTAAACAGATGTTTATGCCATGACTAAAGGTAGCTGGTGGTTGGGGAGGCTGGTGGATACATTTTAATATCGACTCCATTGCTACCCAAGAGGTGATTGGTCTCAAATATGCTTGTATTTGAAAGGATGGGTGCCTTCTGGTCATAATCCTGGGCCTTCTGTTTACTGTTAGCCAATTTGGACAGTTCAGATCCTGGAAATCTTTAAAAATGGGATTAGAAACCACCAATCTGGGATAGATTGGGTGGGAGGCTACCCAAAGCTAAGAGCTCTTAAAGTCCCTCTCACTTTTGGATTCTTAGTTTTACAAGGTATTTTGGGCTTCCAAAGGCATTTTTGTCTGTTTGCTTAGTTATACACAGCAATTTTGTGCAGGTATCTCTCTTTTACGGATGAAGAAACTTGAGTCCTAGAGAAGTTAGGGAAATTGACCAATGTCACATCATTAGTTAGTGGCAAAGCAGAGAGACCTAGATCTTTTCTGATGTACCAAATCCCATTTTACCCCTTCTGTAGGGCAGGCTGCTCCTAGGAACCTTGAAGGGTCGAGAGAAATACCTTGGCCTCCTACCTTTGGGCATTGAACTCATTGCTTACTGAAGCTACTCTTTCCTCTTAAATTTACCAAAGAACAACAGGCAGTCTCCTCCGTAAACTGCAAAGTTGTTGTAGGATAAGTGTTTTGTAAATAGTAATTTTGTTCTTTGGTGAGTAAGTCATCAGTGTGGGTACTCTTTCATTGATGTAGATTATGACTTATCCATGTACTCTTATCCTGTCCATGTAGCTTTGTAAATTTTCCATAATGGACACACACCTAACATCTCAAGGGCATTCCATTAGTTCTCCTAGCACTAAGTGGATAATTTAGAGCATGAGTTCTTACCATATGGTCAGCCCATGTTCTTTTTTAGTTGTGTATCTGATGACTTCCTTCATGTGACTTCTCTTGTGTAGTTCTTTACTGGTAATACACTATATAAAATCTTCTTTCTGCCGCTCAAAACTCTTCATAATCTGCCCTCTACCCACACCCACCCCTACCTTTCTACTCGTCTTACACTTTATACTCCCACCGTATACATTACCATACTGGCTTCCTTGCTCTTCTGTCTCCAGAGCATTTTACCTGGCCGTCCCCCATGCCTGGAGTGTTCTTTCCTCATCTCCACCTCCTGGCTGCCTTCATGTCCCAGCTAAAATCCCATCTCCACAGGAAGCTTATCACAACCTCTCAATTCTAATGTCTTCCCTCTGTTGATTATTTCCAATTTAGCCTCTATTTAGCTTGTTTGCCCATAGTTATTTGCATACTGTCTTCCGTATTAGATTGTGAGTTCCTGTAAAACAGGGACTGCCTTTTACCTTTCCTTGTATCCTCAGTGCCTAACACATAGTGGGTACTCATTTACTGACTACTCACATCTATCACTATCCTTTGAGGGAGCCCTAATTTTAGTTCTTTCAGAAGCTGCAGTATTTTATGACTCCCAGGCATACAGCGGCATCAGAAGGATATTGTTGTTCAAAAATATGGGCCTTTATTTTAGGAAAGATTTTGGAGTTACTAAAAATACTGAACAGTTTCCCAAGAGCAATGTAGCTCCTTCTGCCCAGTTTGGGCACAGCTCATTGGCCATGTAAAGTATCTGTTCAGTATATATGGGGCCAAATTTATTCATTGTAATTCTGCCAACCTTCAATTGTTTGCTTTTTCCCCATATACATTGTTGTAACCTTGTATATATTATTTTCTTGGCTCTGCTTACTTCACTCTGCATTAGTTCATAAAAGTCTTCTTATGCTTCTCTGTATTCATCATACTTCTTGTTTCTTACAATATAGTAATATTCAATTACATTTATGTACCACAGTTTCTACAGTTTATTTAGCCATCCTCTAATCAATGGACATCTACTTTGTCATCCAATATATATGAACAGGTAGAACAGCTTCACTAGTTTTCTACTCAACTGTATATCATATTTTAGAAAATAAGCATTCTTTATCTGTTTGGTCATTCCAGTGTTACATTAGGTCAAAATCTTTTGGTTATAGATCTCATTTCAGAAGCTCTGCAGTGTTCTGGGGACAGGTGGCAATTTCATCTAAAAACAATCTCTTTTTCTATTTGGACTCTACTTTGAGTATCCTCCTTAACGTTGGCAAGCCCCCTTGGCAAGCATAAATCTCCATTTTGTTCCTGAATATAGTCATGCCATGAAATTTTCTCTGTTATTAGATCTTTGAAGGAGTCTTGTATGATTTTGGCAAATGTATGGTAAACGTGTTGTTAGAAGAGTGACATTAAGGCATCATTTTACTCTACTAAATGACTTTTTTGTACTCAATCGGTAGTGTCATGTATTCTCTATATTTTTCAATTTATGGGACTTGAAACTTGTAGTCCACTGGAAAATAGTGTCTGAAAAAGTCTGGTCTCTCCTCATTCTTTCATCATGGATTCTTTTGATGCATGTGGAAATTATTTTCATAAAAATTTTGCAGAAATGGGATAGTGATGCCATAAAAACTTTGAAAGCTTTAAAAATATGATTGTTATAATGTCCATTCATGATTCCAGGGGACCACTGATGAAACATACTATCATCTGGCCAGAAGGAGATAGATTTGGGGCTCAGAATAACACATATTTTTGTAGACAGCCAATTAGGGAATTTTTCCTGACTATGCATTTGTTATAAGGACTTTGCTTTTTTCAGTGTAATTGGAGAGGAGGGAGAAAAAATAGATTTCGATTAATTAAAAAATTTTTTTAAATAGATGAGGGTGTTACAGATGTGAAATATTGCATGTAGTTTCAGATGAAGATACTATCTTATTTTTGCTTAGTTGTCTTTGTTGCAAGGCACCAGTCACAGAGTGGGGTAGTCTGAGAATGTTTGTAATATAAAAACAAAACACATCGACAAAACAAACAAAAAAAGGAAGACAGTATATAGTTCAGTAGTTACTAATAAAAAAGTTAGCTTTTTTCCTAACAGTAAGTTCCAAGATTTTTTCTTATTCTTTGGCACGTTTCCCTCTTTCATATTCTTTAATAATCAATCCTTCAACATCCTCAAAATTGTGTCACATCTGGCATAGAATTCCTTTTTGTTTAATCTGCTTTTCTCATCTTGTTTTCTTCAAAGTCATTTGCATATTCCCACCCCTACCCTCCTACTTTTTATGTCGTTTTCTGTAAATAGTAATGAAATCTGTACTGCCATTCTGGAAAGGGAATAACAATGGACTCTTTCGATGGTGCCACCATTCCTGTGATTCCCCAGACAAAAATAGCTAACATTTATATAGCATTTTAAAGTTTGCAAAGCACTTTACAAACTACCTCATTTGTCCTAACAACCCTGGGAGGTGGGTGCTGTTGTTATCCCCATTTTTTAGTTGATGAAACTGAGGCAGAGGTTAAGTGATGTTTCCAAGGTCATATAGCTAGTGTCTGAAGTGGGATTTGAACTCAGATCTTCCAGGTTCTCAGTCCAGAGCTTTGTACTCCCCTATATGTATTGTCTCCCCCATTAGAATGTAAGCTCCTTGACTTCAGGGACTTACTTTTGTCTTTGTATTCCCAGCTGATGTTTTATAAAGGCTTTTTTATTCATTTATTCAGTTTCTTCTTTATGCAGTATATTGGGTCTCCACTGTCATGGATGGAAATATTTTTATAAAAATTGTTTCCACTTTTGTCACCTGAAACAGTTGAAACTTGCCCTCCTCATTTCAACCTTAAATTACCTTAGGATGATTGTTTAGTTGAGTCTTATACAAAGTTTTCTATAGACTTGGGTTTGTTTTTTTTTTTTCCAATTCTTACCTTTATAGGTGATACTTATAATCTTTCACTATCCTCATTTGTAAGATCTTATCATTTTGTACTCTAAATAAGCATTGCTTTTCTCTTCCATATCTCTCTGCTAAGCATGTGCTTGCTGGCTGACATGTTTTCTGGGTTCTTGTCTCTACAACAATTTATCTACTTTGATTAAATTTCCTTAGGAAATGGTGAGACAATGTTGATATCTGTTCTTTTCATCTGTTATCCATATTTTGCTAATAGCTAGAAAAGGTCAAGTCGTAGTTGTCTCAATTACACACATCCTCTTCTTTTATTTTTTTTAGTTTGGTATTGATTTTGTTTTCCAACAAGCTAATAGTCTAATTCAGCTGATTTAGAAGATGACTTCTACATCAGTTAGCAGTCCTTTCCTGTTTGTCAAAATATAATCAGTTTCATATTTAATGACTATGTTTTGTGCTCACCATGTCCAGCATCTCCTGCATCTTCTCAAAGTTTTCATATGTAGGCATGAGACTTCTGTACAGTCTTCAGACCTTTGATTTTTCTTATTCCTAAATCATTTTCCAAAAAAAAACCCATTTTTTTCTGCCTTTCCATATGCCCCCTTTTCCTTTCTGAGCCAATTCATCTAGCACTTGTTAAATGCCTACTATTTGCAAAGCACTGTGCACAAAAATGATATGAAAAAAAGGCCTTGCCCTTAACGATGTTATATTCCACCTTTATAATGAGGTCACCAAATAATGTAGAGCCTGATTCAATTTTAAGTGTTTTATCAATTTTTGTATAACCTCATCTTCTATAATTGATGTTGGTACATAAACTCCAATTATCTTCAGGGCTGTCTTCTTGAAAATGCTTATCATGAGTATTACAGTATGAAACAATTAAATGATATTTCTTGTTACCCTGTGATGCACAATAAACCCACATCTACTAACTCTTATTCTCCTCTTCAAGGAGAGCTTCAGTGCTTTCCTTCTATTTAAATATACCTTCTTTTTGTCTTCTGGCTTTATTTATAGCAAGATTGTCAACATTGCCAAGACTCAGTTGTTAAGGTAGTACATCAACTTATTGGTCACTAGAGAAAGATTTCATATTTAGGTTACCAACAACTAAGTTAATTTTATAGATGTGATCTAAAAAGGGCATAATTCTTAACCCCCTCTGCTCTCTGTTCTGCCTCTCTGCCACCATCACTCTAATAGTAGAAGGGGGTCATTTTTTTTACATGACTTAATGGACAGCCTACTGTTGAAAAGTTTCCCCTTACTTCCCTAGGTGAAAGGATACATAGGTTGATGCTGTATCCATACTGGAAGCCTTTCCAGAATGGTAGAGTCAGCCAAGATTTGCTCTGTGTTGGCATAATCTTTGAAAACCCAGAATCATCTCCACTACAGGATGTGGCAAAGAGTAGGACTTTGTGGGAGGAAATATGCATTATTTAAACAACAAACACTATTATTATTACAAGCCTTTCCCAAACACGGGTAAAATATAAAAATAACCAGAAGAAAGCTGATAGGGTAGATACTCTGTGGAGGATTTATGGAAGAGTGGCTCAGAATTGCGTCAAGATGGGAACACCTGAAGGGGAGAGTGGTGTGCACAACACTGGTGAAATCACGGGTCCCAGGGTTAGGGTGGACTCCAGGGCAGAACTACGTCTCCAAGGGGCTGCTGCAGAATCCTTTTCAGACACAGGCGCACCAAGGCAGAGTTGGCACTACGTTTCCCGGCGTGCACTTCGGGCGTGGGCGAGGGGAAACTACATTACCCAGGGGGCAATGAAAGAGGCGGGGAGGGGGCGGGCCCGGGGGCCGAAGCTCCCTCCCCCTTCCGCCCGTGCTCTTGCCCGGGAGGTAAACAAACTGTGCCGCCGACCTGACAGCCGCCGGGGTCGGCGCGGAGCGGAGCAGGGCTGGGGGGTGGGCAGCCAGGCGAGGGAGGCGGCCTCGGCCGGAGCGGGGGGCTGCGCTGGGGCCGGGGGTGCTCGGGCTTCCCCGCCTCCCCTCGATGCCCCGCGGCGGTGAGTAGCCACCCGTGGGCGCCGCCGCCGCTCCGGGAAGGGACGGGGGCGAGGAGAGAGGTCGGCCCCGGCTCTGGGTCCCCCCGGCCGAGCTCATGGAGCGGGTGCGGATGATCAACGTGCAGCGCTTGCTGGAGGCCGCCGAGTTCCTTGAGCGCAGGGAGAGAGGTAACGGTCACGGGGCGGG
>CM053624.1:79359213-79412420 GCA_028646595.1 Phalanger gymnotis | reverse complement strand
GGTGGAAGAAAGGGAATATTGAAGACCAGATGGATGGGTAGACAGGAGACCATGGGGAGGGTTGTAGGAAGGGGGAGAGGAGACTAGCATAGAGAAGGAGGAGGCCACGAGATTGGGGGTGATGGAAGAGGGAACTTATGGGGACCACAGCTGGGGAGGGATGGGACTTCTGGATGGGAGGGTGAAAGAAGGGGAAGGCAAGACCTGGGGATGGAGAGGGAGGGGACAACCATGTGGGGAGAGTGGAAAAAAGGGAAAGAGAGGACCATAGAATTGGGGAGGGGGAGGAACCATTGAATGGAGAAGAGTAAGGGGAAAGAGAGCCTGTCTTGTTTTTCTGTTTCACTTAATAGCTGATACAGTGCATTTCATATAGTAACTGGTGGTTAATAGGTATTTGCTGGTGGATAAATGCATGTTCAGAGTGCACAAAAGGAAAATGATCTGCTGGGGATGGGGTTTTTGAGGGGGAGGGAGAGGCAGAAAATGGAATTCCTAGGAGTTTGGGTACTTGAAAGTTAAGGGTAGGGGAATTAAGGTTATGAGGGGAGAAAAGGGGCCTTAGTGGTAAGGGATAAGGGGAAAGGTAAGGTAGGGTAGTACAGTGAATGTGTGTGGGTGAAGAGGGAGAACCTGTGCTAATGATAGGGAAAGAAATTATTCAATTGAACACACGTGTTTTAAGTATCCACTATGTGTCAAACGGTATACTAGGTTCTGGAGATCCATCTCATGTAACAAGGGTGTGCAGTGTAATCACTTTATATACTGCTCTAGTGTAAGTTGGAATGTCATTTTCATCTTTTTCTGTTTCAACAGCCTGTTGCCAGGAAGAGGGCTCTTGGCCCTCTGAATTCAGGTGCAGTCCTCTTTACTCTTTTATCTTTTGTCTTGTGCAGAGTGTGAACATGGCTATGCCTCAACCTTCCCTTCTGTGCCAAGTCCTCGAATGCAACACTCAAAGCCACCACGGAGATTGAGCCGGGCACAGAAACACAGCAGTGGGAGCAGCAATACCAGCACTGCCAACAGGTACCATTCTGAGGATCCCAGAAAAAGGAGCTGGAGAGGACAAGTTGAGGCAGCAGTGCTACATCCTCTGAATTCAGTTCTGTTCAAACACCAAACCTAGAGGAACATCGAGGGAAGCAAGAGTTGGGGGTTTGGTCCTCTAAGGAAAAAAGCAGTTAAAAACGGAAAGCCCATAGTGTAGCTTGGTGAGGCTACAAGGTAACAGAAACAGTGGAGGTGACCTTAGGAATTCTTGCTGGGATTATTAAAAGGGAGGTCACAGGCCTAAGAAAATATTGAGTCTAAGAGAGTTGGCATATTGTACATGCATGTACACAGCCGCAAGTAGTAATCTTGTATATGACTCTCGTTCATTCCAGTTTTCAGGAACAAGAGTCCAAAAAGCCAAAAATATCCCCAGCAAGACAGAAAACAAGAAAATGTTTTGTCGTCAAGTAATAAGGAAGAATTTAGGTAGAACAAGAAATAGGCTTATTGGGAGCAGAAGCTTAAGGAATGGGAGAAGGAAGAGCATGTTGTGGAAATGTAGTTTCTTATTTAATAATAAACAAGATTGGATTGTGTTGTAACCAAGAGAGGAGACCCTTAAAGCAAAAAAAAAAAAAAACTTTGAAAGGAGCTGCTTGTCTTTCAAGCGGAACAAATCCCTCGAAAATGCCTGTCTGGGTATACTCAGACATACTTGGCTTCCATTTTTGAAAACTTTTTGGCAGAGTCTGGCTGCTTCTTCAGATTTTTGTTCTTGGGAACCAATGATTTTCAAGTATTCACCTTGGAGGTCTCTTTCTCTCTTTTTATTTTTCCTTTTTCTAAGATTCTCTGTTCCTTTTCCCCTCTTATGTGCACACACACACACACACACATTTTGCTTTCCCAATTGATGAGAAAAACTGAGTAAGATTTCATAATTGGCTCCTAAAGTGTCACCTAGAGGATAATGTGAGGCATTCAGACTTGACAGTGCAAAACCATCCCTAAGTTCACACAGCTCAGCCCTGTGTTTTGAAAGGTACTGTAATCCAGATGGTTGGTCAGTGACTACAGTCAGCTTTTGAGGGAAAAGGAGGTGGTTCCTTTCTATTGATGCTTAAAAAAATCAGACATACATGTATTTATACATATGTGTATATATGTCTTACTAAGGAAGAGAATGGATTGTAAGTTAACTATAGTTATTTAGGATAGGTATTATCAAAGCAAAATCTATACTGTTTTCTCCTACAGCACATTCTGCTTACGCTACATGTTGCCTTTTTGTGATTCCTTTTCTCACTTACGGCTGCTGTATTTATTGTTCATGCTTTTCCCTGAAAAGATGTTTGGAGTGGGAGAAACACAGTGTGTTTTGGCTTGGATATTTAACCACCCTGGTGATGATCTTGGACCTTGCTTCTCTTTTGGATATATGGATTGGGGAAATTTTCCTGTGGTGCTTTTCATGTTCCCTTGAGCCTGAAGCTTTGAATCACTGATTCCATGAGAGCCTTTGTATAGTACTTCCATGAAAACTGAGGTCCTTCCTTTAATAAGCTGATAGGATATACACATTTTAGTTGTGTAAAATTAATAATTGCTTTCAAGGTAAAAAAGAAATAGGGGTAGGTAAGACCTGATGTCTTTGTGTTTTTGGTTGTCGGTGGCAAAAAGGTGTGCATATCACATTATGTCAGTGCTGAAATGAGAATTTATTTGGAGTCTGGAAGACCTGAGTTCAGATGTGACCTCAGATACTTCTTGGCTGTATGACCTGGGCATGTCATCTCTGTCTCATTTTCCTCATCTGTAAAATAAGGATAATAAAAGTACCTGCCTCTCTGGGTTGTTGTGAAGTGTCAAATGGGATAATATTTATAAAGTGCTTAACAAGACTTAAAGTGCTACAAAATGCTAGCCATTATTATTATAGAGGCTACATTATTTTTATTATTTTCCTCTGGTCAAGATATTTAAATCCTCATACTAGTTAGGAACTCACGTTGCTTTCGAAGATTTAACACCTTTTAAAAATTGTGTTATATGGTGGCTTAGGAGTTCTTCACTTTGTTTGTGTTATGGACTCCTTGGTGAAGTCTACAGACCCACTTTAAAAAATAACATTTTATTTTTCCTCCAATTACACGTAAAAACATTTTTAACATTCGTTAGTTTTTTTTAAGTTTTGAATTCTAAATTACATCTCTCCTTTCTGTCCCCTTCCCCCTTCCTGAAACTATAAGAAATCTAATATAGGTCATACGTGTGCAGTCATGTAAAACATTTCTGTATTAGTCATTTTGTGCAAGAAGTATGAAACAAAAAAAGTGAAAAATAGTATGCTTCAGTCTTTATTCAGACAACATCGGTATAGACCCCTTTTCAGGATCATGTTTTTGAAATGCACAAAATAAAATACAGGATTACAAGGGAAATCAGTTCCACTGAAATATAGTTATAAGAATATTTTAAAATAAGAGCGAATTCATTGACACAAGGTTAAGAACCCAATGGACTTGGAGTCAAAAACTTAGTTTCTTTTTAGTCCATTAATTATTTCTGTTAATATATTTCATATTTATTAAGTGCCTACTGTGTGCCGGGCACTGGATGCAAAAACAAATGAAGCACAGTCCTTGTCTTCAAAGAGCTTACATTCTTTTAAAGGGGATACAACATTTATACAGATGAGTAAGTAGAAGATAATTTGAAGAAAGGGAGAGAACTAACAACTAGGAGATCAAGGAAAGATTCTCATAGGAAGTGGCGCATGAGTCTGGCGTAGTTGTTAAGTATCTGTCAGCATTGCCATTAATTGCATAGCCTTGGTGAATTTATTATTCACAATTTCATCTCTCTGGGCCTCAGTTTGCCTGTTTGTAAGATAAGGGTTTTATAGTGATTTTTAGGGCCTTTCAGCTCTACAGATGTATGATTCAGAGGAGATACAAGTTAGTATGTCAGAGATCTAGAATTATAGCAGTAAGTTCATATTTGACATTTCCACTAATATCTAAATGATATGTTCTACCTGATAGTAAGGGGATTGAATAAAATGTGCCATTATAATTTACTAATAGAATGGGAAGACTTTATCTGAAAAGTCCATTATCGTTTACTTTGAACATTTTACTCAGCCTGGATTTTTGACCGAGTAGTTTTTCTCTGTTCTGGGGATTCCTGATAATTATAATAATAATGATGATGATGATTCACATTTATGTAGCACTTTCAGATTTACAAAGCTGCTAGACCTCTCAATTTGTGTGTGGGATCAGTGTTTTTACTGTCTCTTTTGGCCCAAGCCTTTGGAATTTGATTGAAAACACAAGCATTATCCACATCCAGAGAAAGAACCGTGGAGTCTGAATGCAGATCGAAGCATATTATTTTCTCTCTCTCTCTTTTTTGTTTCTTCTCTCTCATGGTCTTTCCCTTTGGTTCTAATTCTTTACAATGACTACTGTGGAAAATGTTTAATATGATTATACATCATAGCCTATATCAGATTGCACGCCATCTTGGGGAGGGGCGGCAGAGGGAGAGAATTTAGAACTCAAAATCTTATAGAAGTGAATGTTGAAAACTAAACACAAATAATTTTTTTTAAAAAAGAAGACACAAGCATTTTATTGTTGTTGTTGATATTATTAATACTTGAGGGAAATGGCTGCCTTTACACAAACCAGACCACCCAAGCTAAGTATAATTTTCGTTTAGGAAGGAAGGAATAAAGAAAGATTTCATAATCTTGCCAATAGACTTTAAGGCTATTAAGGGCAAGGATGATTTCAATTTTAATCTTTGTATTCCAAGCACTTAACATAGTGCCTTGCACTTAATGAATGCTTGTTGAATTGAACAGTCCACAATCCAGAAGAATCCTATAAAGTGAGTAGCCTCAAACTATTGAGAAAGTTGTACTGAGAAAATACATTGGTTAAAATGAAGTACTGAGAATAAGCTGGTCTCTCTACCCATTCCTCCAAAATTGCTGGCTTTTGGAAGTAGAGTGTCTGTTACACAAATCTGGATGTTAAATTGCAGTGGTGAGAAACCCAAATTCAAATATGTAGATGACTCACAGAGTTATAAGAGACCTCAAAGGTCCTCTACTCTAATCTGCTATCAAATAGAAAAATACCCTCTGCAAAATCTGTTCCAGTGACAGGGATCTCACTGTTCTATTCCATTTTTGGATTGCTTTAATGATTAGAAAGCTTTTCTTATGCTGAACCAAAATCTGGTGGTCACTTCTAATCTCCAGGAAGTTTAGCCTTTTTTTTCTACATATTAACCCTTCAGATATTTGAATGCAGCTTTTATCTACTCTATTAGTATTGTCTTCTCCAGATTGAATATTCCTGGTTCATTTAACAGTTGCTCATATGACACAGGTGTGAAAACCCCTTCACCATCCTGATTGCCTTTCTCTGGACAGACTCCATATTTTACTAGTGTTCCTATTAAAAATCTAGTGCCTAGAACAGGGGTGAGGAGCCTTTGGCCTTGAGGCCACACGTGGCCTTCTAGATCCTTAAGTGTGGCCTTTTGACTGAATCCAGATTTTATAGAACAAATTCTTTTATAAAAAGATTCCCCACGCTGGCCTAGAATATAATACAATAATCTAGGTATGAACTGACCAGCCAAGTGTTGAGTGGAATTCTGATCTTTGTTATATATTTATATGTCTATTAATGTGACCTAAGATTATATTACCTTTCTTGCAGTTGTTACACTGTTGATGCATATATTTGATAAAAACTTCCCAAGTGCTTTTTCTGTGAACTAATATTAAACCCCACCTCCTCCATCAAATAGTTGTTCTTTTTTTTTAATTAAGCAAGGATATTGCATTATCTCTAGTAAATTTAATCTTGTCAAACCTGACCCATAATATTTGTTAGGAAAAACTCCTATTTGTTAGGAGTTATCAAGTCATGTTAGTTTGCTTTTAAGAGTTACTATAAGAATTCTCCTAGTTGTCAGCTAGTTGTTGTATTTAAAGGCAATTTTACTATTATTTTCATAGCAGATATGCTTTATTTTAATAGCCTCTGAGTTATGTGCATTTGCAGCAGAATTAAGCTAGTGAAGAAAAGTGAGACTGAATAGAAATGTAACTGAGTAGTATAATATTTACTGTTTTTTGGAGTTAAATGTAAAGAAAACTTTTGCGATTATAGGTTTGCATTATATTTTACATATGAAAACATAAATAAAGTCTTTCATTCCATAAAATAAATGCTTTGCAGACATCTCTTTTGATGATTATAACCACCCTGTGAGTTACACTGCTATTATTATCACTAGTTTATAGACAGGGAAGCTGAGTCTCAGACAAATGAAGAATGACTTGTCCAGGGCCTCCCAACTACTAGGTGATTGAGGCAGGACTTGAACCCAGATCTTCCTGTCTCCAAGTCTAGGCTTTATCCTGTATACCACAGTACTGCTCACTTAAAGCAGAAAGGAAGGACTATTTGTAAAGATTCTATTTTTAATCATTTAAAGTGAGGAAATAAACTGGGATATAGTAATATACATTAATATTCATAATAATTAAAATTCAGTTGCTTCTTTCTAGCCATTGTTTTTCATAATCTCCGTCATGGACATTGATATTCTATAGGTCATAAAGTATTAATTGATCCACCGAGGCTGGAGCAAACCTTTAGTGTTCTGTCTAGATTGCTATGACCTGTACAGAGTTTTGGTACCTATATAATATCAAGAGGTATAAAGAAAATCCCCTACTGGGTTGGGTGAACCCCTTGGACAGTTTATTAGAGGACATGAACAAGAGTCACATTGAATGAGAAGGTGTGAGTAGGTTGTGATCTACACTGTGAAGGGAGTGTCCACATCTAAGAGATTCAGTGTAACAGGCACTTGTGTGCCTACCACTTAGACTCTGAAATAGCTAGGTACCTCAGGGGATAGATAATATTTGTAAAGTGCTTGCCTTCCACAGAGTGAGCACTGTAGAAATTCTCTTCCCCCTTACCCCCACCAAGTTCAAGGCACTCATTTAGGCACCTAGGGAAACCAAACAAATGAAACAAAACAAATGAACAAAGTACTTCCTGCTCAAGAGAGACTTAGGTTATACCGGGGAGCTACACTATATAAATAATTGTGTTTATATAGCATTTTAAGGTTCACAGAGCACTTTACATATTTTATCTCCTTTTTCTCATCACAACAACCCTATGAAATAGGTATTGCTGTCACCCCCATTTTACATGTGAGGGATACATACGTTTACCTCAGCAGACATCAGGTTAAGTGACTAGATAGATGAGTATCACACAGTTACATCTAAGCGGGGATTGGAACCCAGGTCTTCCTGACTTCAAGTCTAACACACTATCCACTGGGCCAGCTAGCTGTATGTAAACAGAAAAGTAAATGTGCAAGATAATTTGACGGGAAGGAAAGCTCTAGCACTTAGGGAGCTCAGGAAGGGCTTTCTGTAGGACCTGGTGCATGAGCTGAGCCTTGAATGAACTTCAAGATTTTCCATTGTAAAGGTGAAGAAAGAATGCATTACAGGCATGAGGAGCAACCTCTGCAAAGGTTTGGTGTGGAGATAGAACACAGACTTCAGGGAGGATCAAGTAGGTCTGTTTATCTGGAGAAGCCTGAAAAGATAGGCCGGAGCCAGATTGTAGAGGGCTTCGAACGCCAGACCGATGAGTTTATATATTTTATCTTGGGGGCAACAGAGAGATTGTGTCTCCGTCTTGATTATGCTGAAAGTGGGCTTGTGCTATTATTTGTTGTTGCTCCGTCATTTTGCTTGTGCTCTTCATGACTCTTCATGACCCCATTTGGGGTTTTCTTGGTAAGGATACTGGAGTGGTTTTCCTTTTCCTTTTCTGGCTCATTTTACAGATGAGAAACTGAGACAAATCGGGCTAAGTGATTTGTCCAGGTTCCCACAGCTAGTAAGTGTCTGAGGCCAGATTTGATCTCAGTTCTTCTTGACCACTAACCTGGTGCTTTAGCCACTGTGCCACCTAGCTGCTCTGTGCTGTTTTAATGGCAGGGTTTTTTTTTTCAACTTATTTTCAGAACACTTTTCAAAGATGTACAAAGGAGAGAAAACAAATGACATTAAAAGAATATTATAAACCAATAACATAAATGTTTTGAATCTTCGTAGCAGCCAGGTGTGAGGTAGAGCCTAATGCAGATTATTATTTCCTTAAAATATGTTCCACTTAGTTGTTCTAATCCTGGATAATGCAATGTGGAGTCTTCCCTAAATTAATACTCTACACTAAGATGTCACAGCTGTTAGGGAATCTGGCTGTAATAACCTTCTGGTAAGTACAGAGTCCTTCCTCAAACTTGTCTAATTGGGCACATCATTTCACCCCTTTTCTCTGATTTTACCAATAAATTCCCTAGGTCCTGGTAAATCCTACTTGCCACAAACCAGGTCGCATCATGTGTCCTCTAGCCTGAGACTGTGGATAATCTGTCCCAGACATTTCTTGACTGTTTCTTGTGTGCTGAGCACCAAAGAAGCACTATGGGAAGATCCAAAGGAGTAAGATGGAACTTTTAGCCTAGAAGACATTTTCTACTAATTGTTTTCCTAAGGAATGTCAAAGGGGAGGAATTTGGGAAGGAATGAATATATACTAATTGAGTACCACTTAGTAGTTTGGTACAATGGAAATGAGCCAAATTGTATATTAGAGGACCTGGATTCAAAACCCTGGTTTTGGCCCCTACTACCTATGTAAAGTTGGGCAGGTCACTTAACCTTTATAGTCCTCGGTTTCCCCATTTGTAAAATGCGGGGTTTAAACTAGATAACCTCCAAAGTCCCTTCCAGCTCTAAATCTGTGATGTCCAGGGGGTTCCTAGCCAGGTTTGCTGGTAGTTAAAACAAAGGCCATCCTTCAAAGATTGTGGCCAAACCTGCCACAAGAATGAAATAATACCCAAATTTATATTTGGCAAAGAAATAAAAGTCTATCTAGACTCAGGAGTAAAAATGAGCCTTTGGCACACATCAGTCAGGTTGTTATAAAGTGATCTGAAATGTTGAATTTATGCCTTAAAACCTTAAAGGAGTCAGTGTTTTGTGTGAATTTCAAGGTGGGGACAGTATTGAAGCTAGCATATTATTTCTCCTAAATATCCTTTGGATTCGATGTTTATTCTCAGGGCCAGGAACCTTAAAGACAATGGCACTGTTTCAATTCTAGCTGTTAAAATTGTGGCCTCCTTTTGGAAAATTTTCCCATTGCTTACAAAGCTGTAATTTAAGGTTTCTTGAGTTTGCAGTTGCTGAGTTGAGAGATGTTTCAGTCCTTCATTTTGGGGAGGGTAATTATATTAATTGCTGTGTTGTTAGTTTTAGACCCTCATCTTCTCTCTTGAATGTACTTTTGGGAAGGGTGAAGGTTAAGGTACCTTCCTTCCTGAGGACAGTTTGTTTGCTTTTTTGTTTTACTTAATGGGAAGTGATTGAAGATTTCCTTATTTTATACTCTATGTATATTATACTTTGCAAAAGCACATTATACTTTTTTATACTTCTTTGATGGCTTTATACTTCAAAGGGAGTTGCATTTTGAAACCTTATTTCTTTGTTGAAGAAATATATGTTGCCATAGTCATAAGTCAGTTCAGTAGAGAATTCTCTAATTTCTTGGAAAATATCAAAAATTACTAACAGTTAAGCCCCTAATGATATCAGAATTGCTTTCAATTAGAATTTTTCACATTTTGGTGGTTCGGCCTTTCAGTGGAATACATTTATCTGGAGACCTCAGAATATTAAAGCACAAAGGAATGAGACACATATACAATGAAACTTGATCCAAGTGACAGTCCCTTCAGAATTACATGGATTCCTTACAGTAAGCATAGCTTGACTTTGTATCAAGTGTTTCAAATTGGAACTAAAAGTTCAGCAGCTCTGTATTTAATGAGAAATTACCCCGGTAGAAGTGTTGTCTGCAGGAAACATGTAAACGTGATGGCAAGGCAGTGGAACGTGGCCACGTGAAATAGGTGGGGATACCTTACATAATAGATGTTATTACATAAACTACTGCAGAAAAAAGTGTCTTGGATTTTTCTTTTCTTTCTTTTCCTTAAAGATTCTGTAAAAGAGAAAAAAATTGTTATTGCATCTTTCATCATGGGATTCAGGAAAACCTGGGTTCAAGTTCCATCTCTGATAAATGCTGCTATTTGACCCTAGACGGATCACCTAGCTTCTCAGGGCCCCATGCAACTGTGGAAGACAGTCATTTGCAGAACACTTGTTACTCTGCTCTGATAGAAAGTGTTTCTTCACCTGGAGTCCCCTACAGGAATGAAGTCACAGGTCAGGAAAAGCAATCATGAAAAATGATTGAATGGAGAAAGAGAGAGAGAAAGAGAAAGAGAGTGTGTGTGTGTAAAAGAACGTGTCAAAAATAGTTCATTATTCTGAAGAGGAGGTAACAGCATGGCCGAAACTTTGAAAATGTTTAAATGAGTACTCTCTTGTTGAGAATTAAAATCTGAATATATTTCCCAATAGCATTGTTGGTTGTTTTTTTTTGGGGGGGGTTATGAAAGAGTTGGGTATTTTTTCATTTCCTCTTTCAGTTAAGACAAGGTTACTTCAGCATTAATTTTTGATTAGAAGAAACCTTAAAGAAGCTTGTCTTTTCACTGATAAGAATATGCAATAAAGTTATTTTAAGTGATACTTAGTAGTGAAAGGAACATGTGTTTGAAGAGGATTTCTGTTTTTTGTTTTTGTTTTTGATTTTTTTTTTGTTCAAAAACAGTGCTGCTTCATGGTGTACATCTAGGGAGTTTAGAAATAGTAGGACCAAGTCAGAACATGTAAAATACATACTTAAGAGAACAAAAGATGGAAGACATGAAATAAAATGGATGGATGATGCTGAATCTCAGTTGTTTCATTTCCATGCAATGACTGGACAGATTTGTTTAATTGCTAACAAATATCTTTTAAACAAGGCAAGATAGTAATCAGTTATATAAATTGTTGCTCAGTGTGATACAGTATCATGTAATGTAGTTCTTACCTCTGCTTAATGTAGTCTAGGAGTTCTTAACCTGGGGTCCATGAATGTTTCTTTGTTAATGTGATAACTGGATTTCAGTAGAATTAGTTTTCTTTGTAATTCTGTGATTTTATTTTATGCATTTAAAAAAGCACTATTCTGAGAAGTGGTCCATAGGCTTCACCAGACTGCCTAAGGGCTCATGACAACAGTAACGGTCAGTAACAGGAGAACTGAAGGTACAAACAGAAGCTGTCCTATGATCCTAATAGGATATTCGCATATGATCCTGAGCAGTGGGTTCAAGTCTCTGTTCTGCTTTTCTAGCTTTATAGCTTTGGGCAAGTTACAACCTTTCAGAGGTTTGCTCAACTGTAAAATGGGAATAACACTTCTACTTCAAAGGGCTGTTGAAAGGAAAGCACTTTGTAAATATTAAAAGTGAATTATGATGATAATGATGAATAATTCCTTGTTCCGCTATAAAAATTCAGAAAATGGAGAAATTCTTTTTTTAATTAGATTTTTTAGTTTTAGTTTACAACACTCAGTTCTACATGTTCTTGAGTTTCAAATTTTCTTCTCTTCCCTCCCCTTCTTCCTGCCCCCCAAGATAGCATGCATAGCCCTTTGCATTAAACTTATTTACACAGTAGTCAAATTGTAAAGAAGAATTATGACCAGTGGAATGAATCATGAGAGAGAAGAAACAAAACCAAAAAAAAGAAGAGAAAAAAAGAGAGCAAATAGTTTGTCTCAATCTGCATTCAGACTCCACAGTTCTTTTTCTGGATGTAGTTACCTTTTTCCATCATGATTCCTTTGGAGCTGTCTTTGAGCCTTGTATTGCTGAGAAGAGCCAAGTGTATCAAAGTTAGTCATCACAGAATCAATATGTCTGTGGTTGTATATAGTGTTCTCCTGGTTCTGCTCCTCTCACTCAGCATCAGATCATGTAGGTCTTTCCAGGTTATTATGAAGTCTGTACCTTCCCCATTTCTTATAGCACAATGGTGTTCTATTACATTCATAATACCACAGCTTGTCCAGCCATTCCCCAATTCATGGGCATACCCTTGATTTCCAATTCTTTACAACCACAAAAAGAGCTTCTATAAATATTTTTGTACATACAGGTCCCTTTCCCACTTGTGTGTTCTCTTTGGGATATAGCCCTTGGAGTGGTATTGCTGGGTCAAAGGGTATGCACATTTTTATAGCCCTTTGGGCCTAGTTCCAAACTGCTCTCCAGAATGGTTGGATCTGTTCACAATTCTACCAGCAATGTATTAATGTTCCAATTTTCCCACATTCTCTCCTGCATTTATCATTTTCCTGTTTTGTCATGTTAGCCAATCTGACAGGAGAGATGTGGTACCTAAGAGTTGTTTTGATTTGCATTTCTCTAATCAGTAGTGATTTAGAGCATTTTTTCATATGCCTATAGATATCTTTAATTTCTTCCTCTGAAAACTGCCTGTTCATATCCTTTGACCATTTCTCAATTTGGGGAATGGCTTTTATTCCTATAAATTTGGCTCAGTTCCCTGTACATTTTAGATATGAGGCCTTTATCAGAGACATTGGTTGTAAAGATTTTCTCCCAATTTTCTGCTTCCCTCCTAATCTTTCTTGCATTGGCTTTGTTTATACAAAAACTTTTCAGTTTAACATAATCAAAATTATCTGTTCTGCATTTTGAAATGCTCTCTATCTATTGTTGGGTCATGAATTCTTCCCTTTTCCATAAATCTGATAGGTAAACTATTCCATGCTCCCCCAAACTGCTTATAGTATCAGCCTTTATTCCTAAAACATGTACCCATTTTGACCTTATTTTGGTATATCGTGTAAGATGTTGATCTGTGTCCAGTTTCTGTCATACCATTTCCCAATTTTCCCAACAGTTTTTGTGGAATAGTGAATTCTTAGCCCAGAAGCTGGATTCTTTGGGTTTATCAAGGAGTAGATTGTTATAGTCAGTGACTACTGCATCTTATGTACCTAACCTGTTCCACTGATCCACAAGAAATTCTTTAGAATGACTTTTGTAGGCATCTTGAAGGAAACTTAAGGCTACTTATTGGGCATTTGTTTTTTGCCTTTTTCTCATTGTTAGTTTCTCAGTACGAAGTTTAGGAATTAGCGATCGAGATTTTGGTCTTTCTTCTGTGTTCAGAGTTGGAATCCACTATCTTGACATATAGGGTAACATGTATTTGCATTCTGACTGATACAAGTATTAGCTTATGGTATAACTTTATGAGATATATTTCCACATACTTACTGATGTTTTCCCCCTTGGCATTTGAGATCTGTGAAGTAAACTTGGATTTGAGAACTGTTCCCTGCACTAAGGGAAGGAGCTGAGTAGACAAACAGAACAAGAATATGATCGACCCTATAGTACTTGAGTATATACTTTTACAAATACTGTCATTAATTCTAGCTCTGATCATTCACTCAGTAAATATTTTTTGAGCTCCTATGTGTGTGCAAGGTACTTTTCAAGGGGCATAGAGTTTTGTGGCATTCCAGTCAGGTGATGTAGAAAAGTACTAAAGCTCAGCACAAGTATATGAGGCCTTTGCAAATGTTCCCAACTGCTACCTTCCCCCAACATTTACCTTGTATTTATTTTGTTTGTATTTTGTATCTACCTCTCCTCCTTTGAGGTTCATGAAATTCATCTCTACCACCCAATTAAAGTGTTGGTAGCTGTTATCTACAGACCTCCTGGTCATTCCACTTCTTTGCTCAGTGAGTTTGATGCCTGACTCACATTTTTCTCTCCTCCCTAGCTCCTGACCTGGTAACTAGGGACTTCAAGATATATGTTGACTCTCCTTCAAACATCCTAACTACTCAGTTCCTCAGCCTGCTCACTTCCTTTAACCTTCTCCTCCACCCCACTTTAGTCACATACCAGGTTGGTCATACTTTTGGTCTTACCATTACCCACAAATACAACAATCCCATATCCAAGAATTTCAAAATCCTCCCATCTGACTCTACTGGTTTTCTACCTCTCTTTCTGCGTTTCTTTACTAAACCCTACTTTGTCCACACCATGAACTCTAATCCCTCAACCCCTAAATTTCCCAGGTCATCTCTCCTCCACTAGCCACTGTCTCCCCTTTTCTCCCCATCTTGACCCCTTGATGAACCAGTTCAATTCTATACTCTACTTTTCTCTTGAGTCTCTAGCCCCTTAGCTCCCTTATCATATTGCTGATTGTGCCTTGCCAAGCCTCAGCCTTTGATCACTCCCACCATGCTTGTTCCTACCCATGCGCTGCTGAACAAAGGTGACAAAAATCACAAAACCATTTGGACTGGGTGCTCTATAAATTTATGTTCCATGGCCTCACCTGGGTCTTCACTGCTGCTACATAAGGTAATCCTTCTATATCTCCCTTATTCATTCACTGTTCCGCTCTTCACAATTGCTCTTCTAAACCTTTTCATCCCTTTTCAAATCTTCCAAGGCTCCACCTCTCCCCATCCTCTCTTCTTCCTTACCTCATATCACTCGTGCCTTCTGCCACTATCTCTTTCTTTGTTCCCATCTCACACAATGAGGTACCCTTACTCCTTACCAAGGCTAAGCCCTCTACCTGCATAAGCAATCCTTTTTCATCCTGTCTCCTCTAATGCACTGCCCCCTTTGTCATCCCCAGTCTATTATTTATCTTCAATCTCTCAATGTCTACTGTTTCCTTCCCTACTGCCTACAAACATGCCCACATCTCCCTCATCCTCAAAAACCCCTCACATGATCCTTCTGTCCCCATTATTGTCCCACATTTCATCTACCTTTTGTGGCTCAACTCCTTGAAAAGCCATCTATAACGAGGGGCTCTACTTTTCTCTCTTTTCTTAACTTCTTATAATTTGACTTCTGACATCACTCCACCAAAACTTCTCTTTCCAATGTTACCATTGACCTCTTAATTGACAAATCCAGCAGACTTTTCTTAGTCTTCATTCTTGACTGCTCTGCAGCCTTTGATATTGTAAATCACCCTTTTCTCCTTAATACCCTCTTCCCTTTGGGCTTTCAGGACACCCCTCTCTCCTGCTTCTCCTCCTCCCTATCAGACTGCTCCTTCTCAGTGTCCTTTGCTGGTTCCTCATCCAGATTGTGCCCTGTAACCAGAGATGTCCCCACAAGGTTCTGTCTTGGGTCCTCTTCTCTTCTCCCTCTCTTCTACTTCACTCATTGATGTCATGGGATCCCATGGACTTAATTACCATCTCTGTGATAATGGTCCTCAAATCTGTCTATCTTACCCTAACCTTTTTGCTGACCTTCGATATCACATATCCAGTTGCCTTTCAGACATCTGCCAGAGGTCCAATAGAGAGCTTAAACTCAACATGTCCAAAACTGAACTCATTATCTATCCTCCTTAATCTTCCCCCACCTCCTCACTTCCCTGTTGAGGACAGTGCCATCCTTCCAGTCCTGGATTTTATCTTCTCCTCCTCACTATCTCTCATCCCCCATATCTAGTCTGTTATCAAGGCCTGTCAATTTCACCTTTGTAATATTTCTTGAATATACCCCCTTCTTACCTCCGATACTGCCACCACCCTGGCCCTCACCACCTCATACCTGAACTAGTGTAGAAGTCTACTGATGGATCTGCCTGCCTCAAGTCTCTCTTCACTCCAATTTGTCCTCCATTCAGCAGCCAAAGTGATTTTCCTAATGTGCAGATCTGCCATGTCACCCCCTTATTCAGTAAACTATTGGCTCCCTATTGCTTCTAGGATCAAATATAAAATCCTCTCTTTGGCAATCAAAGCCCTTCATAACCTAGCCCCCTCCTGCCTTTCTAGACTTCTTATACCCTACTCCCTGCCATGTACTCTTCTATCCAGTGACACTGAACTTTTCGCTGTTCTGCAAACAAGACACTCCATCTCTCAGCTCCAGGAATTTTCTCTTGTTGCTCCTCCCCCTCACCCCATGCCCAGAATGCTCATCCTTCTTATCTTCACCTAATTGTCTTCCCTGGATTCTTTTAAGTCCCAACCAAAATCTTCTACAGGGAGTCTTTCCCAACCCCCTAAATTCTGGTGTCTTCCCTCTCTTACTCATTTCCCATTTGTGCTTTATATTACTTCTTTGTACATACTTGTTTGCTTGTTGCCTCACCCTTTAGATTTAATCCCCTTGAGGGCAGGGACTGCCTTTTGTCTCTTTTTGTATCCCTAGCACTTAGCACAGTGGCACATAGTAGGCATGCAATAAATGTTTATTGACTTGTTGCCTTTCCTCATGAATGTAATCAGGATCATTTCAGGCAATAACATTGAGTTCATAAATTCTATGCTGTTCCTGAATGAACACGTATGAATAAATTTTTTGGTAGTATTTTAAAGGGTACAATTTTCTCAGTAATGCTAGCATTGCTAGACCTGTTTTATGGGTGTGAAAACTGAGTTTTCAGGAGGTTAAGTAGCTTATTATTAGTCTCGTAGATAATAAGTGTTGACCTCAGAATTTGAACCCAGTCTCCTAAATCCAGATCCAGTTTTCTTTCTAACACATCGCATTACCTGCATACAATTTTACCATTTCGCTTAGCTTGATTTATTGTATTTTAAAGGTGATGGTTTCATCAAGAATATTCTCTCCTTGGTTATTATAGGCCATTTCCTTCATTTCAGACATTTTTAAGGAAAACGGGTTTAAAATTTTTTTTCAAACCGCAACACTCTTGAGTAGTGCCTCTTAACCCCCTTAGTCATCCACAGTCTGACCTCTAATAGGTTCTTGTTTGATTTGAAAATTAAATTGACTCCTTGCTTTCTTTCTTGCCTTCTTACAATTCTTTAGAGATTTGTAAGGATAACAGTGAGTGCTCTTGAACTTGTCAGTTACGCTTTTTTGATGGATGATTTGGGATTTTCTTTATCAAAGTGTCTTTTTCTGAAGTTCTGCCCAGAGCTGGGCCTCCCCAAATCTTTAATCTTTAAATTACATATTTTGCTGTTGATAAGATTATCAGTGTAACATTTGAACTCTCAGGTGATTTTTAATTAGATTTTATTTCTTTTGTGTAGTATTTTAATAGATTACTGTATTTTTCCACTAACCTTGATTGATTTTAAAACATGATCTTAATGCCTTTTTTGCAATACTTTATTTATTTTGTTTGTTAATTCATTATTGGAGGGTGGCAACCTCTTTCCTTTAGGTTAGCTAAGATCACAGAGTGGCTGCATTTCTTACTATCTTTGAAGATCTCAGCGGTTCTTTTTTAAAGACTCTAAACAAGTTGGAGGAAAATACTGGTGAAAATATGATTTGGCCGTGTGGAATTACAGCCATTTTATGTATAACCACATGTCAGTGTCAACTAAACAACCTGTTTGCTTCTTTTACAAAAATGTATAGCTTACTTTAGGTAAACTCAATACATGAACATTTTTGTTTATGAAACATAAATTAGGAGCTCTTGGGATAATAGGATCTTAGAGATTGTAAGGATATTAGAGACCAACGACCTCATTTTACAGATGTGGGAACTAAGGCTCAAAAAGGTTAGTTGACTTATCCAAAATCAATTTACACTTAAATGACAGGGGAAGGATTTGAACTTAGATCCTTCAACTATCAAACTAGGAGTTTTAGTTAACCACACTTTCTTCAACTAGGGGCTTCTACTCCATATAAAATATGATTTAATTATAATAATTCAATTTATATATGGATTTTCAGCAGTATTTATTACATAATGTAAATTTTGCCTGTAGTCATAGTTAATATAAATTTGATTGAATGCTTTCATGTTTGTCCTTTTTTTGGTATGGTTTGGCCTTTTCAGAAGAAGTAATATAGTCTGTGGAAGACAAGTACTTCTTATTTTCTTAGGATGTGCCACTTAGTGGGAATAACTATCTAGAACTACCTTTTTAACAATTGTCTTTACTTAGCAGTAGGAATGGTTTCTAACTTGTTAATCTAGATGATGTTTATCTGTCTCTTGCCTTTGAAATATGTTTTTGAAGTACAGAATTTGGGATACCAGTTACATCTTTTGGTTGTCTGGAATGTGTAACTCAGTTCTACTAAAGTATAACTCAGAGGGGAACTTATGTGAGGAATCATGACTGATGAGAGACTAGGTGAAACAAACATTTTCACAAAATCAAGGAAGTGCTGATTAGTTCAACAAAGAAAGAGGCATTTTCTTATGCTTTGAAACAGTGTTCATGTTGGAAGGGGATTCCCTTGGGCTTGTTTTTCCCAGGCTTGGCATGGCTTGTGAGTCAAAGTGGAGCATTTTATGCAATTTCAATTCTATGCTTCATTTCCTTGAATGCCACCAAACTGCACCCTGTAGAATTACAGGTTTATGTATTAGAACTGTGTTGTATTCAATGAAAAGTCACAGATCTGGTTGAGATAACAACTTTCATTCAAAGAGGAAGTACAGGAGGATGCCTCTCTCAAAGGAAGGTTATTTGTGAAAAAGCTTCCATGTGACTTAATAATAAAATAATAGAAATGTCTTTCCATGTCCTTGGAAGGTTTTAAACATTCAAAAGATTGGTGGCAAAAATGATAAGAGTTCATTAGTGTTTGTCTTCAGAGGTTTATTTCATTGCAATAATAAAATAGGACAAGCAGCTGTATTATTCAAAACATCTCAACCTTATGGGGAATTTAGTGTAATTGAATATTTTAGAGGCACATTATTGGAAAGGGCCTGGTCTAATACTTAGGCTCTGAGAAGCAGAAGTACTATTTCTGAGCATGCTCAAGTATGATACTTAAATTAATGGTTTATTGTCATCACTGTTTTGATCTTCATTTTCTCTGTACACATAATTAGGTATCTTCTCTTCTCCCTCTCCTCTTCCCCCCCCCATACTGTTTTGAACAGCTAGATGATTAAACAAAGATGCCTAAATCACCTTTATGACTATTGAAGTTCTCTATTATTCACCCCAGTGGGTTTTAACAATTCTTGCCTTTTTTTTCTTACGCTTAATTTTATAAAGCTGATTCTAAGAGAATTCTTTATCCATTCTTTAGGCAGGCCCTTATACATATGCTTAGCAATGATTTTAGATAGTGTATTGTTTAGCCCTGTATCAGAATGAAAATAAATATTATCTGGAACATGCCCTAGATTTTTACTGATGTACTTTCCTCCTTTTGGAATGCTGTCCCTGATCCCTGTCTGTCAAAATTTTACCTGTTCTTAAGACATAATGCATATGCAACCTCTTCCGTGAAGCCTTCCTTATTCCCTATATTAAATCAACAAACTTTTTATAAAGTGCCTACTATATGCTAGGCACTGTGCTAAACACTGGAGATACAAAGAAAGGCAAAACATAGTCCTTGCTCTTATGAAGTTCACAATCAAGGGGGGCAGACAACATGTATACCTATATACTAACAAGCTATCTGTAGGATAAGTTGGATAGAATCACAGAGGGAAGGCACTCATATTAAAGAGGGATTTTTGCAGAAGGTGGAATTTTAGCTGAGATTAGAAAGAAGCCAGGAAGTCAGGAGGCAGAGACAAGGACGCAAAGTATTCCAGGTGAAGGCAACAACCAGTGAAAAGGCAAGGTAAGGAAGGAGGCCAGAGTATGTGGAGATCTTAAGGTGTAAGAAGACTGGAAAGGAAGGAAGGGGCCAGGTCATGAAGGGATATACAAGCTAAACAGAAGATTTTATATTTGATCCTGGTGGCAACAGAAAGCCACTAGAATTTGAGAGGGGGGAGATGTAATATAGAGTTGCACTTTAGGAGTTGGATAGCTGAGTGGAAGACAGACTGGCTGGAGTTAGAGAGAGACTTAAGGCAAGGAGACCAACCAGAAAGCTATTGCAAAAATAGTCAAAGCATAAGATGAGGAAGGCTTGCACCACAATGGTGGTAGTGTCAGAGGAGAAGGACAGTGTAGGAGAGATGTTATGAAGGTAGAATTGACAGGACTTGGCAACATTGGATATAGGGGGTGAGAGAATGAGAATTTAAGGATGATTGGGTGACATGAGGATGGTCGTGCCCTTGATGGAGTTCGCTTCTGTATTCCTTGCGCTTTGTACTTCTCTTGTACATCCTGTGTTGTCCTTTCAAAATAGTTATTTATATACGTGTCATCCGTCTTACTAAAATGTAATATGCTAGAGAATAGGAGCCATGTGTTTTTCATCATTGTATCCCACACAGTGCATAGCGTTGCACGTAGTAGGTATGTGAGAAATAGTTAACTAAATTTTGGGTGTAAAACTTCATTTAATGATATGTTTAATATGATTGTACATATATAGCCTATATCAGACTGCATGCTGTCTTGGGGAGGGGGAAGGGAGAAGGGGGGAAATTTTAGAACTCAAAATCTTATAAAAGTGAATGTTAAAAACTAAAAATAGATAAATAATTTTTTAAAAAAATAACTTCACTTAATTTAAGGTAGATAATAGTTTTGCATCTATAATTTTCCCTCCACTTTTGATTTTTGCTTTTTAATTATAGAAAAGAACATTTTGAAAAGGAATTAGATTAGAGCATTTAGTGCCATTTTTGCCTGTTGGTATTTGGAAATGTTGTCAGTGATACAACTAAAAATGGCATAAATTTCCTGACTTGATTAAAAGGTTTACACCCTTAGCAATCATTTTGTTCTTTAGTAAGGAGATAAATAATAAAGAGTTGCCTGTTTGAAAGCAGTGGGGAGAACCTGCTGTTTTAATTTTGTTCACAGCAGTAGGTCAGACTCTGTTCTTTTGGTGCTGGCCTTGATAATCGGTTCAATATAATATTTGAATTCAACTATTACATATCTTACGCATTTGTGGTTATCTTTAGAATTACCAAAATGTTGAGAGGCTATGGTAAATAAGTCTACTCTTCTATAAATATAAAGTTCTGTTTACCAAAGGTCCAATTGTTTTATATATGGATTATGTCTGACAACCCTCATTGTTTTTTTTAAAAAAATCAAATCAATATAGAAGAGCACTTAAATCATAAGTATTTGTTCACAAGGGGGGGTTAATTTCTCAATTGATCCTTCATATTTGGTGAAGCCCTTAAAAAAACTTTAAATGTATGTTCTACACCCCTCTCTTAGCTCACTAATTTGCCCAGAAGTTTCTTTAAACTCGAATGTTATTAGGGTTAATGTGAGGAAGGCCCGGGGAATATTGTGAAAGTGTTTTTTTTTTAACTTTTTATGTATGTGTATATATACATATTTATTATTTAATTCTGTGTTATCTGATAAACTAGAAACTGTCTCTCTTTTTTGGTAACGTTTTCAGAGTTGGTGGCTGTGTTCTTCATAACATCATCTGAATGCTTATTTCTTTTGAAGGAGAACCATCGTCAATTAAAGGTGGGGGCTGGGTAGGGAGAAATGTCCACTACCCTTCCTTCAGTCCTGTCCTCCCACCCCAATGAAAACCTCATAAAACTTTTCAAAGGACAAACTGAAAATGGAAGTATTAGACTTAAGGAAATCTTTTTATTTCTTGGACTGCAAAAGGCACATAGGCGTAGTTTTTTTTACTTTTGTTGTTTAAGTCTGGGGATCCAATGGTAAAATGGATCCTCCTATAATTTCTTTTCTCTCTTCCTCTGTCACCTAGTAGGTGCTTAATAAATGCTTGAAGAGATACATGATAATAGCTTAAAGAGGTATAAAGGTTAAATAAAGGTTTTCTGAAGGGTAGCGAGACCTATGAAAGGGCAGCTAGGTGGCACAGTGGATAGAGTGCTGGGCCTAGAGTCAGGAAACCTATGTTTTCTCCCAAACCTATTATTTAGCTTCTCAGATCTCCAGGCCCTCCACCTCTCATTGTTCTCCTTCTTAGTCCATGACATTTACCATCGACACTATCTTCATTTTCCATCGATAGCAGTGGAGATCCCCTTATCTATTCCAAGGCTCTTAAAACTTGTCCTGGTTCTTCATCCCTTCTGATGGGGAACCAAATCCTCATCTAGTTTCCATTTTCCCCTTTCTGAATCTCTCTTCCACAACCAGCCAATATTAATCATATGACATCATATTGTAGTGATGAAAATGGACAGCTTAAATTGAAATGTAGGGTAAATATCAGGAAAATAATATTTAGCACCAAACACTTCCAACCCCTAATATTCCCAAAGCAATCTCAACCTACGGGTAGTTTTACTGCCTCCCAGATAACCTGTCTTCCCAACATGGTGTCAGGTAGGATAGCTCAGTTATTCATGATGAATAGCAGGAAACCATATTGAAGCTCTTATGGTGCATTCATTGTCTGCACTGGAACCGTGAAGCATTGAAGTCTGCAAACATCGTTTCTCTGGATGGGAACTAGAACTGAAAGGGAAGCCTCCTGCTGCTGCTTCTGCCAAAATCACTCTTAACGAGCAGAGTCTAGATGCAAATATGAGGGAAGCCTCAGTGTCTACAAACCTCTGTGTGTGACATGAGCTGGAATCTCCTAGTTCCGGAGCCATTATCCTTCTCTAATTCACTTCTCACTTTCCCAAAGGTTCTTTCAAAACTTCTCACCCAAGCAGTAGCCCCATGCTTCCTTGCTACACACAGAGGCAATTAAAGCCCTCCATACAGTGAGTGGTCTCTTTGATCCCAAAGCATTATGGGAGAGTGGCAGTCCTCAGGGAAAAAGGCCCTTTTCACCTCTGTAGGTGACCAGTTCAGCTATGAACCGTTCTGCACCCTTGCATCCTGTGTCCCCTCTTTGCATCCCCAGTCACCCCTTTCCAAACTCCAGCCGCACCATTTGTCTTTACACCTACTTGCATGCTATTTGAGAAAGTTATGAGGCTATTTTAATTGCTCCCTCTAGATATTTGTTTTTTTATTTCATCTGGGCTCTCACTGCTACTCAAAAATTCTTTTATTCTTCCCTGATTGAGTCCAAACTCCATTCTAAACATTTTTTACTTTAAGCCCTATGAATCACCTAGACTGTTAGGGGACTCAGAGGATAGAGTTCTGGGCTTGGAGTCAAGAACTGACTTCAGATACCACTTCCACCACTTACTAATTCTGTGACCCTGGCGACAGCCTCAGCCTCAGTTTCCTCATCAGTGAAATAAGTGGAGTTAGATTTAAGGTCTTCTAAGGTCCCTTCTGGTTCTAAATCTCTGTTCATAGGACCTTAGATGTTTGTGGAGTAGGAACAGTTCAGTGGTAAAGTGGGTGTAGCATTGGACTTGGAATCAGAAAAGCCCAAGGTCAAATCTTGCACCAGGTACTTATTAGCTGTGTGACCTTGGGCAAGTCATTTATCCCTGAGTAAAGTTACTCTCTCAGCCTCAACTTTCCTCATGTGTAAAAGGAGAGGAGTAGAAATTGATATGCTCTAAGGTCCCTTAGATCTCTAAATCTGTGATCTCTGAGCTTGTCACCTCTCCCTGAGCCCTCTTAGACCAGGACCTATTTTTACTGGGAAAACAGAAGTTATGTAATATAAGCTCCCTTTTATCTTTTAATCCAGGGGTTCATAACTTGGGGTCTGTGAACTTGTTTTTTAAAAAATAAATATCTTGATGACTATATTATAATAGAATTGGTCTTCTTTGTATATTCTTTTTATATACTCTTCTTTAGATATTTTATTTTGTTCATTTAAAAACATTATTCTGAGAAGGGATCCATAGGCTTCACCAGCCTGCCAAAGGGGTCCATGATACAACCTTTTCTCAACTCTGTACCTCTCAAATCATCCATAGTAATCTCCATTCTTTTCTCCTTTGCTCCAGTCTCTGAGGAAGATGGGCCTACTCTTTGCCTTCTGCTTGTACTTTTACTCTCTTGTCTCCTTTAAGAATTTGTCCCCTCAATCTCTCTCTTTCTCACTTCAGTTTTTCCCTAATTGGTTCATTCTCTGCTACCTATAAACATTCACAAATCTTTTTGTTTTTATTCAGCTGTTTTTCATTTATATCTGACTATTTGTGACCCCACTTGGAGATTTTTGGCAAAGGTATTGGAGTGATTTGCCATTTCCTTCTCCAGCTCATTTTATAGATGAAGAAACTGAGGCAAACAAGGTTAAGTCACTTGACCAGGGTCACACAGCTAGTGTCTGAGGCCAGATCTGAATTCACAAAGATGAGTTTTACTGACTCCAGGCCCAGTACTCTATCCACTGTGCCACCTAGCTGCCCTTTCATAGGCCTCCCACCCTTCAGAAAACCTTTATTTAACCTTTATGCTCCTTTAAGCTATTATCATGTATTCCTTTCAAGCATTTATTAAGCATCTACTAGGTGTCAAGCACTGTGTTTAAAAAAAAAAAAGGCAAACAGTACCTGCTGTCAAGGAGTTCAGTCTAATGGGAGAAACACATGAAAACATACACACACTTGCGCGCGCGCACACACACCTACACACACACACACACCCACACACCACACAGTAAATTAGAGATAAATAATCAGTAGATAGAAGGCACTAGCATTAAGGGGATCAGGAAAGACTTCTCATAGCAGGTTGAATGTTTATCTGGAAATTGAAGGAAATCAGACAAGTCAAAAGGTAGAGATGAGGAGGGAGAGCATTTCAGGCATGGGGGACAGCCCCTGAAATTCCTGGAGATGGAGATGAAGTGTCTGGTTTGAGGATCAGCAAGGAGGCCAGTGTCACTGCAATCCAGAGTACTTGGAAGAGAGGAAGGTTTAAGAGGAATGCAAAGTTAGGATTTTATCATTGATTGTGGAGGTGATAGGGAATTACTGGAGTTTTTGAAATGAGGGATGAGGTGACATGATCAGAACTGCCCTTTAGGAGAATTTGTAAGCTTGGTGGAAAATGGACTGGAGTGGGGAGAGAGGCAGAGAGAACAAACAGCAAGGGGATTGCAGTAGTCCAAGTACTCTTAGAAAGGGTCATTTCAATCCATTGCCTCCATTTCCTTCGCTTTTTATTCACTCCTCAATCCATTGCAATTTAGTTTCCTTCCCTGCCACTCTACAGAAATTTTTCTCTCTGGTTTCCAAGGATCTCTTAACTGCTCCATCAGTGTTCTTTTCTCTGTCTTGATTTAATTTGATGTCTAGTTTTTTACCCTGTCAGCATAACTTCCTCTTGGATGCTTTTTCCTTTTTTGGCTTCTTTGATGTTGTTCTGTTTGTATTTTCTGCCTGTCTGAACTTTCTGGGTCATCATTCATTTCTTGTAGATGACATCTAAAGTTTTGTCTTGGACCCTTTTCTCTTCCCTCTCAGTGCTTGGTGATCTTATCAGCTCCTTTGGGTTCAGTATCTTGACATAGGGAAGGATTAGGGCTGGAATGGACCTTAGTGGTTGAGTCTGACTCCCTTATTTTACAAATTAGGAAACTGAGACTCAGAAAGGTTGAGTGACCTTCGCAAGGTCATATAGCTGGTGAGTGAGGCAGGAATAAGCCCAGGTTGTCCTGACTTCCAGTCTAGTGTCATATTCACTACTGCACTCCAGCCCCTCCTCTTCATGAAAATGACTTCATAGTCTCCATCCCTGTTCCTAGTCTCTCTCCTAACCCCTAACCTTGCATTGTCATCCATCGGACATCTCTGTCTCCATCATGTCCCCTCATCACCATCTCAAACTCAAACTCAAAATAACTCATGAAAAAACTCATGTTTCCCCTCAAACCTATCATTTTTTCAAATTTCCTAGTCCTTTGACGGCACACTCTCCTAGTCACTCAGGTTCATAACCTTCCAGTTATCCTTGACTCCCTCACCTATGAAATCAGTTCAGTTGTCAGCATCCTACCTCCACAACATCTCTTGCCACTATCCCATTTTCTGCACTCATGTAACTTCTGCATTAGTTCATTTCCAACATTATCTCTTGCCTAGACTATTCCAGGAGCTTCCTAATTGGCCTAATTCTGGTCTTTCCCCTTTCCAACCTATCCTCTCCTGCCAAACTAGCATTCCTGTATTACAGGTCTGGCTATAGCCCTGCCCATGCTCAACCTTTAATGGCTCCCCATTACCTTCTAAAACCTCTCATGTTGGCATTTAATTCTCTCATAATCTAACTCTTACTATTCTAGACATCCCATATTAATCCCTTTCGTGAACTCTATACTCCAGTCAAACTGGATTAATAATAGCTGTCCCCTGAATTTGGCTTTTCCGTTTCCTGTTTCCTTGACTTTACATAAGCCATCTGCCATGTCAAGAATGTACTCTTCCTTAGCTTCTACCTCTTAAGACTCCCTAGTTTCCTTCAAGCCTCCACTTAGGTGCCACATCCTATGGGAAGCCTTTCCTGATCTCTTTCCTCTCCACCCCACCCCCAGGTATTTGTCCATTCTCCTTTCTGTACTTACTTTGTATTTATTGGTGTGTATATTGTATCCCTCCAGTGGAGTATAAGGTCTTAGGGACTGTTATTTTTGTCTTTGTATCCTCATTGCTTAACTTAGTAGTACCCAGAAGATAGCAGGCACTTATTAAACGTTTGTTAAATGGAACTGAAATTATTGAAACTATCAGTAGTGTGATGAAAATGTCATAATATTAAAATTGTATGGGGTAGACCTAAGGAGCTAGAATTGAACTAAAATGTTTAATAGTAATTAATGATTGCAATAATTCCAATAATTGGTGTAGAAGTCTTGAAATTTTTAGGTATTCAATTTTACCCATTTTTTTCAGCTACAACCCTAACCATTTTAAGCAACCATATTGATATCTTAAGAGTTTTCAATAAAATGTTCATTTTGTACTTATTATACAGTTTCTTTCTCCATCGCAAGAAAGAACTTGAGACAATTCAGTGCTGCTTTTATTAATAGAATCACATAACTTTAGTATTTCACTGGTATTTTTCCCACTGAAAACAGAAAATATTGAATCTGAAAATTTAGGTGAATAGACACTCTTAGCAAGTAGAATTGGAGAGGTACTATATGTTTTACTCTTAGGGTTATTCACTGGAATGTGCTATAGTGATTGACTTGCTCCCCCAGCAGTAGAACTTGGCTAATCTTTTTTTTTCCCCTTTCTTTTTCTCTTTCCTTTTCTTTCTTTTTTCCCTCTTTCTTTCTCCCTCTCTCTCCCTCTCTCTCCCTCTCTCTCTCTTACTCATCTTTCAGGTCTACACACAATGAGCTGGAAAAGAATCGGTGAGTCTATGATAAAGTGAAAATAATAAGTAAAAATAAACTAACAACTTTTATGTGAAGGGATTGTAATATGGTATATGCAATAATAGTATTATAAAGAAAGATATATATTGTAGTCCTAACCAATTATCTCTAAAAGACAACCGCCTAAATAAACTTTGCTGTCTAAACCAAAAGAAGTGACCCATACAATTTATGGCATCTCCTTTTTTGTACTTTCTTAGTAAAAGCTAATTGTTACAAAAAATGGTCTATATGTGATGTTACTAAGGTATCAGATTTCTGAGGCACTAGTTAATTCTTGTTACCACAAACTAAAGCGCCCATGAGTTTCTTTCTCCTTGATAGGACTATCATAATCCCTATAGTAAAAAATAAATTAATATCAAAATAAAGAGTGTTCACCTCACTGTGAGGCCATTATTAAACCAGTCGAGTTGTTTAGGGATTTTACCCAGCACCCTTTACTTTTTTCCCCTGTTCTTTTCCCTCTGAATACTTATTATACTTTGTATTTCTTTTATGGTACTTATCACATTCTGCTTTATGTGTATATTTGTTTTATATACCCTGCTAGATTGTGAACTTATTGGGCAGTGGCCATATCTCATTTGTCATTTTATTCCCCAGAGTGCCTAACATGGTACCTGATAGACTCACTAAAGATTTATTGAATGAATATTTGAATGCAAAAGAGGCATAATTTAGAATTTTCAGTTGGAAGGGATTTTCAACCAAGCATTTTATTGTATTGTATTGTATTGTATTGATGAGGAATTGAAGCCTAGAGAGGCCATAATCTAGAATTAGAGCACTGTGAGATCTCACATGCGTTGTCATCTAACCTATTCCTGGGCAGGAAACCCACCTAGGACATCCCTAACAAATGTTGTCTCACTTCCTACTTAAACTGAGGTAGACTATGCCTATAGTATTACTCTACCCTATTTTTAAAGGAAGTTAGGAAGTTAATCTTGTATGACTTTATTCTTGATGAATTTAAACTGGCTTCTAGTGTGGTGAAGACTCTTAACTTCTCTAAGCCTCAGTATCCTTATATATAAAAATGGAGATAATCCTTGTCCTTTCTACCTCATGTGAGGAAAGCACTGAATGGCTCTATATATGTGAGAAGTGATTGTTGTAAAAGGAAGAAGCTTTCCTCTCTCAGTTGGGAGATCAGGAAAAGTTTCATGGAGTATGTAGTAGTATTTGGTCTGGGCTTTGAAGAATGGGTATATTGTTGACAGGCAGATTGATGAAGGTCATTCTAGAAATAAGGAACAGCAGGAGGAAAGATGCAGATATGGGGAAGAATAAAATACAAGGTACATTTTGGAATCAGTGAGTAGTCCAGTTTGGTTAGAGCATAATTCTTTCTTCTTTGTTAGGCCGCCTTCTGTGCCGTATTCTCTCTCTCTCTCTCTCTCTCTCTCTCTCTCTCTCTCTCTCTCTCTCTCTCTCATTCTGTGTGTGTGTGTGTGTGCGCGCGTGTGTTTGTGTTTGTGTCTGTCTCTGTCTGTGTCTGCCCTGGGCTCCCATTCTGATCTGTATTCTCAGTGTTCTTTTTAGTATCCATGAATTCAGTGATCACGTCTTCACAGATAACTCCCAAATCTAAATATCCACCCCTTATCTCTTTCTTAGAATTCAGTCACACATCACCATTTGCCTACTGGACATCTCCACTTTGATGTCCCAGATACATCTTAAACTTATGAAGTAACAATTCAGCCTTAAATTATAAATTCCAAAACGGAACTTGTAATCTTTCCTCCTAAAGCCACCTGCTTTCCCAACTTGTTTCTGTCAAGAGTGCCACTAGCCTTCTAGTCTTCCATGTTCATAGCCTATGAGTCATCATCCTCAACTGTCCCACTTTCTTTGCCCCTCATATCCACTAGTTGTTAATTTTTGTTGATTCTACCTGTACATCTCTCACATCTGTCTTGTTCTCACCATTTACATGGTTACAAATCTAGCTCAGATCCTTATGACCTCTTTCATAGGTTATTGAAGTAATTTCTTAATTTGTCACTCTGCTTCCACTTTCTTCCTTTCCAATCCGTCCTTCATATCTGCAAAAATTTATATTCCTAAAGTTTAAGTTTCCTTAGTCCCTCTAGGACAGGAATTCTTGAGCAGGAGTCCACAAGACCACTTAGGGGTCCTGTGGATAGGTTCCAGAGAATCTATGAACTTAGATGAGAAAACAATTTCATTTCAATATAATTAGAGCCCTTTGTAGTCCTGTGTGTTTTACTTTATGCTTTTAAAAATAGTCCATAGCATTTACCAGAATGTCAAAGAAGTCCATGGTACAAAAAAAAAGGTTGACCACAGCTCTAGGATAAAATGTAAATCAACTTGACATTTTAAACCTTTGACAAGCCAGCAACAACCTGTATTTCCAAATTTATTTCATATCACCCTTCGTCATACACTGTGCATGCCAGACAAACTGGCCTACTTTTTCTTCCCTGTTCTAAAGATTCCATCTTCTGACTTGATGCCTCCCATGCCTGGAATGTTCATACTCTTCACCTCTTTCTCTTGGAATTCCTAGCGTCCTTCAAGGCTCTGCAGGAGCCAGTCCCTCTCAGTTGTTAATGCTCCCCTCCCCAAATTACTTTGTATACATTTGCCTATCTTTGTACATGGTGCTTTTCCTCAGTAGATTCCTTAAGGACAGACTGTTTTCTTTTTGTCTTTGTATCCTCAGAGTCTAGTATGGTGTCTGCCATATACTTATTACTTAATAAATGCTTGCTGAAGACTTGAATTGAGAAAACCGTATAGGTCGGTGCCATATTGGGGAGTAGTTCCCAGTTAGAGGTGTAAGAAGTCCTTGAGGGTGTGCAGTGATGGCACAAGAAGTTCTTTAATGGTGCCTTAAGCAGTAAAAAAAAAATTCTACTTTACAAGTATATTTTTCTTCTGTAATAGTAAGCAAGCTCATGTTTGAAGCATTATAGATTTGCTTCAGCATGTCATGATCATACACACATTGATTTTGTTGTTCATGCAGCAGTTATATGCAGCTGCTTCTAAGTACAACATGTTATTGCAGTTTCTCAACTTGTCATCAAATTGTTTCCAAAATGCCAGAAGCATCCAGTCTTTGAGTACAAAGCGATTCCCAGTGGATGATCAAATCCATGCATATCCTCATTTATATTCTGTGTATTGCACCAGAATAGCTCCCTTATTCCTCTCTTACCCAGTAATTGTACCTCATCAGCTACCTAATCACATGATCAAAATGTTACCCTTTTTTTTACATTCTTAGAGTACAAATACCAGTCTTTTTAAAAACTATAATGACTCAGCACACACATTACAAACCATCTTGAATCCATCATAGACCATCACAAGTGTTTTTTAGAAACAAACCTTATATTGCAATATTAAGATTGTTTTCTGATTTAAACTTGTCCTTCATTTATATTACTGTTCTCTCTGGCAGATTTTCAAATGAACTGGTTGACAACACTGGTCAGTCATTCAGTAAGAATTTTGTGGAAGTATAGCTGTATGCCACTGGTAGAAAAGAAGAAAGTCATGTCCGAAGAGTCTTTCATCTTAAAGATTAGTTTGTATATAAATGTTGTTTTTTTTTAAAAAAAGGAAGCAGTATATGTAATCAGACATTTACCATTTAATACATACTTTTCTTTAGCCCATAGAAAAATACATATTTTATATCATAACTAGCTATTTTTTTAGTTAGTTAAAGCTAAAATTTTTTAAATGAATATGCATTTTTCATGAAACAGACTTGTGAAATTCTCCAACTATTTTCTACTCCATATTTCTGTATTTTCACTTTATTCTTGGTTTTAAATAAAAATACAGACATAAACTCCATGCAGAGCAACATTTGATGTTGATTTATTATTGCTATTATTATTGCAAACCTTTGTTCAAACAAAAAGCCCAATATCAAAATTAAGTTTATGTTATTATGTTATATTAAACATCTTCCAAGTTATAACTTATTTCATTAAGAATGTTATTTATGCTCAACAAAATTAATATGAAGTCTTGCTGATAATAATAAGTACATGAGGTCCTGCTGAATTACTTCATTTACTAATACAGAATGCACCCAACAAAATATTTGTAATTATTTAATAACTAGTTTTATAATTTTATATATTTTTATTTTTTTCATTTTAAAGGTCACTTTATTTTTTATGACTTTTTTCAATTACCTGTAAAAATTAAATTTTGAGTTCCAAATTGTCTCTTCCCCCCCCATCATTGAGAAGGCAAACAGTTTTATATGGATTATACATTTGCAGCCATGCAAAACATATTTCCATATTAATCAGCCTGTGAAAGAAAACACAGACCCCCCAAAAAAATCCAAGAAAAATAAAGTAAAAAAAGTATGCTTTGATCTACATTCAGATGCCATAAGTTCTTTCTCTAGGGATAGATAGCATTTTGCATCATAAATCCTTTAGATTTATCGTTGTATTATTAAGAATAGCTAAGTCATTCACAGTTGATCATCATTGTATTTATTGTTGTATTATTAAGAATAGCTAAGTCATTCACAGTTGATCATCATTACAATATTGTTGCTACAATATTGTTGCTACAGTATTGTTGTGTACAATGTTCTGCTCTCTTCATTTTGCATCACTTCATGTAAATCTTACAAGGTTTTTCTGAAAGTGTCTTGCTTGTCATTTCTTATAGCACAAGTGTTCTATCACAATCATATACCACAAGTTGTTCAGTTGTTCCCTAACTGATGTATATCCCTTTGATTTTCAATTCTTTGCCACCCCAAGAAAGAGATGCTATAAATATTTTTGTACATGTAAGTCCTTTTCCTTTTCTTTTGATTTCTTTAGGATACAGACCTAGTATTGTTGGGTCAAAGTGTACATGCAGTGTTATAGCCCTTTGGGCATAGTTCCAAATTGCTCTCCTGTATGGTTGGTTCTATTCACAATTCTGCTAACGACGACTAGTATCCCAATTTTTCCACATCTCCCCCAACATTTATTATTTTTCTTTTCTGTCATATTAGCCAATCCGATAGGTGTGAGGTGGTATCTCAGAGTTGTAATTTGAATTTCTCTAATTGCTATTTAGATCATTTTTTCATATGACTATACATAGCTTTAGTTTCTTTATCTGAAAATTGCCTGTTCATGTCCTTTGACCATTTATCAATTGGGGAATAACTTGTATTCTTACCAGTTTAACTCAGTCCTTTATATATTTGAGAAATGACGCCTTTGTCAGAGAAACTTGGAAGGAATTTTTTCCCAATTTCCCGCTTTCCTTCTAATCTTTGTTGCATTGGTTTTGTTTATGCAAAAACTTCTAAATTTTACATAATCAGAATTATCTATTTTATATTTTTTTAATGCTCTCTATATCTTGTTTGGTCCTAAATTCTTCCCTTACCCATAGATCTGGCATGTAAATTATTCCATACTCTCCTGATTTGCTTATGGTATTATCCTTTATGTGTAAATCACTTACCCATTTTGACCTTATCTTGGTATATGGTGTGAGATGTTCTCTACCTAGTTTTTGCCAAACTGCTTTAGTTTTCCCAGCAATTTTTGTTAAATAGTGAGTTCTTGTCTCAAAAGTATGGATCTTTAGTTTTATCAAACACTACATTATTATGGCCATTTACTGCTGGATATTTTGCACCTAATCTATCCCACTGATCTACCATTCTGTTTCTTAGCCAGTTTCAGATTATTCTGATTATTACTGCTTTGTAATGCAGTTTGAGATATGGTTCTGGTAGACTACGTTCCTTTGCATTTTTTCATTGATTGCCTTGATATTCTTCACCTTTTGTTCTTCCAAATAAATGTTGTCCTTATTTTTTCTAGCACAATAAAATAATTTTTGGTAGTTTGATTGGTATGGCAAATAAATTAATTTAGGTAGAATTGTCAGTTTTATTATATTGGCTTGCCCTGTCCATGAGCAATTAACATTCTCCAATTGTTTAAATTTGACTTTGTGTGAAAACTTGTTTTGTAATTGTGTTCATATAGTCCCTGAGTTAGTATTGGCAGAAAGATTACCAAATATTTTATATTGTCTGCAGTTATTTTAGATGGAATTTCCTTCTTTCTGTTCTTGCTGGACTTTGTTGGTAATATATAGAAATATCGATTATATATGTAGGTTTATTTTATATCCTGCAACTTTGCTGAGGTTTGTTAATTATTTCAAGTGTCTTTTAGCTGATTCTCTAGGATTCTCTAAGTATATCATCATATCATCTGCAAAGAGTAATAGTTTTATTTCCTCATTGCTGATTCTAATTCCTTCAATTTCCTTTTCTTCTCATTGCTATAGCTAGCATTTCTAGTACAATAGTGAATACTAGTGGTGATAATGGGCATCCTTGCTTCATTCCTGATCTTATTGGAAAGGCTTCTAGCTTATCTCCATGACAGATGATGCTTGCTGATGGTTTTAGATAGGTACTATTTGTCATTTTAAGGAAAGCTCCATATATACCTATACTTTCTAGTACTTTTTAAAATAGGAATGAGTATCGTATTTTGTCCAAAAGCTTTTTCTTCATTTATTGATGATTTTGGGATATGGTCAGTTATGCTGATAGTTTTCCTAATATTGAACCAGCTGTGCATTCATGATATAAATCCTACCTGGTCATATTGTATGATCTTTGTGATATATTGCCGTAATCTCCTTGCTAGTATTTTATTTTAAATTTTCATGTCAATATTCATTAGGGATATTTGTCTATAGCTTTCTTTCTCTGTGCTCTTCCTTATTTAGGTATCAGCACTATTTGTGTAATAAAAGGAATTTGGTAGGACTCCTTCTTTGCCTATTTTTCCAAATAGTTTATGTGGTATTGGAACGAATTGTTCTTTAAATACTTTGAAGAATTCATTTGTGAATCCATTTGGTCCTGGGGATTTTTTCTTAGGGAGTTCATTAATGGCTCGTTCAATTTCTTTTTCTAAGATGGAGCTATTTAAGTAGTCTATTTCCTCTTCCATTAATATGTGCAATTTATATTTTTGTAAATATTCATCCATTTCATTTAGATTGTTAGATTTATTGGTATACAATTGGGCAAAATAGCTCCCTAATAATTACTTTAATTTCCTCTTTGAAGCTGGTAATTTGGGGTTTTTTTTAGATCAAATTAACCGACGGTATAGCTATTTTGTTGTTTGTTTTTTCATAAAACCAGCTTCTAATTTTGTTTATTAGTTCAATGGTTTTTTTACTTTCAGTGTTATTAATCTCTCCTTTGATTTTCAGGATTTCCAAATTGGTGTTTTATTGGGGATTTTTAATTTGTTCTCTTTCTAGTTTTTTTAGTTGCATGCTCAGTTTATTGATCCGTTCTTTCTCTATTTTATTGACGTAAGCATTTAGAGATATACATTTTCCCCTAAGTATTGCTTTGGCTTCATCCTGTAAATTTTGGTATGTTGTCTCATTGTTGTCATTCTCTTTGATGAAATTATTTATTGCTTCTATGATTTGTTCTTTGACTCACTCATTCTTTGGGATTGGATTATTTAGTTTCTAATTAATTTTTAATCTGTGTTTCCATAGCCCTTTATTGAATGTAATTTTTATTTCATTATGGTCTAAAAAGGATGCATTTAATATTTCTGCTTTTCTGCATTTGGGTCTGAGGTTTTTATGCCTTAATACACAGTCAGTTTTTGTAAAGATGCCATTAAAATGTTATATTTAGATTTTTCATAATGATACATAGAATAAAATTTATATTTCATAATTATATAACATTTTAATTTGAAGCTTTTGGGGACAAAAGTTATCATTGTAGTTATTTTAAGTATTTAATGAATAAATCTAAAAGAACATTGTGCAGTGGATGGAGCCCTGAGCCTAGAGTCATCTTCCTGGTTCAAATCTGGTCTCAGACACTAACTGTGTGATCCTGGGCAAGTTACTTAACCCTCTTTGCCTCAGTTTCCTTATCTGTAAAATGAGCTGGAGAAGGAAATGGTAAAGTACTCTAGTATCTTTGCCAAGAAAACCTCAAATAGGGTCAAAAAGAGTCAGACACAATTGAAAAACAGTTGAACAACAAAGAAGATTATGAGAAGTATATTAAATTATCCTAGGGGTTCACAGCACATTTTTTTCTTTTTTATTGTTGAAAGGAGTTTGTGGAACAAAAATCCTTAAGAAACACTTATCTAGTCTAAATTACTCATTTGACAGATGAGGAAACAGAGAAGTTATTATTTTAACTCTGTCCAGACCATAAGGTATTCAGTATTAGAAGCAGGATTCAAAACCAGATTGTCTGACTCCAAGTACAATTTTTTATACCATGTTGCTTCAGTACTAGGGCAATATGTCCATAAAGTCAGTGAACAAGGATTTATTAAGCACTTACTATTTGCCAGGTACTGTGCTGAGTGTTGAGAGACACAAAGAAAGGCCAAAAACTACTCTTAAGGAGTGAACATTCTATAGCTGGAGATAATATGTAAATAACCAGGTACATACAAGATATATAGTAATTAGATGGAAGGTAATCTAAGAGGGTAGGCTATCATCTGGGAGAGGGGGCAAGGAGGGACTTCTAAAGAAGGAGACTTTGAGCTGAGTCTTAAAGAGAGCCAGAGAAATCAAGGGGCAGAGGTGAGGGGGCAGAGCCTTCCAGGCATCAGATACCTGGATTCCTTTGCCAGTGCACAGGTATGGAGAGTTTTGTTCAAGGAACTGCAAGTAGGCCAGTGTAACTGGATCATAAAATGCAGTAGAGGCAAGGACATGCTGGAGACAGCTCTTTCCAGTGCATCCCATTATTAAATTTTCAGTGTAAGTATTTATACATCAGAAATTGGCAAACACTGTAAAACAGGGTTTGATTTATTGTTTTGCTAATTGTCCATACTTAAGGCAATGGAGGAAATGTTAATAATGTAGATTAAACTTAAAAAAATGTGTCCAGCATACTTTTTTTTCTAGAAGGCTGGTTTAGTGGGGAATAAAATGTGAGAAGACTGGAAAGGTAGGAAGAGACTAGGTAATGACAAGCTTTAAATGCCAAACAAGGGCATTTATGTTTGATCTTGGAGATAATAGGGAGCCAGAGGAGCTCATTGAGTGGGTATACTATGTTTATACCTTCCAAAGAGAAACTGGAAAGTTTTGGAGCAGTGAAGTGATGGGATCATACTTTTGCACTTAGAAAATGTTGAGAGTGTGTGTGTGTGTGTGTGTGTGTGTGTGTGGAGTCTGTGTTTGAGTACACATGTGTGTACATAAGATGTATTGGAAAGAAGCAGGAAAACACTTTGATGGGATATCCTGTTAGGACATTGAAGTAATGGGTGTAACAGGTAATAGTCATCTATGCTAGTTTCATAGAAATATTAATGATAAAGTGGGAATACTTCCTTGCTCTCCCCAGGAATAATACCCTTGTAAAAATTTTTGCCTCTTGTCATTTCTCACTTTTGGAATTTTCATGGATCTTTAGGTGTTTGGAGGAATCCAGCTTTGATTAGGCAATCAAAATAATTCATTCCAGGGTATGGGTGGCTGATAGGCTTAACCTTACCAAAAGGCAAATTTATTGAATCTTAAACTGGCAAAGTGTGGGAGGAGCATTTTTGAGGTGGAGTATCTTCTTGTCCACTTTCCCCCTCCCACCGCATTTTATCCTTTCAGCTAAGAAAATAATGGTGGTCAGTAGCCTGTACCCAATTGCTGAGCCCTGATCTTAATGTAAAGAAATAACATGATAGACATAAATGGTAAAGGTATTTTGGCCAATGGACAGCAAGAAAGGGCAGAGTTTTTTTAAAAAACCTAGCTTATTTTTACAATTACAATATTTTTGGGTTTGGTTGGTTTTTTATTTTTGTTTTTTGTTTTTTACAATTCAGTGTTTTGGTGCTTTCAACAGTGGAGAAATTTGCTTAATGTGTTAGAAAGGAATATCTTTGTTTCTCTGACTTTCAAAAGAAGTACATTTTTAATATAACTAACTTCATCTGTCTTCAGTTTGACCAGTGTGAGAAAAGTAGCTCAGTGTTAATGTAGTTAGCTTGATTTTTGTTTCTCTTTCAGAACAATCTTCATATAGTTATTTTGAGGGGCATTAGCTTTAGGAAAGCAATTCTAGCTCCAGAAGACTTGCTACTATGTTCATCTTCATGCCAGAATGGTTTGTTTCTTTTTATCTAGGTTTTAAAATCTTCGATATAAATCTGTTAGTATTTTTCATCTGATTCAGAATTTAGTAAAGGCTTAAATTTAATAGTGAATAGCAGGGTTCACAAATTCCAGATGGTTATCTGAGACAGACTCTTAAGATTGCTAAAGCCCAAGGTCTGACCTTGAGGAAGTGGTATATAGGCTCACATCTGATAATGTATTTACAGGACTTTGCAATCATTAAAGTAAATGCCAGCTGTTATTTTTAGAAGACATCTTCAGGGCCAGGTCTTGGGTGGAGCAGGCAAGCCCTGGCAGTCTACCCTGGTTCATAAGCAGTGCCAAAAGATCCAGAGCACAATGTGAGTGAAGCTTCAGGAGTTCGTTTAGAAGCTCAGGTAGACCTTGAGAGTTCTATTCCATATCCTTCTCAAAGACACCTGAGCTGTGCTTTAAAGTGGTTTCAAGCATCTGATCATCTGAAGAATTAGTCACCCAAGTTTTCTGAAGATCCTGCATGCTCTGACAAACCCTGAAATGGAAATCCAGAGGAAACAATCTCTGAATTCTGCTCTCCTTAGAATGTGTGCTGCTTAAGGGCCGGGATTGTTTTTTGCCTCTGTTCCTACAACCAGTGCTTAGCACATTGATTGGTAGATATTAAGTGCTTAATAAATACATGTTGATGGACTGATTCATTGCTCTGAAACCTATGCAAATCATAATGGTGAGCTCAGCTGGTCTTTCAGATTTTGAATTAAGAATTTGCTTTGGCTATTTGACTCAACTGTGCAGTCGATTCCTTTGCCAGAGAATAAACCATTCAGTCCAGATTTTAGATGCTTCGTTGCTTTTTCATCTTCTTAATTCAAATTAGTGATGATGTTTTGGAAGGAGTCAACAACTTTAGCAGGACTTTAATGGTCAGGAGTCTTAGTGCTGATTGCAGGAGGGGCCATTCAACCTTAATAGCTGTCATGCCAGTTAAACAAAAGGCTCACCCTGATTACAACTTTGGCAAGCGTGGGGAAGGGGGAGAAAAGGGCAAATAAGGACACGGGGCCAGAAATGAATGCTTGGCTAGGCAGTACAAAAGTTCCTGAGAGCTTTTGTATGTTATAAAGGAGGTGAGTGGCTAAGAGATGACAAGCATCATCATTCTGAGGACTTTTTCATGTCCTTTGAAGTTATGTCCAGTTTTAAAATGTTTTTTGTAGTAATCACTCATCAAGAAATTTTTTATTGAAATCTGCTTGTCTTTTAAAGCCTAACTTAAATACCCCCTCCTCTATCAAACCTTCCTTTATCCTCTCCCCTTACTTAGTTAATAATGGTCTTCCCCTCTTTGACATAATGTGCGCCTTTGCTTTTGCCTCTTAATGTGCTTATCACATATTTATAGTTATTTTTGCATGTGCCATAGAACCTCAGAGTTGTAAGAAACTTCAGAGATACCTAGTTTACTTTATATAGAGAAAGAACTTCCAATTTTGCATAGCTGTTACTGTATTAGGAAGATTTTCGTTACATCACATCAAAATCTGCCTCTGAAGCTTCTAACCATTGTTTCTGGTTCTGCTATCAGAGGCCAGGCAGAACAGATCTAATCCTGGTAGCCTTTCTCTGGACACTCACCAGTTTATCACTGCCCTTAATCAATCATGGTACCTAGAATTGGACCTCATACTCCAAACACGGTCAGATCAAGAAAGAATGTAGCAGAACTCTGTTCCTTCATTCTGCCACTCAAAGCAGCTTGAGATCTCACTGGCTTTTTGGGCTGCCCCATCATACTGTTAACTCAGATTCAGCTTGCAAGCTGCTAAAATAGCCACATCTTTTTTCAGATGAAATGCTTCTATCCTCATCTCTCTCATCCTGTATTTGGAAAGTTTACATTTTGTACACAAGTGTAACCCTTCTCATTTATTCTTACTAAATTTCATCTTATTAGAATCAGCCCACTGTTCTAGCCTGCCATGATGGTTTTGGATCCTGACTTGCTATCTATCCCTCCCAGCTTTATTGCAAAGTTGGTAAATGTCATTTATGCTTTTACCCAAGATAGTAATAAAAAATGTGAAATAGCACAGGGCTAAGCACAGATTCCTGTGCCCTCTGCTAGAAACTTATGTACAAGTTAACATCACACCATTAATGGCTACTATTTGGGTCAAACTATTCAACCAGCTCCGTCACATATCCTTATTATGTATCATAAATTCCACAAGGGCAGGGACTAAATTTTATTTAATCTTTGCATCTCCCCCAGCACCTAGCACAGGGTTTCTTTTTTTTTCTTCTTTTTATTTTTATTCAGACCTATAATTTTATCTGTGTAGGGAACTACCAATGTGGAAATTTCTTCCACTGAAGTAGGAGGACAACTCATTTGCAAATTATAGTCTTAAAGAGTTGCCTCAGGTACTGGGAGGTTAACTGACCACACAGCTAGTATATAATCAGAAGAAGGATTTGAACCCAGGTCTTTTAACTCCAAGGTCAGGTCTCTACTACACTATGCTGTCTCTTATTTCTTGTATGGTGTGTGTGTGTGCGCATGCGTGTGAATGGATGAGTGGAATGCCTACTATATAGAAAATGCAACAGCTGAAATGATAACTAATCATAAATGATGCCAGGCAATAAATGATAATCAGGCAGATGGACCACCCAGATAAATGCTATACAATTTCAAAGAAAAGAAAGTCCATTTCTACATGGGGTCAGGAAAAGCTTCAGAGAGTTGTGGGATTAAAACTAAGCCTTGAAGGTTAGTTAAGACTTAGATGAGCAAAGAGCAGTAGATAGGGCATTCCTGACAAGGAGTATATAGTACTTTACATAGTAAAGTTGTGGAGACAGAAAGCACAGCAAGAGATAGTGAATAAACAGTTGTAGCTGGAGCAAAGAGAAGTGGGAGATAAGGTTGGAAAGATTAGTTTGGGCTCAGTAAAGGGACTAGAATGCCAGGCCAGGTTCAGATTGTATCCTGTAGGCAATGGGTGACCCACCAACCAAAGGTTTTTCAGCATTGGACTATATCACCAAGTGATATTTTAGGAATCTCAATCTGTCAGTAGTGTACAGCCAAGATGTCAAACACACAGCACTCCCACACATGGCAGCAACATTCCTGAGTGCAATCCGAATCAGATAAAAATATAATTGGGAAATGTTTAACAAAATAAATAAAAATACAGGAGGACATAAATAATGTTAATACATAAGCAAATACGCAGCCTGTAGGTGTCCTTATGTACCTTTTCTATTTGACATTACTGCATTACAGTCGTATGTTTCTTGTTGGGCTTAGGATTGTTTCAGAGACTATGATCTGACGTATAGCATATATGATAGATTGGGGAAGTAAGAGATTGGAAAAGGAAGGTGAGTCTGGAAACTGTGGTCATAGTTTCACTATGAGATACAAAGTCTTGAAATAGGGTGGTGGCTCTGGAAATGGAAAGGGATGGGTTTGAGAAGCATTGCAAAGGATGGATCCTGTAAATTGTTACTGATACTGAAATCAGTGACATATACAGTTTTAGTATTTAGAGTGACTGACTTGATCACAAGAAATGAAAAAAATATAGTAAAAACTCTTGAGATTTTTTCTTAAAAACCAACTAATTATTCTAAATGGGCAGTTCTCAGAGTGTGATCCAGGGATCCTTGGTGATCCCCAGATCCCTTTCAGGGTATTTACAAGGTCAAAGATATTTGAATAATAATTCTAAGATATTTTAATTTCTGCTAAGGTGAATATATCTAGATACAACCCACATAAATAAAAACTCTTTGAGTGTCCCCAATGTTTAAGAGTGTTGAGGTCCTGAGACCAAAAAGTTTGAGAACTACTGCTGCAAATATTAAAAGAATTTTCTCTAGAGGAGGGTGGCAGGAGTAATGTGTCCATAAAATATGAATAAATTTTATAGTAACATTTAATGAGTGGGCTTTGCTATATTGGTTTGAATCTGTTGACAAAGAGAACCAATCATTTGCTTTTCTAGAGGTATATTGACTTTTTCAGACCATTAGAATTACATGCAACATATTGGGAAGGTAATTTTGCAAACTGCTTCTCTCTTGGAGTTTGTGCCCCTCATATGAGCCACTTACTCCTTTTCCATCTTCTTACCCATTTCCTACACACAAACACTTGTGAAGAATGAGCATTGTTAGAAGGTGTAGGTTTGTAGAGAGAAATAAATATCGTTTTTTAAAAAATCACCCCACCATTTTGTATTTTTAAGATATGTGGTGATAAAGCAATAGTTTGGCCATGAAAGTGAATATATTGTGTTTTGAAGTGTGTCCTCTGTAGCAGCATGGTACAGTGGAAAGAGCACTGAATTTAAAGTCAGAAGGTCAGGGTTCAAGTTCTAGCTCTGTTACTTGCCTGTGTGACATTGGGCAGGTCGTTTAACTTCTCTGGGCCTCATTATGTTCATCTGTAAAATGAGCTAACCTTTAAAGTCCTTTGTAGCTCTAAATGTATGACCGTCTGACCTCAGATTCCCTTCTAGCTCTATATCTCTTATTTTGTGATCCTTTCATGACAGTTTGTTTTGAATAGATATTTTGCTAGGTTGTTTTGGTTTGCCCTTCTGGTAGTGGTCTGTATGTTACAAACATCACCTAGTCAATCAGAATGACTTGATTGGAGGGGCAGAATTTGTTTGGTTTGGCAGTACATTTTTTATGTTAGTATGAGATGCATTAAAATAATATTCACTTATATATAACAATGTGTTTTTTCCCAGCTGAGAATTTCTTATTCAATTGTGCTAGTAGAACTACTGTATTTTTTTGAAGTTCAGCTACGGTTGAATCTAAAGACCATCGAATGGGTATATTGTCAGAACTGTAGGACTGAGCCTCTTGGTTTTAGGAAGTTTCAGTTCTACCACATTCCCATCTATCCTAGACTCAGAAAGCACAGTCTAGCTTTAAGAGTGAAAATACCGTATGACATTCTGGATTTAGAAGAACTGATGTGTTTACCACTCTTTATAGCTGAGCAGAAGCTAAGATGTTCTTATACTTTTGGTTGCAAAATTTAAAAACCTTTATTTCAAGATATAGTTGTGAAATTTAGCTGATATAGGACACACAGAGCAAATGAGTAGGACTTTTATTAGGAGATTTTTTAAAACCCCACTGAACTATTTTAAGATATCACTGAAACCAATAAGTGATTACTATGCTTGATTAGTTACTTTGTGTTGGAAAGACTGTAGAGATAGTTACAATAATTTCCCTAATCTTGTCCTTATTGGAAGGATATGGTCACTGTGGTGGTTAAGAAATATAAATGGCATTTAAATTACTTCCTTGTTTCTAATGAAAGTTTAGTTTTGGTATACCAACATGATATCGACTGTGTCTATTTACACTGTTCTAGATGCATAAAGGAAAAAACAATTTTTTAAAATAAAAAGCAGATTTGCTACTTGAACTTACTATCCACAGTTGTAAATAACAACCTCCTTCCAGCTTGCTCCATTACCTGTTTCTGTTGCTCAGTATTTTAGTACAGAGGAAAATCTTATGTAATTATACTTGTTAGTTTTTACGTCACTCACAAGCCCAAACTTATGCTCCTTACCAACTCAGGGGTGATCGGCGCTCTCTACTAGTCCCCACTAGTGATGAAGTGTCATACCCAGGAAAAGGAGAGAAAGAGCCTGGTAAAATCCACTGGCCTAGCATCATAGTACACTTGGAAGTGCTAATGCCCTGTTTCCCCTGAAGCAGTAGTCATCTGAAAGTTCTCAATTTGTTGCTTAACTAATGTACAAGATAACCCTAGTTTAAACATTTGCAGTCACACTTTTCAGAATTATTAGAAATGAAGACTAATGAAACATGGTCCCTTTCCTTTCTTGAAATGCTGCAATCTGTTTTTTGTTCCTGCTATTCCATAGAAATTTATCTTTAAGGTCACCACTTACTTCCACCATGCTTATGTTCATATAACATCATATCATTTCCTAAGGGCTTTTCCAACATGTGAAGGTGGTAGCATATGCATTATTATTCCTACTTTATAAATAAGGACCATGACACTCAATGAAGTTTGATACATGGGTAGTAGAAGTCATAATTGAGACTCAGAGTGAAGCTTTCACCCTCTTAACCCCATTGTGTTTCCATCTATACTAGAGGTTCCCAACCTAAGGTCCCTTAACTTATTAAGAAAATTAATTTTGATAATTATTCCAATAAAATTGGTTTCCATATGTGATCATTTGTATTTAATGCTTGTAGAAACATTATTCCAAGAAGAAGTCAATAATATTCACCAGGCTACCAAAGGGGTCAATGACACACAAAATATTAAGGACCCGTGCACTATTTCATGCTGCCTCTGTCCTTTCAAATATGAGATTCTGTGATTGTCACACTTGTACTCTTTTCTGGTCAGACCTTATCTACTGTATTTTGTACAGTTATATGTGCTCCCTATTAGGAAGACATAGGCTAGCAGGAACATAACCAGAGCAGAACAACAAAGAAGATGAGAAACATGGAGGCCATGTTATGAGGACAGTTTGAAGGAACTGAGATGTTTAGTCTGAAGAAGAGAAGACTTTACTGAGGACATGATGACAATCTTATGGTCAAGGGATTAGACCTATTCTTGTTTGGTCCCATAAGGAAGAACTAGGGATAGTGGGTAAAAGTACTAGGCCTGATATAAAGAAAATCTTCCTAAGAGAGGTGGCCAAAAGTAGATTAGGCTGGATTACCACTTGTGTTGGATGTTTTAGAAAAGATCATTGGCCAGATAGAGTTTGGACTAATTTACCTCTTAGGTCCCTTTTAACTTTTACATTCTTTTTTTGTGATTCTCTAGTTTGGTTAGACAGGAGTTTATCTATGATTTTTCTGCAACATTTTATTGTTAGCAATTGAGTTCCAAATCAAAGAGGATGGAGAAGGATTGTCAAGACTAATTTTTGGATTCTCTAGTTGCAGATTTGAAGGATCCATAAAACAACAATCCATATTAACAAGCTTTTATACTCACAGGAGGTGAAATTGTTTTTATCAGTTTGAAGTAGGAGATAGTAAAATTTGTTATCTTGAATAGCAAAACAATATAGATCAGTTGTAGGGCAAGGAGAGGGTGAATTAGAATAGATTTTTAAAGTATCTTTTAATGGCAAGTAAAATAACCAGTGAACCTAATTCTCTAACTTGGTCAATAAAGAATCCTAATTATATAACACTAAGAAACCTCTAGGACAAACTCTACCTGAGTCACCAGAACAGATAAGTATTTAGAGAGGTGCCTTTTCTTTTTTTTTAGGCCAATAATGTGGCAGTTAAATATGCTGTGTTACAGGGTCTTATGTCAAAAAATTGAATAGTGTCTCAGTGTGGTCCAGAACAATTCCTTAAAACACATTTTAAAGGAAGCAGTTAACTTGCTTGATAGAATCTGGCTAATTAGCCCAGATTTAGAGAAGGAACCTTGAAATATATTGAGTCCAACCCTTTCATTTTATGCATGAGGAAACTGATGCCCAGAGAGTTAAAGTGATTAGCCAGAATCACACAGGTGATAAATAGGAGAACTGATGTTGGAACCCTGGTTTTCTGGCTCCAAACATAGTGTCCTTTCACTGTACCACATTATACTTCTAACAAACAATGTTGGGTCATAATAATAGTAATAATTTGTTTAGCATCTTCCAAAGAATGTGAGCTCCTTTGAAGTCAGGTACTGTTTCCTTTTTGTCTTTGTAACACAGTGTCTGGCTTAATAAATCCTTAATAAAGCTACTGAAAATTAGGTCTTGTGACTCTGAAATCCATCATGTGGCCTCATATAAATTAATGGTGTATAATTTGTGACATTTCCTAATTTTAGGAAAGTGACTTAGCCTTTTGGAGCCTCCATTTCTCCATTTAGAAAAATGAGGGAGTTAGATTTCCAACTTTGAAATGCTGCATATCTCTGAGAGGATGAATACCAGAAAATACTGCTTAGCATCCTCATTTTTTGTTAAAATCAGCCAACAAGCATTTATTGTGTACCAGGAGCATGTAACTGATTCATTTTGTTTATAGAAGGATTTAGCTGTGTTTCTAAAGGGACAGAAATGCTGCATACATGTAATCAACCTCAAAATAGCCATTGGAGTGCAATTATAGGCACCTGATAATTAGAATTGAAGGTTACACTAAAGATCACATAACAAGCAGGTTTTATACATTAAAAATATTATGATTAATTGAGGCAGCATAACCAAGATAACATAGTACTTCTAAAATGTAGTTTATTCCATCAAGTTGTCTGTAAGCATTTATGAAGCTTCAGCAACATTGACCTTTGTCAGAAATAGCACATCAGCACTAGCGGTCCCCAGCCGCAGCTCCGTGTGCTGCAAGATTACGGAGTCTGCCTCAAAGGCATAGTAGTGTCATATTCTATAATCCAAAGCCCTCTCAGAATTGCCCTATACACACAGAAAAGGAAAATGACAAATGCTGGAGGGATGTGGAAAAAATAGTGACACTAATGCACGGTTGGTGGAGTTGTGAACTAGTCTAACCATTCTGGAGAACAGTTTGGAACTATGTCCAAAGGCTCGTAAAACTGTGAATACCTTTTGATCCAGAAATACCACTGTTAGGTGTGTACACTAAAGAGATTTTTAGAAAGGAGAAGGACTTACTGTACAAAAATATTTATAGGAGCTCTTTTTGTGGTGGCAAAAAATTAGAAATTGAGGGGATGCCCATCAATTAAGGAATTACTGAACAAGTTGTGGCATGTGATTGTGATGGAATACTATTGTGCTATAAAAAAAAGCCAAGGGGCATGGTTTCAGAAAAACCTGGAGAGACTTGTATGAACTGATGCAGAGTGAAGTGAGCAGAACTAGGAGAACATTGTGCACAGTAACAGCAGAATTGTAATGATGATCAACTGTGAAAGACTTAGATACTCTGATCAATACAGTGATCCAAGACAGTTCCAAAAGACTCATGATGAAAAATGCTGTTTGCCTTCAGATAGACAACTGATGAACTGAGTGTATATTGAAGTATAATTTTTTAAATTTCTTTTTTAAAAAAATCAACAACACAGAATTCCTTTTACATGATTTTAAGTTTAGAGAGTGCTTAAACTTATGCTTTGGAGGAGAGTCAGAGACCTGGATCTAAATGGACTATTCGGTACTAGCTCAAAAAAAGTTAGTTGCTAGAATTGTCTCTGGAGCATCTATAGTCACATCATACTTTAAATAGCTGATGGAGGGGATTCTATGCTGAAAGTATATGCAAAGATCTATCAGCTTTATTGAAATGCTGCTCTATTGTCTATAACTCTGCAAGTGTACTTTATTAAGAAAACGTGCTATGAAAATAGAGTTTACACCAAAGAAAAGGCAGGCAACATTACTTACTATTGTGAAAATTAATAAGACAGTTCTTTTCAATAGTAAATACTCCAGTACATTCAAAATATGAATCAATATTCAAAAGTTTAGTTTACATATATACTTTTAGGACTGTAATAAACCGTATATTCCTACTATTGCCCTGACGTTTTAAACTTTTATGTGGTAGAAAAATACTAACGGTCTTTAATTAGTAACTCTAAAGTATACGGGAATTTTGTAATTTCTTTAGAAACATGATGGGACGAGTTGATTTGTAAATAATAATCATAAACCTGATAAACAGTGAATGGTTGATAACAATAATATGTATGTGGATTTTTTTTCACCACAAATTTAGTAGCAGTTCTCAAACTTATATTCTCCATTTAAGGAAATCCCCACTTTTACCTAGGCCTTGGTTTCTGGCAGTCATAAGCTACCCTTAGAACATTGTGACAGGCAGCAAGGTGAGCGATGTAGAAGCAGTGGAAAGTGTCCAGATTTGGAGTCAGAGCCCCTTGGTTTGAATCCTGATTCTGCCATTTACTACCCTGTGTGACTTTGGGCAGAAACTCTCTGGGCCTCTGGTGACTTGCCTATAAAGTGAGGAGGTTGGACTGCATGACCTCAGAGATGCATTCCAGCTCTAACTCTGTGTTCCTATGACTCCAACCCTTTTTTTAGCGAAGAAGCATTTTTCAGTCATTTCTAGAGACATGTTTAGTAGAAGATAGGTGTCAATGCAAAAAGAAAAATACAGCTGGGCTGTGGGAAGTGGGAAAGCAGCTGCTGCAGTCCGTAGACTCACTCCCATTCAGAGGCTGCCTGCAGTTATCGCACAAGAGGCAAAGAAGCAAGGCTTTCCTTACTGTTGTTTGTGAGTCTATCCCCAATAATACATCCAGTGCAGAACCTGATAATCATTAAGAGTACAGAGAGAGCTGGAGACAAGTGGGAACTTTGTTGTGACAGATCAGTATAGCTACAGAGGTCAGATGAGCTGCTTTTTCTTTCTTTTTAGGGCTCTGTGTCTATTTCCCTGGGCTATTTAGTATTCCCCAAGGGGTCTTGTGGAGAGCTACTCTAAGTCTTGAACACAAAGGCCCTTAGCTATGATGAATCTGTTACAAGGTCAGCAAAGGTTGGAACCTTAACCAAACCTTTCAAGAGACATTCTTTTTCCCTTGGGCATACAAGAATTAGAGATCAGGGAACCCTGACCATAAAACTACCTTGATATCTAGTAGCAAAAGATAGTTATCTCCTGCTTATTTAGAATATGCCACTCTGTTGAATAACAGCTACCCAAAAACCCATGGGTGTCACTAGTGAAAAACCACCTGGGGAGGCTACTAGTGCTAAGAGAGGATGACTTAATAAGAACATAGTTTCTCAATCTGGGTACTTGCTAACCAGTAATATATGAAGACAAACTTACTTAAAAATAATTAGCCCCAAACTGAACCATAAGTAGAGTTCATTGTTTTCATGCTGTGTAATTTTTTCAAAAAGTTGATACTCAGTGGACTTAAAACCTCTTAGTTGTAAGTTATATCATTTTTAAGGAAACTAGTGTTGAAGGACAATAGATTTTAATGATATGTTGGCCCCTAGATCATTTTGTTAAAAGGAATGTTTGGATTCCACTTCAAGGGCTGTTTTCATAGGAATAAAATATTAGTCATTTCCTTGAAGAGAGGCAGAATGGTGAAACAGAACTGGGTTTGGAATCAAGGGGCCTGAGTTCTGTTTCTGAAAGCCACTTATTAGCTTGAGCTATCATGAATTCTACTTTTCCCCCACCAGTTTTAAAAAGAAAATTCTATTTGGAAATGGCCAAGTATTAAGTAATTTGGGGAGGATTAACTTCAGAAGCAGAGACCCATTGATATTCAAGTTTCTATATTCTGGCTGATTGCTCTAGAAAAAATGTGCTATGAGATTGTTGTATTAACACATACTGCTAGCACTACAGTTCCTTGTGCCCATTTTATTAAAAAGTTGATTGACAATAAATATTTGAAAAACACGTAGAGTTTTATCTAAAATCCAAGTATTTGCTGTTAAACTAAAAATGCTTTGTTTTATATTTGACATGCGCAAAATCATATATTTGACACATACAAAAATTAATTCTGAGTGGTTTAATCATAAAATTGTTTTTGAAATTCTTAACTCTTTCCTGTCTAGAACAAAACAAAACAAACCCTGCTTGTAGTACACAGGGAAATATAATCTAAATTAATGTGTAAATTGTATTGTGCGCTAGCTACATGGTCATGTTTCCAAAGTATCTCTGTTTTCTGAGTAGTCTATGTTTGTTTGAGTCCCAGAAATCAACTTTCCTGACCGTAACTCTGTCCTACTGCTGCGTTGAATCATTCAGTTTAACAAGCCCCAGGGATTACTGGGTGATGTATTACTGTCCCAGGAGGGAACATCACACTGCTGTGACACACAACTTGGGGAAGGAAGGTCTGAGCTTATTTTAAATATTTGATCGTAAACAACCTGAAGAGGAAGTAACTGAAAGCAAGTTTGTTTTTTTTCGCTCCCTATTCTTTTCAGCTCAGAGAACAAATGCCTTTCCTTCTAGAGAGGTCTTTACCTCTTTTGATCTTCTGCCAGTTCTCCACCTGGACTAGCCCCACCCTCATCTCCCTATGCTCCCAGGCTCCTGTGAACTTTTGGCTGAAGAAAGTCATGAAATTATTAGAAATTAATGTTAATTTCAGTTGGACCTTCATGGCTGCTTGGTATTCCTTTTTTTTTTTAATGTTAACTTCTCTATTTCATTCCTCACAATGGCTGTGTGAAACCTTGTCTATGTTCCTCAGGCCTTCCCACCCCTACCTCTTCTCACTTCTAGCATTTGACCGCAAGATCTACTTTATTGAAAAAAATCTCCTTTTCGCTATTAAGATTTTTGCATTCCCACACACCTTTCCTGCTTCCGAAGAGCTGCCACTCCTCCTTCCCAAGATTAACCTTTCTACTGGTGACTTTGATTCCCTTTTCTCAAACTTCCCTCAGGATCTTATGCAAAGGATAAAAAATCTAACCCTGGGCCTTAGTAATGCTTCTCTGACCAGCTGTCAGTTTCCAGGGACAGCTTCAGGTAGAATATTTTTGCCTTCTGTCCTGAGGAGTTTCACCTTTCACTTTTTTCTAAACTCCTCTACTATCTGAACCTCGATTAAGATCACTGAATCTCCTGGTTTTTAATGGCCACTGGGCCATCTTGGTTTGTTTTCAGGGATCCATTACATCTAAATCCTAATTCCCTATCCCCTTTCTTCTTAGTTGGCCACCACTATCTAGATGCCTAATTCTTTCTAACCTCTGGTCCCTTTTACCCACAACATATTCTGTACCCTCTAGACCACAAGAGGGTTCACTTGCAAGGGGGAAAGAGATCAGACAACTTCAGAAACAATACGGTAGGTTAATATAATTAGAAGTGTATATTAAAAAAAATCTATCCAGTGCTAGAATGACAGATGCAAGTAAGCTTTCTAATCTAAAGTTATCCAGGACTAGGCTTGCCCATCCTAACCTCCACCGCCCCCCCCCCATATCCTGAATGTGTCTTGTTATCTGGTGGCCCCAGATGAGAATGGCATCTTCTCTTCAGAACACACCCAAGTTAATGATGGGATTTCCCCACTTACATTCTCTGGGCCAAGCTCATTGAGCTATTTTTCCAATCCCAGTCATGAAGTTTCATAGTAGCATGTTAAATAGTCCATGCACAATTACTACATGATAATATGTTGTTAAGTAACTTCCTCCTTCCTCGAGCCAAGGAAATACAAAACGGGTAGTGGTCCTGTCATCTCAAAAAGATCAAAAGTTCAGCTAACATAGCTCACCCCCAAAATTTATTAGCTGCCCTTTTACCCCGTGCTCCATCAATTGTCCCCTTTTTCCCTCACATCTTATATCTCTCCTTCTCCACTGGCTCCTTTCTCTCTGCCTACATGTATGTCTCTTTACTCTTTACTCTTTAAAAACCAAACAAACAAAACTCCCCTATTCTGTAAGCTGTTATGCCTTGTTCCTCTACCAACAAAATACCCTGAAGAATAATCTGTACTCATTTCCTTTATTTTTTCATCATTTACTCTACCCCACAACCCTAGTGAAATCACTCTCTCATCAACAAGAACTTTGAAATCACAAAAATCCAGTGGTCTTTTCTTAGACTCTGTCTTCATTGACCTCTGTAGCATTTAACGTTGTTAACCTCTTTCATGAGACTCTTCATGAAGCAAAGAGAGCCATCTTTTCCTATCTGAGAAGGTGGTACATGTCGATGGAGGAAAAGATGCTTCATGATGTCCTTCAGTGATCTTATCCGCGCTAATAGTTTTGGTTAACAGTTGTATGTGGATAATTTCCAAATCTTTTACCTTCAGCTTTATCCCTTATCCTAAGTTATATAGTCCTGCATTTCCTTTTAACATTATTGCATTTTGCTTTGCCCAGATTGTCCACTGCTATATATTTGAATTCCTAATCAGTTCTCTTATTTGTCTCTTTGGTGAAATTCGCCACCATGGATTGGTGTGTGGGTCATAAAGTCTGCTTTTACAATTTCTATTTTTCTTTCAAATCATCCAGAAACATTTTGCTCTGGTTCTTTTATTTCTTGGAAATCCCCAGGGTCTTTTGTCTTATCAGAGTTGATTCATTTTCATTTGAATAAATTTGAAAGAATTTATGTTCATTAATGTCTGGACTCATTTGGTACTGGATTAGCCCATTTAGATCTGGAGTCCATATTTTCTCATATTATTAATATCCTCCCTATTGGTTCATCTGTTTATGCTTGAAGTCTTCAACGAAGTTTTCTTCTTCCTAGTTTCTTTGGTAATTTCAATCACTTTCCCCCTATATTCCTGTATTGCTCACCTCCTGACTCCTTTTCTCTTTGATGGTGGTTACCCCAGGTCCTGGACTTCAAAGTTGTCTCAGTTTCATCCAACACTGGGGAACTGATGTTGCACCGGCCCTGGTCTCTGCCCCAAAGTGACTTCAGAAGGATAAAAACAGCCCTAATTACATGCCAGTCCCCTTTCTCTCAGCCTAAGAGAAGTATCACACATTCTGATGTCCTGCTCCAGTGCCCTCTGTTCTTCAGTTTTCTGGCTGAATACTGTTATAATAGAGTGCTGTTGTGTTGCAGTCCCAACCTGGGCATTTTGGTATTCTATGGTACAAAGAAAAAGGGGGCAGAGTTGAGTTCTGTTGCAAACCTCAGATCATGGTGGCTAGTGGGCAAGGGGTTGCTGAGAGAGTGTATTAGGAGTTATTAAAAACTGAACACATTTTGTTCCCTACCAAACCACCTGTTCTTCCTGACTTCCCTGTTTCTTTTAATAATGCTATCATTCTTATAGCCACCTAGTTCAAAATCTTAGAGTTGGCTTTGACTTCTCATCCTTTCTTACATCTCCTACCTCCAAGTAGTCACCTACTCCTGCTGATGCTTCATTTCGGGTAGTTATCACATTCATCTTACCCTTTCCATTTTTAAAGACAACATCATAGTTTATGGCCTTTTTTGTTAATTTCTGGACTATCAACCCAGCTCCATAGCTATTTTCATTGTTTTTATTGCTAGTTTCTCTCCCATCCAGTCTATTCCATACATGCAACTACAATATTAATTTTCCTATAGCACCTCTGTGATTATTTCATTTTCCTGCTCAAGAACATCCAATGGATTTCCATTACCTAAATTCGGTAAAGTCTTATAAACTTCTTAGTTTGACATTCATTCTCTAAGCAATTATTAGGCACGTGCTATATGCCAGACACTGTCCTAAGTGCTGAGGATACAAAGACAAATAAAGCAGTCCTTGACCTCAAGGAACTTATATTCTATTGAGACAAATAAAATAAACATAGATAAGTGACAACAAAGTAAATTTGTATTTACAGAGTAATTTTCTTTTTTTAAAATTACTGTCGAACTGACTTTATGGAGGAGAAAATGCAGCAACAATGACTCACAAGTTGAAAAGGTGATCTTGTCTTGAGGATGGTTGAGGCAACCTAAATTTCAGAAGATCCAGGTTAAAGTCTAAGAAGGTGTAAGTGCTGTAGTTATGATATTGAAGGTTCTTGTAGGTAGAATTATCAAATGCCTCAGCATTTTCAGTCTTTTTTGGTGGCTGTTGCATTTTAGACTTCTTTTGTTTTTCTTTTTCATTGCCTTCTGATTTTGTAGAGAGAAAAGTTGTTGAAGCAAATTCTCGAAGCTCCCATACTTTTAGTTGCATGGTCTTCAATACTGCGCCTTGGCCCAGTCACAGGACAGAGGAAAAGACCATGGCGGTAGAGTTGGGGAGACTCTGGGCGAGGTTGACAGGTCCAGAGGACATCGGCTGGCCTCCCCCTACAAAGTAATTTTCAAGGGGAAAGATTAGCAATAAAGATGTC
>CM053624.1:79302853-79358713 GCA_028646595.1 Phalanger gymnotis | reverse complement strand
ATTTTATGAAGAGTCCTGGTCAACTTTCCTCCATCCTATCTATTCCTGACTTTCTGGACTTCAAAATCATGCCTCCATGCTGGGTACCACTTCTCTCCCCACCATCTTTTTAGATCCATCCTCTTCAGATCATTTTTATGTATTGTTTTCCCTCATTAGGATCGAAACTTCTTGAAGGGAGACACTGTCTTTGTTTTTGTTTGTCCTTGTGTCCCAGTGTTTATCACAGTGCTCGGCATATGTAGTAAGCATTTAATAAATATTTGTTTCCTTCCTTCAAGAGGCCATGGGATTTGCCAAGTAAGAGATCATTGTTAGTCTTGGAAAGAGAAGTTTTGGTTGAGTGATGAGATCAGAAGCTAGATTGCATGGGGTTGAAAAGTCAAAAGACAGGAAATTGAACAGTAAGTATGGTCATCTTTTTCTAAGAATTTGGCTGTGAAAAAAGAGAGCTGTGAGATAATAGCTTGAGGGATAGTAGAGTCAAGTGAAGGGTCTTTTTTTAAATGATACAGGCATCTTTGTAAGGAGTATGTGAGTCAGAAGAGAGAAGGTAGATGGCAAAAGTGATCCAAGGTTAAGATTTAGCAAAGTGTAAGCAGTAGTAGGACAGGGGAAAAGGGATTCGAGAGTAGAAGATATTATAAAACTGATTAACTGTGGGGTTAGGATTGAGAAAGGAAGAAAATAAAACTCAAGTAGGAATGATGACCTGAAAGTTAGAAGAAGAGTGAGGCACAGGAAAAGATCAAATGATAAGTCATGGTCAGAAAAATTTAACTTCTTGATCATGAGAGTTAAACACCTAGGGATGATGGTGAGATCAAGGGTAAGTCCATCTCTTGTGTGTGGAGAGATGGTGTAGTAGGTCATGGAATCTAAGGAAATTGATAAATTGGGAGGCCAGAGTGGTTGAGGGTGCACAAACATGTATATTGAGATTCCCAAGTATAAGGACAAGGGCTGTGGTAGAAAGAAAGACTGGGAGCCAGATACCTTTGAAAAAGAGAGAGAGAGAATGATGGAGGGCAGAAGCAGGAGGTGGGGGAGGGGAAGCAGTAGGTAACTGCAGCTAGAATGTGGAGAGGATGATATATCTTAACAGTTCTGTGTGTGCTTTATGCTCCAGCCAAACCGAACTACCTTCTATTCCTCGTACATTACTTGCATTTTCCTTCATTGTGACTTTTGTTCATGTTGCTCCCTCGATTTGGAATGTCTCTCTCAACCCTTTTCTTCTTCCCCGACCCAGTCTCCACTTTGAAATCCTATGCGTCCTTAGATGTCTAACTCAAATACTACCTTCTCCATGAATCCCTAAGACTGAAGTGATCTCTCATGCCTTTGAACTCTTATTTTGGGGGGCTTTTAAATCACTTTTGTGGCACTTAAAGTATTATTTTGTATTGCAACCTTTGTGTATTTATTTTTCATAAATCATATGTTCATGAATGGCAGAGACTGTCTTGCACAACTTTGTAAACCCTTACTTCTGCCTACTACAGTGCCTTAAATGCAGTAGTGCTTGATAAATGTTTGTCAATCTAATGGAATAATGTTTTCAAGATAGGCTATGTGCCACTTTTCCTAAGTTAAGAGAAGATGACTGAATGCCAAGCCAAACAAATAGCAGTGATTTTGCTTTCAGTGAAGTTTGCCTCTTCAGAGTAGAAAATATTTCAAGGAGGCACACACTGAAGTGATATGTTTTCCTGCAGATATCTTCCTCTTCCAAGGAAAAGAGTTCTGCTCTTTTGATTTGTTCTTTTGATCTCCACTCTTGCCTCAGAGAACACGGTTTGTCCCAATAGGATATTCTAGGTAATATGACCCACTTAGGAAATACGTGGTGATTGTGCTTGCTTCCTGATATAACCTTTTCTGGTGTATGGTGGCATGGGAAAGGGCCTCTCAGCTTGGTGCTTTCATTTTCTCTATTTGAGTTGGTTAAGTAGACCCAAATTGTGTCACTGAGAATTTGACCATAAATAGCATAAATATGGTGACAAATTTTTTGTTTAAAAATATTTTTCATAATATTTAGAATACATAGAATTTTCTTTCTTTTTAACATCATTGGTGTACTTTGTATATATGTGCCTGGAGAGTCCTATAAGTTGCATATTATCTAATGCCAAATCTCTCTTGTTGAGGGTTCTAGGCTTTTCAATACTTTCCTCATCTGTAGTTGTATTCACAGTCCTGCTTCAGATCTTTAAGCTTGGCTTATTGGAACAGACATATAATTTGAAATAATCCTATGGAATAAGTTAAACAAGTTAGATGTCCTTGTGGAAGTTTCCATGGTTGCTTAATTCAGCTAGGAGGAGCTTTGGGAAGATTTAAAACTGTTCTTTGGAAAGTTTTAAAATCTTTTAGATTAGGATGAGGAATTTTAGGAAAACATAGTATTAAGAGGAGTAAATTAGTGAATGTCCGTAAATGTTTCTAGCTTAAGAATTTGCTATTAAAAGTGTACTACTAGGGGCAGCTAGGTGGCGCAGTGAGTAGAGCAGCCCTGAAGTCAGGAGGACCTGAGTTCAAATGTGGCCTCAGACACTTGACACAGTACTGTGTGACCTTGGGCAAATCATTAACCTCAATAGCCCTGCCAGAATGCAAAAAAAAGAAAAGAAAAAAAAAGAAAAGAAAAAAGAAGAAAAAGAAAAGTGTACTACTAGGCTCCTAATGTTGTATATATATACTGGGTAATGCATATGTATTCATCTGGAGCCATTCTTCAGTTGCCAGAATAGAATTTCTGTTTCTTATTTATAAAAGCAGTTTTAAGTTTGGAACGCTTTTGAACTGTAAAATGGTTTTTTAAAAGATAATGAGAGGTTGTGAAATGTGAAGTGATCTGTAACTATTTTAGTGAATTTGGAATGTAAAGTGTTTAAGCTAGTTTGCTCTTGCTCTGTTGAATATTACTGGATATTTTTAAAATAATTATGTATTGTGCATTCTTATCTGCTGTACTTGAAAGAAAAGATATTGGTTGGTAATTTTTCATTGTACTTGAGATTTCATCAGAATTTTTCTTTTTCTGGAGAATAAAGATTACTTATGTAGATAAATTCCTAAATGACAAAATTAATGGGTATTACAAGTAATTCTATAAATGTAGGGTTTTTTAAAAGGAGGGATTAAAAATAACTATAGCAAGATGCCTCTCACTTCAAAATCACGTGTAGTAGTAATTAATTTAACAATATTTTTATTTAACAAAATGATTTGGTAAATGTTAACTTGAGGACTATTTATTACCTGGCAAATGGTTCACAAATTTGAAATCATGTTCCATAATAACAGTGCTATGACAAAGCAGTGCTTCTGGAGGAATGATGTTATAGGCTGGATTCTGCTACCACACAGATGTTGTCATTTGAGAGTGGGAAAAGTGCAGCTCAAATTAAGGGATAGTCAGGAAACTTGGGAGACGCAACTTACAGAAGGGCCCCATTCTCCCTCTTACCCAGTGGTTTCTCAGTCAAAGGTGCCTTTCTATTTGTGGTCAAGTTGTCATTAGTTCTGTGCTAAAAGTATTGAATGTCTTACAACCTTCCTCAAAGCAGTAGTTAGAAAAAAATCATCTTTTAATATTACTCTTTCCACCAAATTTTCACTTAGTCTTTAACTTTCCTCTTTATAGGGGGAGATAAGGGAGAGACTGCTGAAAGATAGAAATTTTTTTTATTTCATTGACCTCTTTCAATTCAAGCTGCCCTTCTCCAAGTAATAGACAGCAACCAGATGTCCATGCTAGTGCTTTTTAGGTCTTCTAACAATTCAGTGCTACTGACAACCATGAATCATGTTTTCCCATTTGAGATCTTTGGTAGAAATGGCAGAGTTTGTTTGTAGCAACTCATTTCTGGCCTCTTGCAAAGGATTTCTAAAAATGATTATCAGTCAGTAAACACAGATTAAGGGCCTGCTGTGTGCTAAAAGCATTATGGAGAATGCAGAAGTAGAAGGCATGGTTCCTCTCCTTGAGGCAATCCATTGGGAGGGGGGGGAACCATGTGTATGTGAAACAACTTAGAGAACAGGACAAGGCAGTATATAATTAAGTGCTAAATTGTATGGTATATGCTAAAAATATAATAGAAATTCAGGGGAGATGATCAGTATGGGTTGGGACTAATCGGGAAAGACTTGGTTATGGGATAACTATTCATAGATGAGCATGTTTCTCTTTTTAGGACTAATCCTAGCTCTATTTCACATTTTCCCATTATCACAGAATCACAGATTTTGGGAGTTGAAAGGGCCTTCAAGGCCATCTGATTCAGTCCATACCTGAAAGCAGTCCCTACTATATAACACCTAATGAGTGATCATCCGCCTTCTTCTGGAAGACCTCCAAAGCAGGAGCTCCCACTCTCCAGGCAGCTGATTCCACTTTCTGACAGTTCCAGTTGTTAGAAAGTTTGTCCTTACATCAAATCTAAGCTACCTATTGCTTCTAGTTCTGCCTGCTGGGGAAAAACAAAAATAAAAATAGAACAAATCTGCTGTGCTAGTGTTCAGACAAATGGTAGGTAATCATTTAAGGCAAAAGGAGTATCTGTACGTGGACCATTCCTCTACTTTTTGTATCTTCCAGCCTTTACAGTATTGTGTCGGAATGAAAGTGACCTGCCAAACCCACTCAGGTACAACTCTTTCCCATATAGGAAATGCTCTCTGAAGCTGGGAGCTGTCCACAGCTGAAGCTCATTAAGGAAAACAAGGAAGGTAGGCTTAGCAAGACACAGCTGGGTTCAAAAGGACCATGAGCCAATGTTCCTATATTCAGATATTTTGTACAAACTTAAGCTATCATACTAGCCTATAAATAGTCCTTTAGTGCCACTGACAGAAACGAAATCTTAGGCAAATTGATCAAGGGTCCCACGTCCTCTAGCATTTCATGTTTTGGTCATTTTAAAGTTCTTATGGCCTCCTTTCTTAGTTCATTTATTCCACCCTGATTCATAATGATATCTCCTCTGAACAGCTTGTAGTTTACATAGCTGTAAAAATTCCAGTATTTACTAAATAAGGATCCTTCCATAGAGAATTTCATCTTTACAGTTAAAATATTTGTAAACACATCACAATTTAGATAAAGTGGAGCAGCATAGCAAGACTGCTACTTTGGTAATAGAGAAGGCATTTCCTAAAGAGCAGTCTGGTAATACTGGGCTCCTGGTACTCCCTTGAAAGCCAGTGGGAATTTTGTGCCCAGATAAAGGTGCAGAAATGGGCAGAATGGCTTGCTTTGTTGTGTAAATGTTGGGGCTCTTGGAAAGCAAATACTGAATTACCATTGGGCTTCATTTTTTTTTTCATGTTTTCAAAGCACCACTTTGTTCTGTGAGATGAAAGAGGCTGGTGGTCCTGAAAGATGTTTTAGGACTTTCAGCCCTTAATATGTGAAAGGAAATTTAGCCAAGTTGGGCAAACTTCCCCCCTCTCCAGCTCTGCCACTTTCTATGGAAACAACATCAATCTCCATCTGTTTGTGCTTGGACTATATTGGGGCAAGGGAAGCCATCATCATCCTTATTCTCTCTGGTGAATAGAGATAGAATTTTTACTCTTCCTTGCATTTGGTGAAGAATTGGGTACTCCGTGGAGCATGAAACGCAGAATTTGCAGATCCACCATGTTGAGCTGTTGGCAGAATCAAGAGGACAAAATATCCATTGAATCTTTTCATTCTGGATCTCTTTTTGGATTTACACCTCGAGGCCACATTGCCAGAGATCTTAAAATGTAAATAATAATATTGAGATCTGGCCTCATTTAAACTCTTCTTGTACTTACCCAGAGGACAAGATTTTAAAATTGGATTTAGAAGTATGAAATGAAAGATACCAATTACAGTGGTGGAATCTAGTCATAAATTTTAATCCAGCTTTTTATTAGTTGCAAGATTGCCTTGTATTATGGTGACTAGTGATATTATTGCTAATCTATTGAAGGCTTTTCATTTTCAGATGGGTTAAAAAAGATAAAGCTGGGTTTTTTTGTGTTTTTTTAAGTTTTGGTTTGTTTTTTTTTTTACTCCTATCATCCTGCCTAAAAATGTAGGTCTGCCATTGTTTCACCATCCCAATCCATTGTTGAAAAAATGTCTGCCTTATCAAAGGAGAGCGTGCCTAAGATGGGTGCCAGGTGTTTGTCCTAAGCCATCCTCAAATGTAACTCTCAAATAGGAACTGTTCAATTGAGCATTATTGCTAGGTCACCAAAAAAATATGATCCAGACGACTTAAAGTAAATCTTGGACTTGTGTGCTTTAGAAGTAAGACTTAACACTTTAACTTTTCTGTCAGGATCAGCATTGTGGCAGATTTGAAATTCTGTTAATTACATTTTTTTAATAGTGCACAGTGAACAAAAAGTGGGTTTGATTGGTAGATAACAATTCTTCATTACTTTTATACAGTTCAAATTTTGTAGATACTAATACTACCATCTGGAGGAATACATGACAAGCATTTGAATTTTGTAGTAGTTGTGCTAAAAAGGACTGCTTTAAAAAAAAAAGCCCAGTAGCATTAAGCTATTTGCCTTCTGCCAATGGTAAGCATAGTTGCCACTCACAATAACCTGTATTCAGTACAATTGTGAATGTTCAGTTTCTGCAGGGGTATGTGTGTAGTGTTTATGTGTATTTTTTCCCCAAACCAAGAAGCTCTGTTTAAATATTATATTTTCCTCAAAGAGTTAATGAATCTCTAAATAAGTAATTAGACCACCCACATCTCGCTAGTGGAGCTGACTTTGGGGGTTTATGCTATTTTGATTTGATGCTTTTAAATGAACAATTGTATTACCAGACATTCCTTGAGTGTGTCATTTTTACTAAAACTTACCATTATATTAGAGATCATTAACTGTTTTCTTTCCTTTTTACCGCAAAAATACACCTGAGATATGAGAAAGTCAACAGTGGAGGTCATTACAAAAGATTAAAATTGTGCTTGTTTTACTTACACACACACACACACACACACACACACACACACACACACACGTGTTATCTTGTAGCAGTTTATCATGGTGTCTTAAGCCTGACTTGCCAGCACGTAGGAAGTTTGTTTTGGTTTCAGAATGTACTTTGCCCCATGGTAGCTGGCAGGGTGCAACACTATTGACATCACTGTGTTTCAAACAGAAAATTAACAAGTAGCTACTGTTGTGATTACAGATTGCCTTCCCAGTCCCTGTGAGAGAATGCTTTCTCTTTTGGACTACAGCACTTCTCGGCCCCTTCTTACCATTAAATCAGCAAAAGGCGGCTGCCAACATCAGGATGAACACCAACAAAAGGCCAAACAGTAGAAAAATGTTAATAAGGAGAAAATTTTTCTTTGCTTTCCAAATTGATGGGAAAGATTTTTTAAAAATCCCAAAGTAACTTCTCTACCCTACAGCTCCAGTAAAGTTTCATTAGGTTAGGTTCTGGAGATACCTGATCTGTCTAGAGCTGTTGTACATATAGGAAGAATAACCTTCCTTGCCCTCTTGGTAAATCTCTGAAGAATTGCCAAAGGAAAATAAGGTTAGAACAAATTAACCACTGTTTTCTCCCATGATTTGTCCCTATTTCCAGAATTTGAGGTATTGAGTGAATTTATAAAGAGATTTATACTGAGAAGCTCAACCTAATACAGAATAGCTGTCAAGTGAGCAATTTCTATTAAATCACTTTGGAGATTAAAAGGCAATCTGGGCTCCTTGTGGGAGTTCCAATGAAGAACAGATGCCTCTGGAATAAGATTTTATTTATTTATTTGTTTGTTTATTCATAAGGCTGTTGAATGTCAACTCCTCCTTGAGATGAATGCAAGATAATACTAAAGAATATGTTTACGTGTCCCAAACTGCAAATTCTTTACTAACCTATAGCCATTGAACCTTGTATGAAACCTCAAATAAAATGTTATGAAATGAGGTAGTGGCTTGTAGTGATTATGATTCCTAGATATATATAGATATATATCTATGTATCTATATATATATATATGTGTGTGTCTGTCTGTATGTATGTGTATATATATATATATATATACATATATATATATATATATATTCCTAGTCTCTTTCCTGAGCTACAGACCCACATCACCAACTGCCTTTTAGACATCTCTTAACTGGATATGACATATATATCTCAAACTCAACATATCTAAAACAGAACTCTTCCCCCAAAAGCTCTGAAACCCTTCCTTTCCTGAACTTTCTTATAGTTGATGGTGCAACTGTCCCCCAAGTCACCCAGGTGCAGAGAACCTCAGTGTCATCCTTGAGTCCTTGTTCTCACCCCACATTTTCAATCTGTTGATGAATCTTGTAATTTTTGCCTTCCCAGCATGTCTCATATGTCTTCTTCTCTCCACTCACACAGCCATCGTCAAGTTCAGGCCCTCCTCTTACCTGGACTATTGGTCATCTTCTCATTGCTATCCCTGTCTCAAATGTCTCCCCATTCCAGTCTGGCCACCATTCAGTTTCCAAAGTCATTTTCTTAAAGCAAATTCTCAGTAAATTCTAGTGCTCCATATTTACCTATAGGATCAAATGAAGTATTCCTTTGGGTATTTAAAGCCCTCTCAACTTCCTATCTTTATAGTCATATCATACTTTACAAGTATACTATACTTCTTATGTTTTACCCCTCTTCAGACTCTGTGATCTAGCTGGCCTATTTGCAGTTCCTCGGCCATATCAGTCCATCTCCTGTCTCTTTGACTTTGCCCACTGTTCCCAATGCCTGGAATGCTCTTCCTCCTCACCTCTGCCTCTTAGTTTGCCTGGGGTCCTTCAAAACTCAGCTTCAATTTTATCTTCTACACCTTTCCACCTTCCATCCCAAGTCCCCTTGTGCTGCTAAGGTTTTCCTGCTGAGATTACCTTCCCTATTGTCTGATTATATTTCTTGTATGTACAGAGTTATTAACATTTGGTCACCTTGAGCTCCTTGAGGGCAAAGATAGTATTTTTGCTTTTCTTTATATCCCCAGAGCAGTCTCTGCCATATAATAAGCATTTAATAAATGCTTGTTGGCCAATTGATTAGTAAAACGTTTTCTGAAACATTGTGAGCTTACATAATATATATATATGTGTATATATGTAACTGATTTTTATAAACTTTTCTGGATTAACTAAACTCCTTTCTTTCTCTATTCTCATATTCTTATCAAGGATATAGTAATAGATTAAACTTTGATCAAATTGCCACTTTTATAGGAACTCTATTGAGGACATAAAGTTGAAATTGATGATGAAAGTAAAATTTATTTTTTTAAGTTATCTTTTGATTTTACTTGTATGTGTTATCTCTGTTCAGCATCACTTAGGAATAATTAGGTGGTTTATAGTTTGTTTGGCTTTAGTAGTTTAATTCTTAGATTTTTTTCATTAGACTTTTACTTGCCTCCTTGAAAGTTGGACAGCAGCACGTCTGATAACAAGATTCAAAGAACCTTGTTACCAACTTTAAGAAAGGAAATTGAGAAGTGAGTTGAGAACTCAGTCATTTCACCTCCCTTAGGATCTTGGGTGTGGAGTTGCATAAATAACAAGATACTAGAAACCGAGCATTTCATTAGCAAAACATAAACTTTACATGTTCCTGGACGCTTTTGTATCTGTTTGCATTTGGGTGACAGGTGGACTGGTTTATCAAGTAACTTATTGAAGGGATATTGAAAAAGAACATGGGAGCATATTAGTATTTATAGCTACCATTTAAACAGCATGTGCCATTTACAAAATGTCTTACTGCTCTCTCTCTCTGTCATCACTGAACTGCAACCTGATCATATGGTTTGTGTGTATAGTGACTGTCTGTGACCAAGTCTAGGAGGTAGAGAAAGGGTGATGGAGACTATTCTCTATTTCTTCATCTCCCCTGTCACCACCACTACCATCTTCTCCTGGAAGGAGCCATACCTGGGATGGAAGTAAAATGCCAGATGTAGTAAATGCAGATTTCATAGCAGCAGAATTTCATTTTCCTTACCCTAATTGGATGGTTGTGGCCTCATGGAGGATTTCTGCTGTCTTCACCTTCTCTGTCATTCATTGATTATTTTTCATCAGCAATGAAAATAATTGCTAGATTATGACTTCTTGAAGACAGGGAGACTGGCTGTCTTTTCTATATCCTTGAATCCTCTAGCATCTAATACCATGGCACAGTAGGGGGGAGCCAATAAATGTTCGATGATGACAAACTGATTCTTATTGTCTCTTTGACCTGTTAATCCTTATTTCTGAGAAATAAAGACCCAATGAATATTTAGCCTGTTGCGGATTCTGGGTGTTCTGAGAAAGAATATGTCATTATTGTTGACATCATAAATGAAAAGTTATTGAGAACCGAATATTTACGAGATCTCATACATAAAATAGGAATGTCACATTCCAGTCATCTTAGATGTTCTAGATACACACACCTGTATGTGTACACACACACACACACACACACACATACACATGTTTTATGTCAAGTACAAACACACAAAGAGGTCATGCTTTTGTGTCTGATGCATCAATTATGATTATTAAATAGTTTGATTTAAAATGAATTAACCAACCAGATAATGTATCCTGAGCTTTATTGAGACCCCCTGACTATAGATTTAAGAAAAGTGGTAAGAGAAACCAAAAACTGTTAAGGGAATCCTAGTTGTCTTGCATGGAAAAACCTGCTTATTTCTGAACATTGGAAATTTAGGGAGGATATGGGCTTTCTGAAAGCCTTTTAGAAGTGTGCAATGCTTACAAACCATTTCTACAGTTTCATTTCTAATTGTTCTGCTTGGTTTGCTTGTAGCACTGAAGTTGTAACGTGTCTGGTCACAATAGAATCACACATACATACACACACACACACACCTCTGTGTGTAAATATGTATGCACATACATATGTACGTATATATGTGTACATGTGTATATATATGTGTATACATATATATATATACATGTGCATACATGCACATGTGTGCGTGAACACACACACACACTGCAACTTTATTCCAGCTCCAGCAGATGATCCTGTTTGGTTATTTTACCAAATCAGATTAAAGTGAAGAGTTCCAAAGAAAAATAACTTCTTTTTGAGATGTGAACAGAAAAGAACCTAGAGGAGTCTGTTAACTTTGCCATTGAGCCCATGACAACTCAGCCAAATTGAGCACACCTCAATAAAGGCCAGTCCCCATTGCCAACAATTTATTAGGGAATTTGTACTTTGCATTTATCTTCTGTGCATTAGATCATACTTTACCCATAAGTAACAAATACAGCTGCTATCTTGTGGTTAACTTTTTTCTTTTTCTATTCAGAAAGAAAGTCAGCTGATCGGTAGGACAGTATCATGCTGCTCACTTGCGTGATGGGCAGGAATAATAGTGGTTCACATCAATGTTAGTTTCTTTACCATTTCCTTTATATAGCATGCCATTTTTCCAGAAGAGAATGGGAAGGGAAAATGTGTGTTCCATGTAATTTTGAGAAAGCAGAATATTTATAGGACAAATGCAACAGCAGAGAATTTTCAGTATTGAACGTATAGGATAAGGGCTGCACACTGATGTCATTTTCAAGTATGTGATCTCAGAGTTAGAGAAAATTGACTCCAAGTCACAGCAGCTTTAAAGAGCATAGCTCAAGGACTTGTAGCCTATTACGTAACACTCTGCAGCGAGGAAAATACAGGCTCTTCCCCCAACACTTGACTTGTTTTCAATTTCTGATTTAGTTACTTGGCAAATTCTTGGTATCCTGTAGTGGAGGAATGAAAGAAGAGGCTTCCAATAAAAGAGTGTGCTTCCAAGGGCACCAGCCAATGAGAGATCGTCAGGGCTGGACTGGCATTGGGTTTCTTATTGTTGTTGGGCAGGGGGATTAGAGTTCGGAAAGACAAGAGACTTGAAAAACATCATATGATGTTTATGGAGATTTCCTCAAAGGGAGTTCCTCTTTTGGCTGTTGATGCCAGTATCTTAAAAGACTGTGATTTTATAGCGCAAACCTTTTCCCCTCCCTCCCAGCTCCATGTTAATCATTTCAGTTTGGCTAGCAGTTTGCAGGGTCTGAAATCAAGAGCTAGCATTGGTTTCTTCGGGGGGAAAGTGATCCCAATCGGCCAAAGCAGAAGCCAAACAGACCATAATTGTTTCTTACCCCACAAGGGGATTTACCCCTTTTGAAGGTGTGGGTAATTTTGACAGGACTCTCCTCTGTAGCAGGATAAGTGGCTGGGAATCGCTTCTTCCCCTGGGTGAAAGCAAACACAAACCCATCTTTAGTCTCATTTTAGAACAGACCCCAGAGTGTCTTTGAAAATAAAAGCGCTTGGGCATTTCTTCATTCTCCAACCCCCTCCCTCCTAGTTAGGAGACTCCAGTTTTCCCACAGGGTACCCCCTGCTGTTTCTTCCATTCTTGACTTTGGTTTATTGTCCCAGAAGCTAAATTAGGAGGATTTCAGCTTTAGAGTTTCTACTGAAATAAGGGTGGAAATGGGGGTGGGGTGGGAGAGACTGGAGAGAGAGAGAGAAGTTAGGGGTCTAAGTGAAAAGTTAGGGGAATACCAGAGAAGCACAAAGTTGCCTCTTTTAAGCTCCACCTTTCTTTGTAAATGAAACCTCAGTTGCTAAACTTGAATGTTTTTCCTGCTGTTTAGTTCAGAAATGATCAGACTATTCAGAGTAGCATCATATTGCCTAATAAGAGGCATGCCCCCACTTTGAAAGAAAATGACAAGGCTCATGAATCTCTCTCTGGCCCCTAAATTTCTCCTGCCCATCTTGGCTGTTCCACTTACTTGTTTTGTGTATTCTTTCCCAACCACATCAGACCCCCAACCCACAGACCTCCTGCCCTCATATGCAGATGCCTTTCCTAGGCAATCAATCATTTCAGCATGAAGGTAAGAAAAAAGATGGCCAGATGGCACTGAAAAATATGCCTTTCTTGTCTAGTTACAAGCCATGAGATTGTAGGAAAGAATGGAGAGCAGCACCACCTCAAGGGAAGGAAAAGTGCTTTACTTAGTAATTCCAGTTTTAGAGATCTACCAGAGAGAGATTTTCTAAATTGAGGGAATGGGTTTTCTGGTTTGGCTTTTCCCAGCATATAGACCCATGGACCTCCATTACCTTGGAAGAGCCTATTTACCAAAGTGTGGCATGCATATCAATAAGCACGTTTGGAGACCTGCGGGCAGGATTCAGATGGTAACTTTGGAAAATGTGGCTTCCCCCAATTGGCTGCTCTCTTGCATCTGCTACTAAGCCTTATGGTTGCTCAGCTTTCCAAATGCCTGACCCAGTTAGGAACACGGAAGAGAGCAAAAATTACATTGGCACAAAGAGTATGACACCCCTTCAGACAAGGATAGAGAAACATCATCCTCAGCATGGTATAGTGGAAGGAATACTGGATTTAGAGCCAAATGACCTGGGTTAGAAATCTGGCCATTTCACAGTAACAGCAACCCTGTGTGATGATCAACTATGATTGACTTAGCTGTTCTCAACGTTACAATGATTTAAGACAATTCCAAAAGGCTCATGATGGAAAGTGCTATCCCCATCCAGAGAAAGAACTATGGAGTCTGAATGCAGATCGAAGCGTACTGTTTTCACTTTTTTTGGTGGTGTTTCCCTTTTGTTCTGTTTCTTCTTTCACAATATGACTATTGTGGGAATATATTTACATGATTGCACATGTATAACCTATATCAGATTGCTTGTCGTCTTGGGGAGGGGGGATGAGAGAGAGGGAAGGAGAAATAATTTGAAAATCAAAATCATATAAAAATACATGTTGAAAACTATCTTTACATGTAATTGGGGAAAATAAAATACTGTTTACCCAAAAAACCAAATAAATAAAAATTTTAAAAAATCTACTTACTACCTCTGTGGCCATGGGCAAATCAGTTATATAGGGTCTAAGTTTCTTCATCTGTAAAATGAGGGATTTAGATATGAAGACCAGGTCTCTAAGCAGAGACTTGATGACCACTGTTAGTGAAAATGTAGAGGGGATTGTTAGCCAGTTACATACCTTATGAGATGGTCTCTGAGGGAGGTCCCTTGCAAGTTTTAGATTCTGGAATACTGACTAGATTATCTCTAAGGTTTCTTCCAGTTTAAATACTTATTATTTTTACACCCTAATACTCATTTTGAATTGTGATAAAAGATACAATGACACCACTGCCTTTTGACAGGTTATGCACTTTTATGGTGTTTGTATGTTCTTAAGGCACAATCTACCTCCTGCAGAGAACATTCATTAGGCTCCCTATAGAAGAAACCAGATAGCTGCTCTGGCAACCCTTTTTGCCACTTTGAAGGCCCAAACGTAAGTGTTGACGGTTTTCAAGATTATTTTCAGCATCCAGATCACTAACATTGGATGATTTTGATCATGCAAATGATACATAATAGAAATTAAGAGACTTTTCATTTCAGACTAATTTCCTCATAATCACAGGGCTAGAGACCCTGTCCTTCACTCCTGATCACCTGAATGCCATTCCTCTCTTTTTATACATCTTTAAAACCCAGTTAAAGCCTGTTCTAGGAAGCCTTCCCCAACTTGCCTCAGCCCTCAGTGTGCCTTCCACTTATGTGTATTTATTGATAATTTATTAGGTGGTCTCATTCTGTCCCCTCTTCTCCAGCAAATTGCCCTCTTTATCCTACTCTTTCTAATCTTCAGTCTCAACCTGGCTGTTTCCTTGCTGTCTAACAATAACACTCATGTTTCCCTCATCCTCAAAAAACCCTTACTTGATCCCTCCGTCAATGCTAACTGTTGTCCTATATCTCTCCTCCTTTTTGTGGCTCATCTACACAGTGGCTCTACTTCCTTTTCTTGTCATTCCCTTCTTCAACTCTGCAGTCTGGTACCAATTTTTTCATCCAATTGAAACTGCTCTCTCTAAAGTTACCAGTGATCTATTAATCACCAGATCTAGTGGCCTTCTCTCAATCCCGTCTTTCATGACGTCTCTGTGGTCCTTGACACTGTTGAGCACCTCTTCTCCTTGATAATCTCTTCTTTCTTGGTTTTCATAACACAGCTCTCTCCTGGTTCACCGTTGCCTTTCTGAACATTGCCTTTCTCCTTTGCCAGGTCCTGCCTCCCCCAAGACTGTGTGTTGGGCCGTCTTCTCTTCTCCCTCTAGACTAGTTTACTTGGTGATCTCATTAGTTCCCAGTGCTTCAACTATCATCTCCATGCTGATCGCCTGCTAATTCAGCTCTAACCTCTCCTGACTTCCAGGTTCTCTTCTCCCAACTCCTTATTGGTCATTTAGAACTGGATGTTTACATCTAAACTCAGACTGTCCAAAGCTGAACTCCTCCCTTGTCTTAAAGCCTAACTTTCCTATTGTTGGTGAGGGTGCCACATCTCAGACCCTCAGTCTTGTAAACCTAGGTGTCATCCTAAACTCGTCCCTCTCATTTCCCCTATATTTAATCTGTTGCCAGTCTTATTGATTGTACCTTTGTAACATCTGTATTATGGCACTGGTGCAAGCCCTCATCACCTCACAGCTCAGCCATTGCAGTACATTTCTGGCTGGGTTCCAGGCCTCAAGTCTCTCCCTACTTCTATCTATCCTTCATGCAGTTGTCAAATTGCTGTTTCTCTCTGTCGCTATCTCTCTCTGTCTCTGTCTCTTTCACACACACAGACACACACACACACACAGACACACACACACACACACACACACACACACACACACACACACACACACACACCCTCACCACCTTCTCTACTTGTATCGAAGTAAATGCCATTGACTCCTTATTGCTTCCAGAACCAAATACAAAATCCTCTGCTTGGCATTCAGAGCCTTTTCTAAACTGACCCTTGTCTTTCCAGTCTTCTTATACCTTATTCATCCCCCAGTACTCTGTGATCCAGTGACACTGGCCTTTTTGTTGTTCCTCCCACAAGATATTCCATCTCTGTATTTTCATTGGGTGTCCCTGATGCCTAGAATTCTCTTCCTCCTCATCTCTCTTCTCACAAGAAGCTTTTCTCAGTCATCTTTAATTCTAGTGCCTTCACTCTGTTCATTATTCCTAGTTTATCTATATCTTGTTTGTACATAGTTATTTGCATGTTATCTCCTCCATTAGATTGTGAATACCTTGAGAACAAGGATCATTTCTTGCCTTTGCATCCCCAGTACTTGACAGTGACTGGCATATAGTGAGTGTAATAAATGCTTATTGTCTTGACTGATTGGCTGTACTAGTAGGTAGACACTTACACATGACAGACAATGAAAAGCAACATCATTACTCAATCAGCACACATTTTTAAGTGCCTACTAAACACCAGACTCTATATGAAAGTATATTTTGAATCTCTAACTGGATATATGAAATGCCTGTTAAACTAACAAATCACTGATACATCTTGGTTTTTCTGCTAGTGAATTTAGCGTGGGTGTTAATATAATGTTGTGGTGGTCAAACCAAACAGAATCCTCAATTGAACTCTTTTTTCTTTACCTGAAATTATAACCAGAATGAAAAATCATTTTTTGAGCCTTTATTTCAACCAGAGGTAAAAAATATTACCCATGGGTACTGCAGGTAGATCAGTCGAAACAACTTCAGTCTCCTCCAGAACAAGTTTTTCTTACGTTGCATTAGTCATTAATTTATCTGGCAGCCCCAATGTTTTGGCTTTTTGTAAAGATGACTGTTCATTTTTGGTGGGCTCTTTAGGAGTTCCCACAACTGTACTAATTATTAGCAAGAGATGTGGGCCTCTTCCTTCCTCCCTCCAATCAGATCACGAGCCCTTTGTTTGTCAAATGTTATAGTCCTAATGACGACTTTAAAGAAATTTCCTTGTAGTGTTTTTCTTCCAGTAAGAATAAAGGTCTTCCATGGCTGTGTGAGCTGTCTTACCTGGGAGATTTCTATTTAGGAAGTGAGTGGAAGGCTTCATGAAGTTGGGGGTGGGGCAGCAGGTAAAAGATTATAAATTTAACCCTCATTGAGAGAAATTTGCTGATGAGTTGGGGGGGGTTGGTTTTTTTTTGTTTTGTTTTTTTGTAACCTGGGTCAGATAAAAAGCATACCTTTATTAAAACTGAATTTGCCAGATTTTTGCCTGGAATTGAGTTATTCAGTTAGCAGAGTTTGTAATAGAATTCCTGACAGATCCTTAAAGATAGTTGGACTAATGGGTGCTTCAAAATATTGGCAGTTTATCAGCCAAATCCCTGAACTCCATAACCTTAATCATCCTTTCTTGTCAGTGACAGAATTGCCTACATATGATGCTTCTTCAGCCTGCTACTAATAGGAATTTCACTTACCACTCTTTCTCTACATTTAGATGGAGAGGGCATAGGGTTAGTGATCTGGTAAAGCCATTTCTGCCCTCTATAAGGGCAAAATAGATGATGCTTCTGTCTTGTTCATGGTAGATGTTGCAAGTTCACTTTGCCTGAAGATGTATGATATGAAAAACACATTCTTTGACTTTCTCTTAATACATGATGCTAACTGATAGATTACTTCTCATTGGACTTTTGCTGTTGTTGGATGGGATCATATCTTTGGAGATTGGCCTGGCCATAGCTTGTTAGTCCCAGAAAAGTCAGGATTTACAGGAGAATCTGCCTCAGAATTTCCAGAAGAATGTGTTTGTGAAACTTGGTGACTTTTTTTGAACAATTTTATCAATCAGTCTTTTCCTTTTACAAATATAAAGGGAGGAAGATAAAGGAAAGTGGAATTAAAACCTGCAGTGGTTTCAGGAATTGGGCCTAAAGGAGATACCATGGCCATATTTTCTATCTTTTCCTATCCCTCCTTGCCAGGTACAGGTTTTCGGTATTCCACTATAATTAGTTTTGTCTCCACTGGAGAAAAGCTGAAATTTTAAAGACGTTTTGGCCCTTATTAAGCTTTTGATGGAAAGTGGGGGCTAGTGCACAAAAGAGGTAAAGAGTGTAGCCTCTACTACACTGTAGTGGACACAGCACTGGCCTTGCAGTCAGAAGAACTTGCCACAGACATTAGCTGTGATACCTTGGGCAACTTACTTAAATTCTCTGTGCTTCTGTTTCCTTTCCATAAAATGATGAGGAGTAGACTTGATGACTTCTACTAAGGTCTAAATCTATAATCCTGTGAAATTCTTAGTGAGAGAAAATTTTACATCTGTACCAGATACCTTAGCCAGCTGAATCCCTTCCCCCACCACCACATACATTTACTCGCCTTAGGCTTTGGGTAGCCGAGACCACATTTAATTGTCCTAGTGTACTTTCCATGCTCTAGGTATTATCAGGTTGAAATAGCTTATTGGGTCTGAGGACCAATAAATAACCCATCTATGCTAGGGCTTACCAGTAGGAATAATAGCCTAGAATAGCTGGAGTTTGTAACATAAATAGTTAGGAAAGGCAAGGCCCAAAAGCATGGCAAGCCTATACTTGCTACTTAGTACTTTGGAACTAGAAAAAGTAAATGGCAAAGTGGGTATGAAAAGGGAAAAGCACAGACTGCTTATCTTTTAGCAGAGCATCAGTTTCATGCTGCACCAAATGTAAGGCGGCAGCAGTGCCGGCTTTTCTTTGAGACCCATCACCGTAGCTGACTTTCCTCCATCTCCCTCAGACGAGCTCATCTGCGCCTTTGTTTGGAACGCTTGAAAGTGCTGATCCCACTTGGACCAGATTGCACCAGGCACACTACGCTTGGGCTGCTAAACAAAGCCAAAGCACACATCAAGGTAAGAGTGGTGACCCGAGGCAGCTTCCCCCGTGTGCACCCGGTTCTTTAACTCGGAGGTATGATAGCAGCGACCCAAACAAGTTAAGCTGCATCATATACAAAATTGGTGCGTCAGCAGCTCACTCTCCCCCGTTACTGGCCTTAAGAAGTGAACCTTTAAAAGAAAGTGTTACAGAGCTGAGCAAAATAGACTAGTACAGCTCCGTATTATAAGTTGTTTAGACAATGTGGCCGTTTGGAGTGCTGCAAACAGTGAAAAAAATACAAATATCTTGCTGATCCTTAGGAAGGAAAGAAATGAGGCCCCCTAGTGGAGAAAGCTCAGATTGTTGCTGCCCCTCAGTATTTTTCCATCAGTGTTCGTTCAGCAAGGGATATCTCTTGTTCAAGATTACTTACTGACTTCCCCACTTTGTATAAACAGTACATTCATTGCACACTCAAAATTAGTGAAAGATAAAGGGATAGTTTATGGTGAAAAAGGAGGGGGAAAAGCCCTGTGTTTCTTTTTTCTTCATTAGAAGAATTCCTTTTAGATGCTATGTAGGAGATCAGAAAGTATTATTATCTGTCGACGTTCTGTGCACGAACATAAATAAACAATTTGTTATCATTTTAGAAACTTGAAGAAGCTGAGAGAAAGAGCCAGCACCAGCTTGAAAACCTGGAACGAGAACAGAGGTTTTTAAAGCGACGACTGGAACAGCTGCAAGGTCCTCAGGAGATGGAACGAATACGAATGGACAGCATTGGCTCTACCATTTCTTCAGATCGTTCTGATTCAGAACGAGGTAGGCAGACGGTGTCTCCCCCAATGATGATATCACCTTCTTTACTCTCAAGTAAAATCTGGGAGAGTCTAGAGCTGTTTCTCAAGTAAAGCTTAGTGATTTCCTCAAAAACAACCAAGAAAAAGTACTGTATCTAGCTTCCTTTTGTCATAGCTTTACAAGGACACTTTTCCGGAGTTGGGATTTAGGGGCAGAAGAAGAACAAGCAGTTGGCTACATTCTTCTGATCTCCCAGTCATCTGTGTCTCCTCTCTTCCCAGGCTTCTTCCATGCTTTGTTTAAAAAAAGGGGCTTACCCCTGAGCTGAGCACTGTTAGGTCCTAGAGATTCTGGGGTTTTCGAGAGTCTCAAAGCATTGGCTCATTGACACCCAGGCAGTGCCAAGAAAGGAAAATCTTTTAAATATAATGGTAGCTGAAGAAAAACCACCACTACCTTCTGGAGAAGACATTAGAGTGAGTGAAAAGGTTCCATACTTGAGTAATTTTATCTGTAAAAACATGACCTAAGGTAAAAGGCTAGGCCAGATGATTTCTTAAGACCCCTTCCAGTCCTAAGCTCTGTCTGTGATTCTGTAATTCCTTAAGGGGAAGGAACCTCATAGCCAAGAGGCAAACCATGTTCTTCATCCTTATTTTCATCATCAGAAATTTTGTTGAGTGCATACTGTGTGTATAGCACCCTGTTCTTATTCAGCAATCTTCTTTTCTCCTAAGAGGAACTTTTATTGATTTTATAGGGAAAGGAGAAAGGGGAAATCATTTATTAAGTACTTATTATGTGCCAAGCATTAGGCTAAGCACCTAAAAATTATCTCATTTGAGCCTCACAACAGCCCTATCTGGTAGGTCCCAGTTAGCTGCTGTTTGAATTTTTCTTTCTTTTTCCAACAAAGGGAAGAATTAATTTCTAACTTGATTCTAGAAGTTCAAGATAACCTCCTGGATAGTCTCCTTAGATTCAGTCCTTTTTACAAAGCATAAGCTAAGCGTGTATACTATTCTTTGGAATTTTATAGCTAATAGGTTGTAAGTTCCTTGAGGGAAAGGACTCCTACTGTGGATTCTTCCTCTGTCTGTGTCTCCCCAGCACCCAGTACAATGCTGTGCACTCATGGTGAGTGCTTATTGGATTGGGGTGGATCAGAAAATGCCAAGTAAGCAGCATCGGAAGTGCTAGGGATGTGGCGAAGAGTTATGTCGTATAGCGTGTTTAGACAGCTGGCTGCATTTTAGAGCAACAAATCCTTGTGAAACTCATTTCATCCTAACCCCTTGGACTCAGCAGTCAGAATTCCATTTTTCCTTCAGTGGTTGTGACTCTTATAATCTATGGAATTGGTGCCAAATACAAGACTTCAGGGCTTGGGTTTATTTGTTGGAGGAGAAATATCAAATCCTAAATTTACTTTGGCCTGGTATAGCCTTTTTAAAAAATTTAAAGTAGCTTTTTTTCAAAATACATTTTTTCTGTGTATGTTTATTTGTGCAAGCACGTGAATATTCACCAATTTAGCTTTTGGACTGAATCTAAGGACACTATCCAGGAGGTTATATTGAACAGAACCAAGTTAGAAATTAATTCTTCCCTTTGTTGGAAAAAGAAATAAAAATTCAAACAGCAGCTAACTGGGACCTACTAGATAGGGCTGTTGTGAGGCTCAAATGTACATGGGCTTTCTTGCCGTTAGTATTTGTTTGGGTAGAAATTTCCATCCCACTACAAGAAATATCATTAAAATGAAGATTTTACTATAATACATTGATCTCTAAATCCTTAGTCACTTAATTTCAAGTAATAGTAGATACAATTTAATTTTGGTGATCACATCTCAAAGTGCCTTATATATATTGTCTCATTTGATCCTCAAAGCATCTCTCAGGTCATGAGGGCATGAATAATTCTGTCAATTTAATACAAGCACTAACTCAGGCTCACATTGGTTAATTGAATTACCTATCATTACAAAGCTAGGAAGCAGCACAGCTGTAATTTGAACCCAAGTCTTTTCAAAGTCTAGTGGGCTTGGGGGGGCTTTTTTCTATATCATATTTTGGACATCTATCCCCCAAAGTTTATTATGTGATTAATGTAATCTGTACTAATTATATAGTAGATTTAGCCCATGCTTCAGCTGAATTGAATTGAATATGGGTTCTTGCCTAGATGCAAACATCATTATGTTAAATATTGGTAGTTAGTGGTACTCCTTAGGACTGTTGCCACCAGTAGTCTGGTTGAATATATTTTCCCATTAGCCTATGTTTACTTAAGTTTATGCTTTTTTCCCCTCAAGGCAACACTGATTAATAAACAACACTGAGAATTAGTTTCTAGTGTGATGCAAAACAGATGTCGTTTAACCAGTTGGGGTTGAGATTTTTTTAATATCAAGCACTAATTCCCAAATAGACTAAGTACTTTTGGTGGGAGGTCCAGACGTGCTGGCGTCAAAGGATTTAGTAACTTGCTCCCTAAATTGAGACCACCACTGTATTCTGGACATTCTCCTTTGCAAAAATATCCCCATTCACTCCACTCTCACCCCCTCCTGCTTTTCAGAGAGATCACTGATAATAAGCTTATTATGTAACATTGTTTAGTGCCCAAAAAAACAATTGCTTTTCCTCTCAGCTCCTTTCCTTCTTAAAGTTACATACACACGGGCACAAATGCTAACAGTGTTCTTCCCTTTTCCCCTTTGCCAGAGGAGATTGAAGTGGATGTTGAAAGCACAGAGTTCTCCCATGGAGAAGTGGACAATATCAGCACCACCAGCATCAGTGACATTGACGATCACAGCAGCCTGCAGAGTATTGGGAGTGATGAAGGTTATTCCAGTGCCAGTGTCAAACTCTCATTTACCTCCTAGAATCCAGCATGACAAAACAGTGCAGGGCAAATTATTCATTGGGCCAAGCCAACCCAGTTTCTTAAATTGGGTTCATCATGCAGTCTCCTCTTTCAAAAATCATACTTGAACAAAAGGGTCCAACAGGCCTATCTAGAAGTAGACCTCCCCCAGGAGAACCAACATATTAGTTGTTATTCCTGTCGCAAAAATCATAATTTCTAATGGCAGCAGAGAACTCATGTGACATGTTCTTGATTTGATTTGATTGATTTGAAAGAGGACATTGGAGATTCAGCCCTCTCTCTTCCTTTCCAGTTCGCTCACACTGCATTGAATGGACACATTTAAGGACTGGGCTTTGGGCCCTTCTTGAGCTTTATGATCCTACAAAAAAAAAAAATCAAACCAACCCTTAGTAAAGAAACAGTAAAACAATCAGGCATTAATTTTGTGTAACCGAGGGCTGTTGTAGCTCAGCCCGGGACAGCTTATCACAAAGCCCGTGGACGATCAATTCTTTTTGTAAAGCTCATTTCATGCCCTGCAAAAGGAGAGACTCCCGTGAAGCCTATTGAAAGGGATCATCATGCAGCTCAGCTTTCTGTTGGACTCCATGCTAAAGCAAGCTCTCCTCTTCCCGCATTGTTAGCACTAGGGCACCGAAGGGGCCAGCTCACTAGCCCTGGGTGACCGAATGGGCCCGTTTGGGGCTGGATTGGGGATAGGAAGGCTCGAGCTCCACATGCCTCCATGTCTGCATGGGCCTGAAGAGTTGTGCCCACAGCGTAAGCAGGCCCAGGTCTGAGCCACGGCAGCGTTTTTATTTCCAATTTTGATAAATGTTTGTATGTGTTGAAAAACCAAACTGACATCTTTTTAAAGCTTGTCCATAAGAAACATAGATGTCTTTTATAGTGGAAAAACACATGGGAAAAAATCATCTATTTTGATGCAGCATTTGATAATGATCAAACACCTCACACCTCACTCTTTATAGTGCACAAAATGAATGAGGTCGGGGCTAGGTAGAAGAAAGGTCAGCGCTAATGTTTTTAGTTTCTTTTTAGAATCATTCCCCTTGACCAGCTTTTAACCATCGGTACCTACACTATCATAGTTAACATAGTTAAGTTCAGCACTTGTCTCATGTAAAACTTCGCCTCCACTTCCCTGCGGGCAGTCTCTCTCCCTCCCCGTCCTCACAGTCCCGTTGTGCAGGTGCTATTGCTCGTATCAAATATTATCAGCAATGTTATTTTCTTCAAGGAGAAATTTTTAGCCTGCACTTTGATGTCTCGTGTTCCCCTTGTCTTGCAGACTACAAAAGTTATTACCCTGTCGTCCTCCTCTCCCCTACTTCTTCTCTGCCCCTCTCTCCATCTTCCCTTGAAGCCTTTGTGGCACCCTCAACCCTGACATTGTTTGAACTTTGTATACCTTAAGTAATTTAACTACCCTTAATTACTAAAAGAATTACTTTATGATTTTCGTAACTTATTGCTGATTTTAATGGGTTGTTAATTTCAGTCCTGTAGATTTATTTTATGTTTTAGGTAGGGCTGGGCAAGAAAAAAAAATAAAGACAACCTTATTTAGCAGTGCAGTTGAGTTGTGTGTTAATGTTAGATTATCCTGTATAAGTAGCACTTTAACAACATTCGCCACTCCTGTGTATGAAATGTATTGTGTTTTGCCATCTTGGTCATACATAAGGCCTTAGGATACACTTGTTCTTCTTGTACTCTTCTGTGCCTCCAAAAATATCTTACCTTGATTATGTGATATATCTGAGTGGAAGAAATTCTTGGAAAATTCTTAAAGTAGATTTTTTTTTGTTCAAATACTAAAAAAAAAACAAAACTGCATGTTTTGAAAACTAGAATTCCATTATTATAATATGCTACTTCAGGCACTAGGGACTTCAAGGAAAATGTGACAAAACAAATATGTTGCTGTGGCCCAGATGAAGCATTTCTGGTTTTATTATTAATCTCATTTCATGCCTGGGCCAAATCACTGCTCTATATTTGCTTATTTCTGTCTTTTCTGAGAGGCACAATTTGATGGCTGTGTTTACTAGCATAGAAATCCAATTGGTGCCATTGACTAAATTTCCGTAGCTATTTCTGTGGTCCTGAGATGAGTCACTTAGCCCAGGTTTGACATTTGTGACATTATTCAGGTGAGCTTGAGATGCCACCATCTTGTTGCGTCTTCTTCAGTTGCAGTCACAAAATGGTGAGCCTGGAAGACTTTTGTTGGGATTGTACACTATGGATTTCAACTGCCCCTATAGACAACTCCCCTCCTGGGTTATTTCCCTTTTGGGGGGAAAACTGTATGATGAAAAAAGGTATTAATTTTTTAAAAAGACAAATCAACTTTGAAGATTCAAAAGTGAAATTAATTGTAAGAAATAAAATTGTTAATGAAGAATATCTGAGTGCTTTTTGTACCATGTTTCTCTATGAAGATAAATCTCTGGAAAGCACTCCTTTCTTTGATAGACATTGACAGATTGCTTCTTCCTCTTGTTCACTCACCTCCTAAACATGCATGTGCTGTTGTGATATTAGAAGCCAGGGATTAATGGCAATTTGAATTATCCTTGTCGTTTCCAGACCTGGAGTTTAAATAGGTACCCAGACCGACTGAGTGATAATAGAACACCACACAACCAGACATGAAATGATTTAATGTATCCGATAGCCTTAACTGCTGCAGGTCAGGCACAAACCCATCTGTCATGCTCATTATCTGTTTTCCAACTTGCTTTCTAGGGAGCCCTTTAGTAATGACCATTATCTATAGCCTTTTCAAATCTACTAGTTCCTACTGAAGTCACCAGTTACCTGACTCAGGACGTCCCAAATCCCTACACAAGGACATATCCCTGTAGTATAGGTAATGTCCCGTTAGGATAACATGAAAGAAAGGTAACAAATTTTGTAACAAATTTCCACAGATAGAAACAGGGTGGTGTTAATTCACTTACACCAGTTCTAGGCAAGGGTTCTTTCTGTGGAAGTGCTTTCCCTAGTTCCAGTACCTGTCTATGAAACTAATAGCTACTATGATCATTTGTATTTTTCATCACTGAAATTTAATAAAAAGGAGAAAACAGTTCTGGGTTATTTCTTCCTGAATGCAAAGCAATTATCCCTTAATCAATTAAGGCTTTTCTCTTACAAGTAAGTAGCAGTTGCTTATCTGTTACAGCCCTTACATTACCTTAGGCATCCAGAGTACCTAAAGTAAAAATAATCTAAATTCCAAAAGTACCCACCAAAACAAAGCATAAGTAGATCCAGGAGCTTGCAAGAACAGAAAGGTGGAAGGTAAAAGATGCAAAACACCGAGGTTCCAAATATTTCCCTCTTCCTATCTCCTTCATGTTATTGAACGACAGAAGATAGGCTTTGGCTCTGTTTCACTTCCAGGTTTTGGACACAATAAATTATTGTTCCCATCTTTGAATTCCTCTTCTTCAAAAAAAAAAAAAACAAACTGTGATTTTATCAGCATACTTCCTTTACTGATAGTGTTCATCACCTTCCCAAGTACTTTAAGCAGTGAGTCTTGGCCAACACCTCCTTCCCCCCAACCCACATCTTACCTGGTGGCCAAACTTCCATAACAAGCCTCTCTGAACTTAGCTAAGCTGGTCTTAAATAATAGATACATTCTGTTACTGGCCTCCATCTCAATATTTTACCAGTCTGCTGACTTGCCAAACAAAGCATGTGCTTAGATGCCATGGTATCTAATAATGTAGGGTCATTTTCATATCACAATGAGGTATCAGACTAGAGTTCATTTTAACAAAATCCTATGACATTGATTCCTAAAAAAAATACAAGGCAGATGAGTCACAGTGGTGATTTCATTGCTAATTATCTGTGAAAGGCCTAAGCTGAGGCCATAAGAAGAGCATCTTGTACATCGGTGGCACTTCTGCCCATTAACTAAGTGCACTTGTTAAATATTTCTGGCATTGTCTTACGAATTCAATGTTATGTCTCAATCTGTTGTTTCATAATGGGAGTATTAATATTCTGAATAGTTGGACCATCCAGTAGAGGTATATTGGCTACCAAAGGAATGGAATTTGGGGCAAAGAATATATATGAAGTACCATGGAGTCTTTAGATTTTATCGGGGCTTTTGAGGATTCTTGGGATTTTATCAAAATAAATTTAAATTGCCAAGGAAAAAGCTAGCTTCCTTAGAGTTGTCAGCCTAGTACCTGTACAGCATAAAGATGGTCTACTAAGGAATGGATACTCTTATGAAACTGGGTATTGAGTCCTTTTAAATATGAGGTATGGGACTGGGTGTCTGACTCCTATTAAATGTGACACATGGATATGAGTCCTAAATGAAATAATGTTACTGTTCCGGCTCTAGTCTACAAGAATGAGATTCTGATCACTAATTCTTGTGGCAGTGATTTTAAAATTGTTTGTTTTTAAATTTTCTATTTATTGTGCTGTTTGCATACTTTAGACTTGGAAGCAATGGTATAATTGCATTGTCACTCTTGGATTTCTTGGGCAAAATAATGTTGGAAAGGGGTTCTTATTTAAAGTATTGACAGCTACCTTTCTGTTATTTCTTCTTTTCAGGCTATTAGTCTCTGTGGGGAAGCCTAAACAAAGCTTCATTTCCAGGACAACTTCCGGCTGTTGGATTTATTTTCCTACATGTTTTCAATTACACCTTTAGTGAATATATTATTTCTGCCTATTTATTTTAAAATTCCTTAAAATACAGTAGTGATTATTAAAACTGCATCTGAAGATAGCTATCTGGAGGGTTGGCTTGTTTCTAAGTCAGCAGCTTCACTGAGGCTGCTTTGTGACATCTGTGGTAAGCTTCATCCATCCTGCCAACTGAAAGGTAGGTCAGATAAATCTGACAGCCCTTCTGGAAAAAAAACACTCCAGGCAAGGAGACTGAAGAAGTACCTGCTGCTGCCTTCTGCTTCTGAGCAATGGACAATGCAATAATTACTGTCTCAGACTAGCCTGGCCATAGATCTTATAGGATGTGGAAACTGGCTTCTTTCTCTGCTCAGAAATGCATTGCATCTTGAAGAGGTCAGTTCCAGGTCTCAGGGCTGGAGGAGAAGAGGAAGATAGAGTTATTGGAGAGAGAGAAGGAAGAAGAGGAATATATCACCTATACCAAGCTGAGGAAAAGGGGATGGGAGACCATTAGGTCAAGGAGCTTAGATAGGCAGCCTTTGAAATAAAGAACCTGCCTCCACCCTAGTGAATCAAGCAGTGGCTTCTTCTCCCCAGCCTTTTCCTGTGATTGATAGGGAAAGTGACAAGTTATGGATTTCCAGGGATTTGCCTTTCTGAGTCTGTTATGGTCTTATTTTTTAAAAAAAAAAGCATCCAGTTGATGTGGTGGTTAGAGTAGATAGGTTGCCAAGAAATTAAAAAGCGAAAAATGAAGAGACTGTCTGATGTTCTAGCTGCTCTAACACTGACATTTACCTTGATCATGACATGAGATAGATACTTATGTGGGAATCCCTGCTGGCACCTGTAAGCCTAGTACCTGTGCTAAGAACTACTTTATCAGTGATAACTACAAATATCAACTTTCTTATGCAGAACAGAAGATACAGCACAAAAGGTGAATATAAGAACTCCAAATTGCTCAGCCTTCATTAAATCTATACTTCCTTTTATTACTTGGATCTCAGCAATCAATAAACCTTTATTAACACCTACCGTGTGCTAGGCACCAAGCTATGTCCTGGTGATTCAAAGACAAATGAAACAGCCCTTGTCTCAAGAACAAGAAAGTCCATAAAATGTCCTTACTAAAGTATAGGCTGCTGAGCCTCTCAGAACGGAAGAATTTGGAGGTCTTTTAAAAAGATATTTATGTATGAACTGTAAAAATATCAGATTAGGGGATTAAATGACTGGATTTAGTCTCTTAAACCATAGTATTTCATATCCTGCATGCCATTCTCAATCTTTTGTAATAAAAATTATCTTAACTTAGAACAGAAAACTACTAAATGGCAACCAACAATGTTTACCTTTAGTATTGAACTTGAAAATTTATTTATATTAATTGGTTGCTTCATAGTGTGATATACATATGTAATACAACTTGACCAGTTATTGACTCCCTTAAAGAATTGATCAGAGTTTACAAGACAGTCATAAAAAATGGTAAAAGTCAGGTCATTTTGAGAAGTTGGAATGTTGTCTTTTTTCCTTCTGGGAAAATACTAGTACAGATTGCCAAACTAGGAGAAAAGATCTTCTATTAGTTTTATCTCCAAGGCATTTTTCTTCCATTTGCTTGCATACATATAGAGCTTCTAAGAAGTTTTTCTCAATATCCGTTATTTTTAAGACTATATGTCTTTAAAAATAATTTTAAAATAAATTTTAAAAATAATCCTAGGTATATAGTAAGTGTTCAATATTTCAAGGTTTTGGAGCGTCAGTGGAATGCAGAACACACAAATCTAGTGATACATCACTTCAAGTTTGGTTGGTCTGATGGCATACTAGAGTGCATCACTGGGCCTATATTCAAAATGTTTTCCAGTTTTTACTGATTAGAGCCTGTGCTTTGCTGGCATAACCTTTAATAATCTCAGGTCAACTCCTCATCACAATGACCCACTGGAGTATAATGTTAATAGAAGAGGTGTACAATAAGTGTTTAAGAAATTGGGCAAGCATTTTTGATAAGAGGAAAATGCTACAGTAGTCAATCCATGGACTCTGTTTATGGTACTTAGCTGTGAGAATTGCTGCTAATAAATGGCTGGATTTTTTTTTCTCCAAATAAAAATGGGCTGTTGTCCAGAAACATAGAATTATACTTGAAGCACTATTTTGATTTGAATAAATTAACTGGCTCACAAATCCATGTAAATTTTTCATAGCTAAGAGTTGGCTATTTGTGTCCCATTGTAAAATGCCATGCTTCAAATATCTCTAAAAATCTCAGTACAGTAACTTAATTTTAACCTAGGATGGGATACTCTAATCCCTTGACAACAGAATTATTAAAGAATTTTGTGAAACCGAAATTATACTATATACATGACAGTTTAGCATTCCTGTAACTTGGAACTATAAAAACTAGACAGGTTAAAGGCAGAATTGTCACTATAATGATGCAAATATTCTGATACATAGAATGACAGAGCTAGAAAAGACCCTAGAGAACAAGGCTGCCTCTGTATTTTTCTTCCTTTATCTTTCTGCAGCATTTGACCTTGTCACCTTGGTCTCATTCTCCCCTCTGGTTTTAGTGACACTCCCCTGTCTGTTCTCCTCTTACCTATCTACCTGCTCATTTTCCATTGCAAGTTCCTCTTTCATCCACACTGTACTGTCTTCCAAGGCTGTGTTATTTCTCTCGCTACATTCCCTATTGAATTTGCTTAAGTTCAGCACACATTTATTAAGCACCTACTGTGTTAAAAGCAGTATAGTATACTGGTTATTGGGAAACAAAATTTTGTAGACACAAATCCCGCCCTCATATAGCTTCTAGGCTAGTAGCAAGTCAGGGTTAGAAGGAATGTTGCTCTTCTGTGGTTCTTTCATAAACTGAAGCTCTATTATTCAGTAAAGCCTATTCTGATAGCTAAAATACACAATAATAGTGTATTATTTAAATTAAAAAAATATTAAATGCCTACCACATACAATACATGATAACAAAAGTGCTGTATGTCCTAGAGGGATGGTTGTTATCAAATAGAGGGCTAAGGGAAGGCTTTGTAGAGAGAACATTTCAACTGAGATTTAAAGGTAAGCAAAACATTTAACAAACGGGGATCAATTACTTTGTCAATCAATCAACATTTATTAAGCACCCACTGTGTGCCAGGCATGGTGCTAAACACAGTGGATAGAAAAAGGGGCAAAAGACAATCCCTGCCCTCAAGGAGTTTACAATCTAAATCTATGCAGACTTCTAAATCTATGTATCCAGCCCTGATCTCTCCACCCCAATCTTACATTTCCACCTGCCTCCTGGACATCTCCACCTGATAGTCTACTCAGCAACTCAATTTCACATGTACTAAATTGAACTTATCTTTCCTACCCCCTGAAACCTTCATATTCAGCTTCCCTATTTTTGTTGAAGAAACCACTACCTTCCCAGTCACCCAAACTCAAAACCTAAGTTGTCTTGGATTTTCTTCTTCCTCATCCAAATGGTTGTGAAATCCTTTCTACACGATCTCTCTCCTGTCCATTCTCTTCCCCCATCCATTCTCCCTCCACTTATACTGTCATGGCCTTAATTCAAACCCTTATCATTTCTCACCTGGTAACCCTAATAGCCTCTTAATTGATCTCTCTCCAGGTTCCTTCCCACAGCTGCCAAAATATCTAACACACAGCTTTGTTACTATTTCCCTACCTGAAAACTTTAGCTCTCTACTACCTGGAGGATAAAACTCAAAATTTGTTCAAAATTTAATGCCCTCCTACTCTGACACTAACATATCTTTCAGACTTATTTTATACAATCCTGGCAACTAGGTGGTATAATGGATAGAGAATGGGACCCTCTGGTCCCATGGACTTCTCTAAAAAGGCTCCAGAGTTGGCTGCCTTTGCTTTGCCCTCCGCTTTTGATCTCAATCTGTCCTGGATCTCTGAAAGACTCTGAAGATTCCTGAGTTGGATGTGGGGAGTCTAGACATGATTTTTTTTCCCTCCTCAGATTTTCTTAAAGTACTTTGTACCTCTCCTTTGTCCTCATTACTTTCACAGGACATTAATCATACAATTTAGAATTGGAAGGGATATTTAGTACCATCTAGTCCAAACAATCCCCAGTTTTGCAGATAGGAGAACTGAGGCAAAGGAAAGGTTGTGACTTGCCAATGGTCAGACAATCAGGTAGCAGATCTAGGATTCCAGCAGGTTTCTGACTCTTAAATCATGTAGGTTTAAAACTATACCACACTGACATTCTACTTTATGCTTGTGACTCTCCAATGAGGGAAGGACTATGATTTGCCATTTTTGTAGGCTCATTGCTCACACTTTGAACATGCTTTCATGTTGCTGTCACTGAATAAGTATTGAAATGAATCTAGTCTTAGGATCATAGAGTTAGAGCTGAAGAGGATCTTGTTTTACAGGTGAAAGAGTCCCAGAGGAAATTGATTACCTATGATCACATTGAAACCTCATTCCTTATTGCTCATATTAAGAAAAAACTGATTTTTTTCTTCTGGAATGAATTTCAGTTAACCTAATTTGTAATATACTTTTAGCCCTACAATTTTTTGATTCCCTTTAGAAGATGGTTCTTCTCACATCGCTTTTTACATCAGTCATTTTCACATAGCCCCCAATTACCACCAGCCAATGAACTTTCCCTTTTTAACAAAGAAAAAAATTTTGCAAAACGACACAGCAACTGTATCTGATGGCACATGAGATATCCTATATTCATTACCCTCTTCCTAGAAGGTAGGGAAGTGCATTTCTTCTCTTCGCCATTGCCAAGTCACTAAAATTATACAGCTTTCAACTTGTCTTACATTATTACAATCATGTATAGTTCTTAGTTCTTTCTTCCTTCTGCCTCAGTTCATAGAAGTCTTCTCATGTTTCTCTGAAAATTTTATTGAATAGAGCTCCTAGTTAACAAAAGAATTCCAGAAGACCAAAACCTTCATTCCTTTTAAACCCTGACTTCATTTTAAATTTATTGAGAAGAACATGAAAAGAGGGCTAAGCATTATAGGAGCTTTCCTTCTCAGTTATAGAGGATGGATATGAATTAGATATGGAAATTCACCCAAAGCTGGTACAGAATTTAAGGGGAGGAAGAATGATTTTGTTTGACAATAGCTGAAAATACAGAAATACGCTTCAAGAGATTCCCTCCCTTCTGGATTCATGGTTTTGTTCCCTCCTCAACTTCCTTAAAGGGCATGGTAAGCATCCTTTCTGAACTAGGAATCACGACACATAATAAATTGCATGTTTTATGATTTTCAAATGGGACCGAATTCTGAAATTATTATCTATATTCCTTGCACCCATGGGACACCTATTAAGGATGTAGGCAGAAGAGAATGTAAAAAAAGTAAATAAAGTGATGAAGATGGGTGAGGGTCTGGGAAAAGGGTGAAAAAGTCAATAAATTATTTATTAAGTCAATAAAAATTTATGTCTCAAGCACTGTTTTAAGTGCTGGGGATACAAAGAAAGGCAAAAGATAATCTCTGCCTTCTAAGAGCTCACAACCAAATGGGAGAGACAATATGCAAATAATTACATATAAGCAAGCTATATACAGAATAAGTATGAAATAATCAGCAGAGGGGAGGCACTAGAATTAAGAGGGATTGGGGCAGCTAGGTGGTGCAGTGAATAGAGCACCAGCCCTGAAGTCAGGAGAACCTGAGATCAAATCCGGCTTCAGACATTTGACACACTTACTAGTTGTGTTGCCTTGGGCAAGTCACTTAACCCCAATTGCCCTGCCTTCCCCCCTTGTAAAAATTTAAGAAAAAAAAGAATTAAGGGGGATTGGGAAGGGCCTCCCAAAGAGAACGGGCTTTTAGTTAGAATATGAAGGGAATCAGGAAGTAGAGAGGAAGAGGGGGAGCATTCCATGCACTGGGGACAGTCAGTGAAAATGCTGGGAGATGCCATGTTTTGTTCAAGGAACAGCAAGGATAGGGTCACTGCATCGATGAGTATATTTTGGGGTATAAGACTAGAAAGGTATTGAAGTGGGGGGAGGAGGGCTTTGAACACCAAATGGAAGATTTTTATATTTGATTCTGAAGGTGATCACTTTGGCAGCTAAATGGAGAATGGACTGAAGTGGGGAAGAGGGCCCAAGACAAAGCTTTGTTGGGAAACCTGACATGACATGAAGGAAAATCCGCCAAAGGAGATTGAAAAGGGGTCAGATAAGAAAAGGGAGAACCAGGATATAGTCATGGAAACTTAGAGAAGAAAGTATCAAGAAGAACATGACTGACAGGATCAAAGGCTGCAGAGGTCAAGGATGAGGACTGAGGAAAAGGCCATTAGATCTGGCAATTAAGGTCAGTTGACTTTGGAGAATGGTTTTCACTGAATGACAAGGTTGGAAACTAGACTGTAGAGTTACAAGTGAGAGGAGAGAAAGTGGAGGCATCTAATTATATATGGCCTTTTCAAGTTTGGCCACGAAAAGTGAAAGAAGTGGGATAACACCGGGGATAGATGAATCAAGTGAGTTTTTTGAGGATGGGGGAAACAGGCATGTTTGCAAGCAGGGATGCAGCTAGTTGACAGAGATTGAAGATAAGTGGGAGTGAAAGTGATAGAGGTGGCAATCATTTGGAGAAGACAAATGAGACAGGATCACTTCTATATGTAGAGGGGTTAGCCTTGGAAAGGAAGTCCATCTCATCCCGAGTGGAAGAAGACATCTGGGTAATGTGAGATGAGAAGAGGATGCTGTCAGTAAATGGCCTCAATTTATTCAGAAATATGAAACAAGGTACTCAGGTGAAAGGGTGGAGGGAAGTAGGAGCCACAGGAGACATAGGAAGAGATGAAAAGATTGGAAGGACCACTGTGGTGACTAGGATACTCAATTAAGGATTGCCCAGAAGTGAAAGGCCAATTCAGATTATGTAACATGTATTTTAGTGGATCCATTCAGCAGTTTTGTGATTTTTCTCAAAACCTCATTCAGTAACGCATGTACATGAAGTAAACCAGTGAATGGTGGGAGTGATCCAAGGCTGAGGCTTAGCAGGGTAGGATTGCTGATAGGAGGCAAGGGACTGAAGAGGACAGTGTAGAATTCACCAAGGGGTCAAGATGGGGAAAGGAGAATGTAGCTAGTGTAGGGGCAATGGCTTGGAAGAGAACTGAGAGGTTTTCTCACTGAGGTCATGTCACAGTGCAGATGAAGAACAAGGTTTGGTTTCAGAAGGAAAAGGGAGAAATGGAATACCTAATATACTATACAATATATACAATATACTATAATGCCCCAATACTATAACTCATTATAATACTGTAATGAGTTCATGAATGTTAAGCTGGAGCATCTGTGGGTGATGACAAGAACAAGGGTATAACCATCTTTTTGTGACTGAGGTGGGATGTAATAGGTTATGGAAAATGAGTACGTTGAAGAACTGAGTGTTTGAGGAAGCATCAATACGTATGTTGAAGTCTCCTAGTATATGGGCAGGGGTTAGGAAGGAGAGAAGACTGTGAACCTAGCACTAAACTAGGGAGTATCCTGGAGATCACAGTAGATGACAACTGCCAGGATTTTGATCGGTTGGCAGAAATATATTGTTCATTTGTTTTTCAGTCATGTCCAACTCTTTAATGGCCCCATTTTGGGGTTTCTTGGGCAAAGATAGTGGGGTGGTTTTCCTTTGCCTTCTCTGACTCATTTTACATAAGAGGAAAGGACACAAACGGGATCAAGCGACTTCCCCAAGGTCACACAGCTAGTAAGCATCTTGAAGCCACATTTGAACCCAGAAGATGTCTTTCTAACTCCACATCTGGCATTCTATCCACTATGCTACCTAGCTGCCCCAAATACAGACTGAATTAACCTCAAAGAGAGGTTATTGAATGATGGTGATAGAGCTCAGATGTGGCAGTGAGGAGCAAGGAATATTTCTACTCCCCCTAGACCTATGAGCTGGGGAAAATGGGTAGAAGTAGTCAGTGCCAAAAAGGCTGGCCAAGGAATAAACCAGGTCTCAGTGAGAGCTAGACAGAAAGGAATGGAAGATTCATGATGAAAGCAAATTTGTTACCCATGGAACACCCATTCTGGAGGTGGGGTGGTGAAAGGAGTTGTTAGCTTTGGGGCAGGACATTGTGGGGGATGGATTGATGAGAATGGGAATAAGGGATGAGGGAGTGAGGATGAGGAATGAGATTTAAATGACCTAAATGGGTCAAAATCACTGAAATGGGGAGGAAGCCGATGAGTATGGACACTTGGTCATAAGGCCTAAGCATGATCAAAAGCAGAATTCAGAGAAACAGGATTTGTGAGAAATTCCTGTCTCCAACTTTTCCTTACTATTTTGGTCCCCGTGGTTCAGAAAGAGAAGAGCAGCTCCCTACTCAAGGTTTGCACTGGCAAGTCTGGTACAGATTAAGAAGTGAGATTGCCCTGGCACTGGCACTGTTGCTTCTACTGATGTCTTCGTCTTACACAGTTCATCCAGTGTGGTGGTAAAGTCAGGACTTGGGTTCAAATCCCACCCCTGAAGATAGTATGATCTTGGACAAACCACATCTACTTCTTGGGGCTTGTTTCATCATCTGTAAAGTGAGGAGTTTGGAGTAGATATCCTCTGAGGTGCCTCCAGTTCTACACATATAATCTTATGATCCTCTTGCCTCCAACCAGGTCCCTAGATCTGACAGCAACACTGACAAAAACAAGTCCCACTCATCAGATGACAGAATACACATACCCCAGAATACAGCTACAGCAGGGGAAGGGGAAGGCCTAAGCATTTATTAAGGACCTGCTTTACAAATATCACCTCCTTTGATCTTCACAACAATCCTGAGATAGGTACAATGATTATCCTGCCATGAGATGAGGAAACTGAGACAAGTAGTGGTTAAGTGACTTCCCGGGGTCACACAGCCAGGAAGTATCTGAGGCTGGATTTGAGCTTAGGACCTCATGTTTACAGCCCCTTTATAAGTTCAGTGCCCCCTCCACTGTGCTATATAGCTGCCTCATAGCACACAGCAGTCTTCAAAGGACTGACACAGGCAAAAAAGCAGATGAACTGGCTTTGTTCTCTCTCATTACAATTTTTTTTAGCTCAGAACCTGACCTGTTTTGAGAAAGGAACTACAAGGATATGTATAACAGTTGGCTCCTTGATACAGAACTTAGAAAAATTCACTCAAAACACAGCACCAAATGAGGGAAGAAACACTGAATCCCCTTTTGGAGCTGGGGCTGTTGCCCAAGGTTTAACCCCTCACTCTTAGACAGGATCAATCTCCTTAGGTATCCTTGGTTTTCTGCATTTGCTGCTGTTGTAATAAAGACAAAAGGCTACAAATAATCTAATAACAAAATTTCTCATCTCCAAAGGTGGCTTGTTTCTATTTCTCTTTCCTCTCTGCCTTTTTCAGGTCTGGCTTTACAATATAAGAATCCTGAGCTTTGCATGGTCTAGGAATAGAGATACAGATATGGCACCTACTATGGAGCGATATTAGTTCAGCTCTAATAAAAAAAAATCATCTCCCAAATGCTAACAAGGCCAGAAATTCAGATATTTCAGGGAATACTACTATCAGAACATACCACCAAATCACTCCTAAAAGTCACATACATGTCTATATAGGAAGGTAGAATCAGCATGATTACATCTCCTTTTGAGATTTAAGATTTCGTTATTTCTTTAAATTTTCATCCTTCTTTAAATATTCATATAATCAAAACTTCTTCCATAAGGCATACAGAGTGAGAAAGATCTAGATTGTGAGAGGGAGAATCATGGGAAGGACCCCAGGAGTCTTTAGAGGTTTCAACTGAAATGATACAACAGAAACATATGGTGTAAGCTACTTCCAAAGCAAACGTACAGAAGTCATGCTACTTAGAACCATTCTGATTAGGCAAAACTACACAAGTTTCTCTTAAGCCCTATGGTTTAAAAAGAGATTTAGTCAAAATCATACACAACATCTGTAAGGTTTACTCCCACCATTTACAAGGCAAAAAAGAATGATAATAAATAGTAGTTACTGCACTTTTTTTGGAATACAAAGGCTTTCTTGCTAATTTATCCCTTCTCTATTTAAGCATATTTGGAATTTTCCATCTTAATTTTCTTTCTAGTCCATCTGTCTTGTATGACTTTCCCACGGTAACATAAAAAGGTCTCTCTCCTAGGGTTGGTACTAAGAGAGGAAGTTCTTCCTTTTAACTCATTGGGGCAGGGGTGTGTGCAGTTGTCATCTGCCAAAAGTAAAAAAAGTTTATAAAACTGAAACAAACTTTTGCCATTTTCCCTCCTATTCTACTGTCTCATGAATCCTCAACAAAAGTTCATTAATTACCTATGTCCTTTCCTCCTAAAAGGCAGTCTTCTCCCTAAAACCCCACTGTTTCTAAGAAACAGAATTTATAAGGAAGATTCCCATTTTTTACTTTTATTAAAAAACAATTACTATCCTCACCAGGCATCAAAATCTCTCTTCTGTAGCTAAAATGTATTTGTCATATTCAGTCTTAATTATTAGAATGAATCTGAGAGACCATGACTTTTCTTCTTTCTACACACATGCCAGAGATTTTAAAAACACTTTATTTAATAAAAGTTAAACATACAAAACTGAAATTAACACATTTGTCATAAAAATCACCATCTTCCATTAATAGGAAGTACCTTTTTCTATGCATGTCATTCTAAACTATCAGTTGCATATTATTAGCTTGAACTGAATGCAACTCAGGTAATTGTGATGGTCACTTGCATCAATGAATGCTGACAACCTGATCTAGTTAACAAAAATTACAAACTCAGCTACATGAACATAATATACAAGGAAATTATGGTCAGATTAATGCACAAGAAATACAGTAGAATTTAATGGTGAAAACATTCAGAGTACTCTTGTTCATTAATTCAGCCTTAGTCTTTACAAAAATAATATCTACATTGTATACAGGGCTATACATTAGCTTTTTTGTTTTTTCTCATATAAACATTACACATCCAAAGGTGGCACCACTACCAGAAGTGAAAGTCAAAGGAGAAAAGCAAACAGGTACAAAACTTATAAAAGGTAGCTGGTCTTCAACATGGTTTCTCACACAAAATAAAGCCTCAATGAAAAGTGTAAGAGGATTGAAGTCATTCCAGAAAAGGCTACAGACAAGAAGTTATGGGGGGCGGGGGAAGAGGAGGGTAACTTCACAACAAATTTTGCTATCCACAAATGGACCTGTACCTAGGCATAATTTGATGACGATAATTAGGGTATAAACCGAAATTAGAATGAGTTGGAAAGAACAAACCTAGTCGGCAGGATGGTCGTTTACCATGAAGCTCCAAAGGCTGCTGGAATACGTGGCAAATTCAAAGCATCTGAAAGTTCCAAGTTATGACTTGGAAAGGGTACAACTCTTAGGTATGTGGCAAAGTCTAATATCTGGAAGGTAAACACGTCATCTAGGTGCTGAATTTAGGCAGCATTTGTCTACAAAAGTTGCATTACAGGATAAATTTTGGGGGAAAATGGTAGTAATGAAGAAAGTCAACTGAAAAGCAGTTATCAAATGCAATTTCTTCAAGTCTCATTCTATTGTTTGAAGTCAGATAATGATGACAATGGTCTCTTCCTTACTATCTAACAAATAATTTACCTTTAGAAAAATATAAGGATAAAAAGGTAAATGTAAAGCCCTGCAGAGATGAAATCCACCAGTTTCTCTGATTACTGAGGCATCAAATGCCTGACATTGTATTTAGAGGTATCTTGATACTGTGTCATGGGTTTATCAGCAATTCCACAAGTTCCTACTCCAACTTTGCCAGTTACGCTCTCAGGTGAGGCAAAAATACTCCTTTTTACCTAAGAAAATAATAAAAAAAAATTATTCTGTTTAGCCTTGGATAAAATGTAATTCTTAAAGCTAAAATACTATATACATTTAGGCTACAAAATGTAATTTTAAAAATCTTACCAATTATGATAACTAAGCATTAATGTCAAAGCTACGGAAAGAGAAGTTTCCAGGCAAAAGGCACTTCGGTTTGGATGAGACATGAAGAATCAAGTTGTTAAATGTGCCATAGGCATATTTCTTTCTTCAAAAAATATCACTAAGTCCTCATAGGCTATTATTCAATTTTATTTTGGCAAATTCAAATTCTAAATTCAGCTAAGACAGTGTACTCATTTTACACATGACACTGAGACTCAGTGGTAAAGCATGTCAATAACATCATAGAGCTGAAGCTAGAAGGGACCCTCGGAGGCCATCAAGCCCAAATCCCTCATGCTACAGTCGAGGAAGCTGAGGCCCAGGTATGTTTAGTGATTTCTTCAGGTCAAACAGGCAGTAAGCATCAGTGGCAACATATGAACCCCAATCTTCTAACTACCAGTTCACAGGACACAATGACTTATGTTCACATAGCAAGCACATAAACCAACATCTCTTGACTCCAAATCTAGTATTCCGCTGCCTTCTATTACACCACAGCTGTTTCTCCATCTATTAATGCAGGGCTGTCCCCAATTTATGCGGCCCACCTACAAGCATAAAAATTTACACAAATGCTTTAGTAAACGAAGGAGAGCTCTTCCATAGCTCACCAAAATAGCAAATCAAAATATGCTGTCTGTTGTCTCAATAAAAACCTAAGGTTGGACAGCCCTGCATTAATGTATGCTTTTTAGTATGAGTAAAAGATACTAAACATTAGAGTGAAACTAAATGAAGACATAATAGAACCTGGGAGAGAACAGATTCTTAGAAGAGGTAAATCACAGCATTGCTTAATCATACGTTGTATAGTACAGCAAATCTCCCTTGTGCAAGACATATTTTTCAAGTTTCACATTTTAGAGAAGGAAAATGTCTTGGACTCATATATAATACCCACAGAAAATTCAATATTAACCCAAAGTAGTCCTGTAAGAGACCAGAGATTTTCAAGGGGGATTTATCCTCCAGTTCAATTTATTGAAGTTAAATAGGGAAAAAAATTATTATCATTTATATTTCTTACATAATCTTTCCTCATTTTCTACAAAGATTCTTTTAAAAATAGCTGTTTCACCTTTGGAAAACAAAGCACAACAAAAGTATCCACTAACCTGGCCTTTTTTGTTTTTAGAATAGGCTCTATTGTTGAACTGTTGCCATTTCACCTTCTGGTCCTCTCTTTCTTGTTCAAGTTCTTTTATTCTCTGAGCTTTTTTCAATGCTTTCTTCTTTTTATATTCTCGTTGCTGGGCAATCATTTCTTTTCTGTGTGAAAAGAAACAAGATAGATAAGATGCCAACTCTGAAGTCAGTGACTATGAAAAAAAAGTCCACCTGTGTATATAAATAAAAGCTATTAATTCACTAAAACCAATGCCAATCAAAAGCAAGAATTTAAAACCTTTCCTTAGCTAAATGGTGTCCACGGAAACCCTCAAGCACAAATATAATCTCAGTTACCCGATAATAACTGAGTCTAATTATGAATGTTTCACTTGAGCACACAACTCTTGGTACAATGTATTTGAATAAAGTATTAATTTTCTATTGGCAGCCAAGACTTCTCTATATTCCAAAGGGAAATAGCAGAAAATGTTACCCACATCACTCCAAAATATGTGGACGAGAAAAATCAAACAATAAAATTTTTCCACTTACATGACAAGATATTATTATCACAAAGAAAAACCAACCTCTTCACCAATTTAAATTTGAATTAACAAATGTGTCACCGAGGTGACTATTATGTAGTTTTTTTTACTTTGAATAGGGTCAGAAATACCAACTAATTGTTACTTAGATATTAGATTTTTCACTAATTGAAGAATGCAAGTCAATGAAGAACTAGAGGAACAACTACAGCTTGAACCTTACAGCCTGAGAACAGGAACATAGTCATGATAAAGCGCGGCTATTACAGTGAGATGAATGACGAACCAGGTGTGCGGTAATAAATGCTTGCTTCACCAAGATTCACTTAAAATGGCTCCAAGACAGTATAATGCCCCAAGTTTGTTGATGAAGCAACTTGTTCTCAGTTAAATTTTGAAATGTTCATCTCCTAGTTCTGCTCTCTGCCTGGCCCGAGAAGGGGAAAAACTGGGACTAATGGGCCGAAGCTATATGGAAGAATTTGTTTTGATATGTGGAATAACTTCCTAAAAATTAGAGCCAACCAAAAGAAACAGGATCCCTAATCCTTTGGCACTAGAGGTCTTCAAGCAAAATCTACATTACAATCACCTGTCAAGGATTAAATTCAACTGTTAATTAAATGCCCACCACATGTTAGGCACGAATGAAGAACTGTTTCTCCCCCTCCACAAATAACAACTGTGGAGCTGTGGAAATTCATGCTTCAGGTAGAGGTTGAAATAGATGACCTCTGAGTAGCATTCCCACTTGATAAATTTTTAATTCTATGAAATCCAACATTGGCACTGGTAACATCAGAACAAAGTTTTCATTTATAGTTAGGAATCAAGTTCAAGTTAACACACTTTTTGCTTTATATTAGACTCTTGTGACTTAAAATTAAAAACTCTGTAGAAACATACACTTTCTGATGAAAATGTCATTTAGGCAAAATTAACTCCATACTGATTTGAAAAGATTTTCTACCCAATCACCAGGACAATGGGAAATGAGTTAAGAGATAACAATCTTTCTGCCTCAACCACAAGTATTCTGACTGCAGACTGCATAAAAGAACTCAAATGGAGAAAATACAACCTAAGTTCATATGTCACAAATCATCATTTAGTCACTCACTTTGACATGGGCTTATTTCCACTGTCTTCTTTTGCCTTCCTTCCTTCTTCCACCGGCTTCAGATTGAGTAGAGGTGTGACTTCGGCATTACCATAACCAGCAAATGTGATGGCAGCAGTCCCATTTTCTTCATCTATCTCCTCAATCTCTGCTTCATAACACCTGTAAAGATATCATGGCTGTAAGCAGGTGAGTAAAGGTTTGGTACTCAACCTTATAAGATCTATATTGTAGTCTCTCAGCTATTATATAGGAAACTAAAATCAATCTTCCATAATCAACTGGTACATACAAACAGCATATATTTCATAGTCTGGGATAGTCTACTACTCCCCTAAATAACATTATACATTAGGTTTAAAACTACAATCTAAAGGAAAAAGTGGCTTGGGCTATCTTATTAAACAGTCAAGTTAACATGAACCATTCCTCTCCTTATAAGAAAATATAAAGTTGAAAATTTTCACTTATTGTTATCTACCAAGAGTAAAATTATCTAGCGAGAGGGATTCAAGTGGGATAGCTCAAACTGAATGAAAATCTCTTACCATTGTATTGTAATAATTCATGTTACAGTTAGAGAAGTTTGTTTCTACACTTACTGTCCATCTTCACTCCAGACTGCCATACATTTGTCCCCTACTTTCCAGGAGTGAGTAGGCTGAGCAGAAGCAAAACTGTCTGAACTTGCAAGGGTTTCCGAAGGTTGGGTTGAAAGAAGATCTTTGGTTAGTTCTATAACTTCCTAAAAGGAAAAGCAAAAGTGATATAACACATCATTACTTTTTTGATTAGTACTATCAACAATTCTCAATCAGAAGAAACATAAGAGACACATCAAATTTTGAAAACCCCATTAACTACAAATATTAATGAAAATGGGCTATGCTTAAGCTTATACCTACATAAAATAGCATATTTTATATAGCATATCAGAAGTGGCTATTTTAGCAAATCACTGTTTCCTAAAGAACAGAAATAGGGTCAAATCATTCAAAAGGGAAGCATAATTGGCCTGTCTTTAAATGTGACTGTCCTATTTAAAAGAAGTTACAAGGTAGTAGTACTGGCTAAATTGGAATTGGAGCTTGAAATCCACCTCTTCCCTCCTTCCTCCCCCTCTGCAAAAAAAAAAAAAAAAAAAAAAAGCCAAAGAGCACTTGAAACAGCCTTATTAATACCAAAAATATGCCAACACACTAAATTTTTACCAGGATATCCATGACGTTATATCAACAGCAGATAAAACCAGCAATCCCCCCTACTCGCCCAGCAAAGGTAAGCAAATGACATTTTTCAAAACAACTTAAGGCATTTCAGTACCATAATAGCCATGCAATTTAGCACAGATCCATAAAGGTATTAGGTGGGGTTTAAAAGCAATCATTTGTTAATAGTTGCTCTACTTCAGGCTAACACTTGATTAGATATTGATATTAAAAAAACTTTCAGTATATTAAAAAAATACTGTGGAAAGATGCATTTTTTAACTATCTGCTAGATTTCTCAGATGAACAAAACCTACTCTGCATCAACTTACCTAATTTCTAATTTTAAAAACATTGCTTAACTAACTATAAAGCATCAGAACACAAATAGTTCTAGCAAATGTGCATATTAATAATTTGTTCCAATGCCATGTATAAATACTATTTTAAATGTTATCTTGAGGGCCTGGAGTAAGAAATCAAGAAAGTTACATCAGTACTGAGCTTCTTCTGGCTCCTAGTATAGTTGATTACAGTGGTTTTTACAGAATGGCCAAAAATCCTAAATATTACTTCATCCCACAAGTTTCCAAATCTTCCTGGCTATTCCTGACAGACTCGTATTTGAGTCTACACAAAAGTAACATCACATCTTTGGAGAAAGGTAAAAATCTTAAACATAAACGCAAAGAACCAGATGCCTTCACTAAAAGAAAAACAAAAGCTAAAAGTCCAGTGTAGTTGTACTAATAAAATTCTCTCTGTTGCCAAGTAGCCATACAAATAGCTTTTAATAATAATATAGCTTTATGTGGATAGAGTAATGTTTACAAATTTGTTATGTACCTGACTTAGAGGAGTTAAGTGAACTAGACTATTGTTCAAAGCCAGCCACTTAAGTAGTAGGAATAGAACCCAGGAAACCTATTTTGTATTGCCTTTTAATTACCTAATCAATGAACTACACTATTTTCTGGCTCTTTTGGGTTGTCTCAGAGCAAAAAAATAAATTCTCACTCTAAATGCCCCACATTTAATGAAGTATATGTATAGTGACCTCATATTAGAATAATAATCTTTTGGTTACTTCATGATAAAGATAGATATTTTCAATAAAGAGAGGCCCTGAAAACCTGTAACTGTTAAAGAGAAATCAAAATTCACAGAGCACAGCTCTGAAATGATCCAAACTCTACATGAAGATTGTTTCCCCCCAAAAAAAAGGTTTACCTAGTGCCTTTCAAAGTTTGCCAAATATTTGAATCCTTACTTCACACACACTTCTAAATGATTTCCCCAATTGTGCATGTGGACCAAGGTATTAGAAATAAAGTATTTTACATATGAGGGAGTTCTTGAAGGTACATACCATTAATTAACTTTTCCTCCCCCAAGTCTGAGTTCTGAAACTGCTCCTTCATTGACAGATGGGCAGCAGTTACAGTAATCGGCAATTCCAGGAAGCATCAGGAGTTGTGATATACATATCAGCAGGTCAAAGGGGGTGCACCCAAGCACTGTGCTTACTGAAGGAAGGCGTTTCGGGGATGCAGAGAGCCACTGTAATATATGAGACAGGTGACTTGACCCCTGCCTCCTTTAGAACCAGTTTATTTAGCAAAACAGCTTAATATATAGACTATTTTTGTGAATACCCATAGACTTACTGGGCAGCAAACTTAGAAGTTACTATACCCACTTTATTTGAAGGGAAAAGAGAATGCAAAGTATGACTTACAAAAGATTAAGATCTGCTGTCTGCTGAGTAATTTTACTGGCCATAAAAGACAGCACTTAAAGGACAAATAGAGAAAATTCAATGGCAAGAAGAAAGCCAAGACATTAAAAGAAATGTAGAAAAGGGCATCTCATGTGACAGCGTCAAATGGATGGATGGCAGAAAATTAAAAACTAGGTCGAGTTCAGTAAAAGAAAAAAAGGTGGAAGCTGTGAAATGGTTTGAATACATAAATGCGAAAAATGAGAAGGCCAAAAACTCAATGAAGAGGAACTGAATTTAAACAGATTTCTTTCGACCAACTGTTAAGGGCATAATGAAATATTAAAGGCTGCAATATAAACTCTAATTGTGTAGTTTCAAAGAGAGGAACAAATCCATATATTTCTTGGAACCTTTTACCTTAAAAGATAAAACTCGTCTTTGAACAATTGTTTCATTTATAATGGGCCTGTATTTTGCAGTAAATGTGACATTTTTTACATGTTACAAAGCAGGGGAAAAAAAGAAAAAAACCATACTGCTCAAATTTTGAAAAGAATAGTATGTAAGATGGCTGTATGAGGACCTAGAACTTACTTAGGTCTCTTATATGAAAGTATTTAATATTAATGATGGTAGTGTTCATTTTACAATAAAAAGGTTACAAGGCTGGGTTGCTGGGTATCTAAAATTAGTACAAATGATACTGGCATAAGGTAGCTTTGCCTTGCATTCTGTTAGAGAGCATTTTTTCATGGCAGTACAGGAAGGATCTCATTAAAAAGAACGTTCTCACCTATAACACTATCGCACAGCATGGACTTCTAAGGACAGCATTATACTCAAGACAACCTTACAACATTTTATCTTCTTCAAAGTTTCTAAAAAGGAGCTTCTAAAATGGTTATTCATTAGTCAATGGTAGGCACTAATTTTAGGCATACTGATTTTAATGCCATACCTATCAATTTCCTTATTTTCAAAAATGAAAAAGGAATGTCTCCGAAAAAATGATATATTGGGGAGGCAGGAGAAACTATGAATTACTGATAATATTTTAACTAAATAGACTTCACAAGATAAACACTTGGTAAGACAGGATAGCATTTTCATCTTTAATACCCAAACATGCCCATATGTTATATGGCGCATCACAGATAGGGATTGGTATGACAACGGAGGGGAGGTAGAAGGATTTGCTTTTTTATCTTCTCTAGTCTTTGCATTTTCCCTCTTTCCAAAAATGTGCACATCTGACTTGAGAATAAATTAAGTCAAATTACTTAGACTTCTTCTGCAAATGCATACTACTTTTAACTTTAAAAGTTCATTTATATGTCTATATTTAGAAATTACTGAAAGGAAACATGGCATCCCAAACAAATTCTTTCAGAACTCACACCCTGGAACGCATTTAGAATAAAAAGTTTAATTTTTATATCAATGTTGAGGATAATACCAGGAATAGTCTGTAGGATTTTACATGAATTGGTTTTGTTAGAGAGTTGAAGTTGATGGTGAGTGATAGCTGGAAGCATACAGACAACTATTTAAAACCTGTGTGTGATTCAGGGAGGAAATAACTTCAGTCTAAATATATTTCTAAAATCCAGAGCTTCTTAAACTGAGTCGCAACCCATGGGGTCTCAACTCACAGTTTAAGAAAAGCTGAAGGGGTCATGAATGGAAAAAGTTTAAGAAGCCCTGTTCTAAACAAACTATAAAACTCAAAGATGACAGCCACTTGGAACATGAAAATTCACCCTTTAAAATGAATGCCAAAATTTCATAACTGCAATTTAAATTGCAGGTACACTTCTATCTAAGCAGTAAACTATTTTCTTAGCTTTCTTAAAATTCAATTTACAAAAAAAGTTATGGGTAATAACTTGATAGGCAGACTAAGGAGTAGAGATTTACAAAAATCTAAACTGTAATTTGCCATGACTTCGATTCAGTTACTATTCAAAAAATTTATTTTAGACTGCCAACAACACAGCATTTGTAATCTGTATATGGCAAATGTGTACACTGGAAACTTGTAAATTCAAAAGTGTTACATTTCCTCTTCAGAAAAAAACCCTGAAAAAATACACTACCACAAATTTACTTTCAATGAAGTGACAAAAGACAGAAGCTTTGAGGGGAAAAATGCTATTCATATGGCTTAAAACTAAAATTTACCTTAAATTATTTTTTTCCTTTAGTCATTAAAAGAAATTCTAGCTTTAAGTTTCTAACATGTGACTAGTTCAGTCTTTCTGACAATCCCTTTGGATTTCATTCCTAGGTACATACTGATTAACTCAATATTAATTTATTTCCTAAAGAATAAACCCAAATGTTGCCATTTTTTAAAATGTGCACTTTTTCTGAAGTTCTTAAAAATTTTTAAACCCACTATTTTTGTCAGATTTTATGATTCCTTTTAAAAAAATAACTAACATGAATGAAATCATTTAAAAGCTTTGGAAGAGTTCCTCATTTTGACTTTACGCAATTCCATCAAACTGTATAGAAACCTCAACTATGCAAACATTCTTTAAGAACAAGTTGTTTTGTGTTGGTGTTTTCTGATGTGTTTGTGCCTCCAGTAAAAAGTAGAAATTAGAATCAGGAGTACAGTTTTTCGAGCAATATTTTCTGGTATCCCCCATACTCACTTGCAAATCTTTTTTCAATTTTAGCAAGTCTTCATTTTCTCCATTCCCAGATAATGCTGCTTCAACTTGTTGAAGCTGAGCCTTGTAGCTAGCCAGCTGCTTTGCTAGATCTTCAGACATCTTCAAGAAAGAGGAAAAGAATATTAAAATAGATGTATTGAAACAAGAATATGACAAAATGTTACGATCAGCTTTAAAAAATTACTTCCCTGCAAGTGCAGGAATGATTTCCTTCAAGTTTCACAGTACTTCAAAATAATTACTATCCAACCCTTACTCTTAATTTCTTAATATAATTTTGAAATTATCCCCATTTTGTTTTTTAAGGCAAGGGAAACCAGAAACTGAGGAAAGAAAAAAAGATAGTCAACTTGCTTCTAGTACTGCCAATTTATCACTACAAAATACTGGGCAAATAAAGTCCCTGTGAGTCTCAGTTTCCTCATCTGTAAAATTAAGATTAGACTCAATCTCTATGTTCTCTTTCACATCTGAAGGACTACGGTTTGTATTAAGGCTGTACCTAACACCTCTACTCCAAAGCAGACATCATTCACCTACAACACTTAACCAGCTTTTGATCATATCACTCCCCTGCTGAAAAAAAATCTTTAAAGGCCTCTAGGAGACAATACAAACTCCACCACCTAGCTAGCTCTAAACTAGCTTTCTGGTCTTATTTCATACTGCTCCCTGTTACACAAACTGGTCTACTAATTGTTCCCTGATCTTGGAAGGCAGACATTGATCTCTCACTTTACTGCATTTACATAGGCCATTCCTCATACCCAAATGCATTAACTTCCTCATTTCTACAAGTTAGAATCCTCACATTTCAAGGTTTTAGCAAATGTGCTATTTGCTCTAAAGTCTTCCATGATGATCCTCCCCCAAACAGAAGTGTTCTCTCCCTGCTCAAATTGTAGTAACTTACATTCATGCCATGCTCTAAATACATTACGCGTGTATTTACAGGTATGTGTGTATATTTTCATATAACAATCCCGTGAACTGAGATACTTAACTTCACTTTATAGATAGGTAAACTGAGGCTCAGAAAGGTAAAAATGACTTGTGCTCATAATTATGTGGCACATGTGTTAGGGCGATATTTGAACAGAGATCTTTTCTGACCCAAGGTAAAGAATGAGAGAGCCTTGTCTGAATTTCTCTTTTGCCCCATTATAGTCTGACATGTATTAAGCTTAGCTGTATTGGTAGATATCCTTTGTGTGTTTGTATCACTACAACCTAGAACCATACGTTGAACACAGTAAGTTTCTAATAAAAGTTTGAATTGCCTTATATCCCTGAGCTTACATTAAGAATTAGGTACACAAAGCAGCATGAAAATGAAAATATCCAAAGGGATGGTGGAGGTTAAAACCAAATAAATTTAACAAACATTTATTTACATTTGCCTAACAGCAGATCTTTTTGGGACTTTGAAATGAATGCTGGCTCCTCTATGCTTACACTTCTCAAAATCCTTTAAGATTAAATTCAAAATGCCATCACTTCCACAAAGCCTTTCCTGATTCGATCCCCTCTCAAAAGAGGATGGGCTCTCTACGCCCCATTAGGCCAGTGCCTGAAACATTATTTATCACATCTTTCTTTGTTCTATCGTAATCTATGCTCAAAAGTCTTTCCCTAGGTGGGGAAAAACAAATAAACCGAGCAACTCGAGGGCTGGACCAAGTATTCTATCTCCTCCCGCAGCCAACTCAGGGCTTTACAAGTAGAAAAGTATGGTGCTCGAAAAGTATGGGTTGTGGTAGGCTCACACTATGTACAAAACAAAAGCCCAAATGCTGGTATAGCTACAGTAAGAAATAACGAATGGTCTCTACAGCCTAAAGAAACGTATATTAAGTGGCGGTACACATAAATAACTTGAATAAAAAATGCGACGAATTCCTAGCAAGAGACGGTGTGATCCGGAGGCGGGGCCTCCTAATACTAAGTTCCCCGACGTCAGGCACTTCTAATCACCGGGTATCTACGGTGAACAGGGGTGGGGAGACTCGAGTACTTTTTGGAGAGGATCCACAGGATACCAGACAACAGGCCTCCCGAACTAGAAGCGGCTCCTCCTGCCCCAGGGCGTCAGGGACTCGGGCCGCTGCCCCTACCTCCTTCTGAATCATAGTCTGCCCCATCCATTTCCCATGCTCTCCCCTCCGTTGGGAGCCCTGTCGCCCGCCCCGCCCCCCCGCTCCAGGCCCCGGCTTCCTCAGCCCCCAGGGCCGGCCTCACGGACCCTGGTTTCCCTGGACAACCAGCAGCACCATAATAACGCCGGGCTTCCCCGAGCCCCGGCTCTGGGCCTGGACGGCTGAGAGGGCCTAAGTTTCCCCGACTTGGACAAGTGGCCGACTTTGGGGCTGCGCTCGCACCACCTCGGGCCAGGCCTCCAAAATCTCCTGCTCAGGTCTCAGTTTCTGCCCGGCCCACCGTTGGCCCGACTAGGCCTCTTCCCGCCCGCCCGACGCCTACTCGAAGGTTTACCTTTTATAGGGCCGGGGCCGGAGCCGGGGCCGGAGCCGAGGCGGCGGCAGCAGCAAAAGGTGGGGCGCCGAGGCCAGACAATGATGGCGGCGGCGGCGGCACCGGCTCTCTTGCTCGGCGGCGGAAACGTCGACGACTCGACCCGGGGGCTGAGAGGAGGAGGGTGTTGGTCGGTGGGGAGGGGGAGGGGAGGAGCAGAGCAGGTTAGGGGAAGAGATGCAGAAGCGGACGGAGACACGAAAGAAATCTCGCGATATCTCTAACGCCTCGCGAGGCGACAGACCGCTTGCGTGATTTCCCGGAGAGGATGCTGCCTCCGTCTAGGGCCTTTGGAGCCGGCAAGAAGAGGAAGTGACGTAGGAGGAAAACTACGGTTGGGCGGGGAGTCGGATGTGTCTGCGTCACGTCCGGTATTGAGTTGGCTGCGGTTGGAAGCTTGGGTGTTTTGTGGTTCGGGGGTACATAGGGTGAGGGTCATACCTACTTTTCTCTCTTCTCTGTTTCCCGGATTCCGTTTTGTCCTCTAGGGGTGCCCTGTGATGTAGGGTCGGGAGTGCCTCCATTGTATGGATTAGGGAATTGAGGCCCAGAGAGAGAGGAAGTAGTTTAAACCTGTGAGAAAAATAAATGCCGTAATCCCCAGGCCAGGAGTTCCCTATCCAGGGGAGCAGACCTGGAGAGAAAGGGGTGGAGTTTAAAAGAACAAAAAGTTAGGCTAGTGGGGGGCGACGTGAGTCCAGAAGGCCAAGAGTACGGGTCCGAGAGCCTCTGTAGTGGGGAGAAAAACCTCCGGCTTGGGAATCCAAAGCCCTGGGTTCTCGTCCCTTTTCTGTCATTTACCAGTTTGGGATCAAGACCCTTCCCCAGTGATAATGAGTGGAGATTGTGACCCTCTTGTTGGAGCATTGTTAGTCTGCCCTGCCTGATGTGGATGTTAAGCACTTAGTTACGATTTTTAAGTAATTTAGAGACGGTTGGAGGCAGTTGGAGAAACCTTTAGAGCAAAGAGCCTCCTCACCTGGTGGTCATTGCTAGCTAGAAGCTTGAGAACATTTTGTGACCTGTCCTTGTGGTTTGGGGAAATGGGTACCTTCACTGTCCTTCCCATTGTCGTCCCTGCCTCAATTACATACATTCTGTTATGTGGCGGTTTGGGGGATTTTTTATTTCTGCTCCCTAGTGTTTGTTAAAGGAATGGGTGCCAATGGGTTAAGTTTAGTGTGTGTTTTGAGCATGATGAGAGCGGGCGGAGAATTTGAGTTCAGGGACTGTGTCTTAGAGTATTGTATCTTCTTTGACTCCAAAAACAAGACTTCTCTAAATGTTGTGTTAGTAAGTTATTGGCTGAAGGTGGTGAAGCTAATTATTTTAGTCACCCAACAGCAGGGGGCAGCAATTTGTAAATACGAAAATGATTGGCTGGCATGTAGAAGCTGAAAAGAGAGCCGTAATGTTTTTGAGACATAGTACCCTTTGCTATTTTTATTTTAGTTAGCAAAAAAAAAAAAAGACGAAGTTGAGGAATCTCCTGAGTCCATAGTTGTTGGCATGAGAAGCCTGCCTACGATTACCCGATAAAAACTTTATCTTCTTGTTAGAAGAATTTCAAATTGGGGAGGGCCCTATTCAGTAGATCCTCAGTGACAGAGCAGCCATCATTAGAGTTTTGAAGGTCTTCTCTAGACCCCAGAACAATTCTAATTTTATTAGGACGATCAGCTAACACTTCCATCATTGCACCATAGATATTTAAAAGGCTACACTAAATAGTGCAATGTGTTTTTATTTAGGTGCCATGGACAAGTTAGCTATAGACAAAACCGAAGCAGTTTTCAGCGTTCTTAATCATGCCTCAAGTATGTTCACCGATTCAAACTTCTTTTGAAGTGGCAAAAGCCCTTAATATCTGATGTCAGTATTAAGTTTGTACTCTGACATTTATAGTCCAACTTGTTAAGCTATTTCTAAAAATAGTAAGGATCACAACCCTCAGAGTTTCTTTAAAGTCTGTGTTTGCTATATTAAAACATGTAAAATGAGGAAAATGGAAGAATCCTGATTTTTTGATGGCAGTATTTTCTTGTAAAAGTAGAGCATGTGGTGTAGTTGAAAAAGAGCTGGGTTTGGAGAGGCAGAGGTCTGACTTCAATCCCAAATCTGACTTCAATCCCAAATCTGACAGTTATGTTGTATACTGTATAACTTTGGAAAAGCCATTTAACCTCTATACCTCAATTTCTGTATCTCTTAAAAAAAAAAAGGATAATACTAGAGTATTTGCCTCACAGTATACAAAGGGAATTGTAAGGAGGTATATAAAGTACTTTGTAAATCTTAAGGTGCTATATAAAGGTCAGTTATATATATATATATATATGTGTATATATATATATATATATGCATTAGTGCTGTCATTTTCACTTGCACAGCTAGAGCCTGTTATAGAGTTGGATACTCACTAGACACTCAAATGCTTTTGGCTGATTGGATGATTTATTAAAATTGCATGAGTTCAGCCTAGAGTTGGGCCAGCATTTTTCCTGTCCCATATGTTATATTGTGTACATCAGAACGTTTTATGCCCTTTTTGTTCATGGGATTTTTTTTTTGGTGGGATGAGGGTTAATAACCATGTAGCATTTTAAGATTAGCAAAGCACTTTATATAATTATTTCATTTGATCCCCCCCACAGCTGTATGAGGTCAGTGCTATTATTAACCCCATTTTATAGATGAGGAAGCTGAGCTGTAGGTTTAGTTATTTGCCCAGGGTCATATGACTACATACACATATGCCGCCTGCGGCTGTGTAATGGAAATGGCTGGAGATGGCTGAATGCCAAGGAGAATGAAAAGAAAACACAGGCCAGGTAGAAGAGTAAAAAACAGCTCCATTTATTTAACTGAAGGACAGGGCTTATATACCTTTTAGGCAAGCAGAATCAACAAATCCATGGTGGAAGTATTTGCATAATGCTTGATTTCCTCAAGCTTTTGTTCCCCTTTTGCAGGGAAACAATATTGTGTCAATAGCCCACAGGTGGTGTTTAGCATGTGTGTGCTGTGGGGGTATTGGAGAGAGCACCCGAGGAGGCTTGAAGAGGAGCAGCACAGGGATGGAGAGCCCACGTGCCAAGTTATCAGCCCAAGGGCAAGAACAGGCCTCTGGCCTGTATCTTATCCCAGAATGGACTTTCTCAGAGCTGCCCCTCTACACAATATCTTAATGACTCCAAGACAACACTAGCCTCTGTGCCACCTAGTTGTTCCTAGAGTTAGTGTTTAAAATGGAAATCTACAGCAGTGCAAACTACTTTCATAATAATAGCTAGCATTTGTATAGCACTTTTAAGTTTTGCAAAATATCTCCTTTATTCTTACAATTCTGGAAGGTAGGTGCTATCTCCATTTTACAAGTGAGGAAACTGAGGTAGACAGGTAAATGATTTGCCCAAGGTTACACAGCTAACAATATTTGAGACCAGTTTGAACTCAGGTCCTACTGACTCCAGTTCTAGAACTCTATGTGCAAGGAACTGGCCAATCAGAAACAACCTCATATAGAAGTAACAAATTGGAAAAGTAGGTGGATGAAGAAAGGTCAGAATTTTTTCACACAAAAGGCTAATCTATCCATATACGAGGCTATCTACCCACTTATATTTAAGTTGTATGTAATGAACTATATATTTTTTAAAAGTCAAGTAGGGGTAGGTATGTGCTATTGGTTTATATATCTCTGTGCAATGAAGAATGAGAAAAAAAGAACCTTAGAGATTTGCGATTGTAATCTAAGCCCCTAGTATAGTCAGCTCCAACAGAAAAGTTCACACATAGTACTAAAGATTAATTCAAGCATCTCATACACATAATGGCTGGAATATGCAATTTAGTAATAAACACTGAGGATACAAAGAATGGTAAAAAGTAGCTCCTCAAGGAGCTTACATTCTAATGGGGAAGATAACATGCAAACAACTATGTAAAAAGATATATAAAGGGCAAATTGGAGGTAATCTCAGAGGGAAGCCAGTAACATCAAGGAGAAAGCAGTGAAAGCAGAAAAAGCTGCTTTCAAAAGGTAGGATTATAGCTGAGACTTGAAGGAAGCCTAGAGGAAGAGATTAGGAGCTTGTGAGAGGAACAACAAGGAGGCCAGTGTCACTGGATTATAAAGTAGATGGAGGCAAGTCAAGTTATAAGAAGACTGGAAACGTAGGAAGGGGCTGGGTTTTGAAGGGCTTTAGGATTTTATTTTTGATCCTAAAGGCAATAAGAAGCCACTGGTGTTTATTGAATAAGGAGGATAACACAATTAGACCTGTGCTTCAAGAAAATCAGTTTGGCAGGTAGGTGGAAGATGGACTGGAGTGAAGAGACTCTTGAGGCTGGGAAACCAGAAGGCTGTTTGTAATAGTGCTTAAACTGTGGGTCATAACCCCATATGGGGGTCTCGAAAAATTTGGCAACAGTAAAAGGTTTCTGAACTGGTAATGACCAAAAATTCAAAATCAAATGGGTAATGAATCCAACTTCATTGCAGCCTTGGTTCTGAACCAAAGCATGCTCCCTTAGCACTTTGCATGTCCTCAGGCCACACAATAGCCAACCAAAGGAGGTTAGAAGTGGAAAAAGCCCTGTGCAGTTGCACTAGTTGAGGTGTAAGGTGATTGAAGTTCTGCATGTAAGTGGCTGTGTCAGAAGTGAGAAAAATATGTGGTGTAGAGATGACAGTAAACATTAAAAACCTACACTGTTGTTGTGTACAGTGTTCTCCTGATTCTGCTCCTCTCAGCATCATATGTAAGTCTTTCCAGGTTATTATAAAGTCCATATCTTCCCCATTTCTTATAGCACAGTAGTATTCCGTAACCTTCCTATACCACAACTTTTTCAGCCATTCCCCAACTGATAGGCATCCCCTTGATTTCCAATTCTTTGCTACCACAAAAAGAGCAGCTATAAATATTTTTGTACATACAAGTCCTTTTCCCACTTGTGTGATTTCTTTGGGATATAGCCCTAGGGGTGGTATTGTTGGGTCAAAGGGTTTGCACATTTTTATAGCCCTTTGGGCATAGTTCCAAATTGCTCTCCAAAATAGCTGGATCTGTCCACAACTCCACCAACAACGTATTAATGTTCCAACTTTCCCACATCCTCTACAGCATTTATCGTTTTCCTGTTTTGTCATGTTAGCCAATCTGACAGGAGATATGTGGTACCTAAGAGTTGTTTTGATTTGTGTTTCTCTAATCAATAGTGATTTAGAGCATTTTTTCATATGACTATAGATATCTTTAATTTCTTCCTCTGAAAAATGCCTGTTCGTATCCCTTGACCATTTCTCAATTGGGGAATGGCTTTTATTCCTATAAATTTGGCTCAGTTCCCTGTATGTTTTAGATATGAGGCCTTTATCAGAGATATTGGTTATAAAGATTTTCTCCCAATTTTTGCTTCCCTCCTAATCTTTGTTGCCTTGGCTTTGTTTATACAAAAACTTTTCAGTTTAGCATAATCAGAATTATCCATTTTGCACTCCATAATGCTCTCCATCTCTTGTTGGGTCATGATTTCTTCCCTTTCCCATAAATCTGACAGGTAAACTATTCCATTGATTCTGTGATGACTAACTTTGATAGACTTGCCTCTCCTCAGCAATATAAGGCTCAAAGACAGCTCCAAAGGACTCATGATGAAAAAAGCTAGCTATATCTAGAGAAAGAACTGTGGAATCTGAATACAGATTGAGGCAAACTATTTGGTCTCTCTTTTTTTTTTCCT
>CM053624.1:79269890-79302753 GCA_028646595.1 Phalanger gymnotis | reverse complement strand
GAAGGGAAGAAAATTTGAAATTCAAGAACATGTAAAACTAAGTGTTGTAAACTAAAAAGAAAATCTAATTTAGTAAAAAATAAAAAGTCCATGGACCCAAGAAAAAAAAAATACCTACAATGTGTCAGGCACTGTGCCAGGCCCTAAGGATGCAAAAAGAGGTAAAAGACTACCTGCCCTCAAGGTGGAAGGTAGAATTAAAAGGATAGATGTTGCAACAGATTGGATATGTGAGGGTTGAGAAAAGTGTGAGAAGTCAAGATTGATATCTAGGTTGGAGCCTGGGTGACTGGTAGGATGCTGATGTCCTCAGTAGTAATAAGGATATTTGAAGAAGAGAGTATTTGGGATGAGAGATGAATTTGGTTTTGGATATGTTGAGTTGAAGATGTTTATGGGACATCCATTTCAAAGTGCAACCCTGAAGGTCTGGAGGTTAGGGCTGGACAAATCAATCTACATTGAGATGATCTACATTGAGAATCATCTACATTGAGATGATAATTGAAATGCATAGGAACTAATTGAGATCACCAAGTGAAATATTCTAGAAGGAAAAGATAAGAGAGACTAGGACAGAGCCCTGTGGGGTAGCCATAGTTAGTGGGAGTGACCTGGATCAAGATTTAGCAAAGGACTGAGAAAGAATAGAGAGCTGTATCATGAAAACCTAGACAGAAAAGAGTATCAAGGGAAAAGAGGATGATTGACAATCTCAAAAGCTGCAAGGAGGTCAAGGAAGATGAGGGTCAAAAAGACTAGATTTGGAAAGTAAGACCACTGGTAACTTTGAAGAGAACAGTTTCAGTTGAATGATGGATCTAAAGCCAGATTGTAGAGAATTTAGAAGAGAGTGAGAGGGAAGGAAATGGAGACACCAACTGTAAATGGCTTTCTGAAGACAAAGTTGAAAGGATGAATCAAGTGAGGATTTTTAAAGGAGTAGGGAGACATGGGCACATTTGTAGGCAGGAGGGAAGCAACCAAAAGACAAGGAGAGACTGAAAATTCCTAAGGGACTGAGGATAATAGAGGGGCAGTCTCCTAGAGAAGATGGAATTAGGTCAAGTATAGAGAGGTTTGCCTTGGTGATGAAAAGGATTGCCTTTATTTGAGAGTGGTGGAGGAATAGCTAGCTAAGGTGGGAGATATCTGAGTGGTATGAAATAAAGGAGGACTATAGCTGAATGGCCTCAGTTTTTTCAATGAAGTTTGAGACAAAGTCCTCAGGTGAGAGGGAGTGGGGAACTATGACAGGTCTGAAGAGAGACAAAAAGACAGTAAATCACTTATGGAGGCATAAAAGAATTGCTCTGCTACAGTGAGCTGAGATTATGTACATAAATTTGTAGTAGATTCAATCAGTATGGTTTTGTGATTTTTCTCCAGCTCCCTTCAGTTGTATGTGAATATGTGCAAAGGCAGACAGATGTAATTACAAGGCTGGAGTGTTGCAAGGTATGTTCAGTAATGTGCTGGCTCAAGTGCAGAGAAGAGTGTAGAGTTAAGCTGTAACTAAGGGGTTCATTTAGGGAAAGGAAAAAAGTATATACACTGCAGGAATGATGGCTTGGGTAAGAACTGATGGAGTATTGGTTTTAAGGGGTGTTATTGTTATGGAGATGGCTTAACAAGTTTAGGAAATGATATGGGAAAATATAAAATCACAAGTCTAAAAAGGAAACAAAGCACCCTGGAAAAATGCTGGGACAAACCAAGAATGACAGGAAAGATGTAGGCAGAGCTGGAGGCTGATGCACTGGCAGGCAGTTCTTTGAAGATCAGGAAGGATGGCTTGGATTATGTGCAGAAAAATGAATGGCTTTCCACACGCGTGAGAGAATGGTCAGATTGAGTCTACCGTGCCTTTTTCTCAGCTGTGGGAGTAAGTACTTTGCCATTTTTTTCATATAACCATTTGTCATGCCTGTTCAGTATAGCTCCCAGGGTGGGGGATGGAGAGTGGGGGGGCATGGAAGAGGAATCGAGAGTTAGTATAGTGTCTGCTTTGTGTGAATGCTTAGCTTTACAAATGTCTCATTTGATCATGAGATAAATTTGATCTTTGAGATAAATGAGTATAGCTACCAGATTTTATTTTAGAAAGGTGGCCTCCTAAATAGAATTTATTACACCCAGACTACATGAATTCAGGAAACTCTGTATTCTTTGAAAGTAGTTTCCCTCTTCCCTTCATCAAAGTTTGTCTTAGAGCATACTGAAAGTATAGAGTCTGAAAGGGTACACACAATCCTTCATATACAAGTGTGTACATAGCAATCTGACTTTGCAAGACTATGTAACAGAAAAACAACCATAGTCCATTGGACTTCCCCACATGTGGAGAGGAGAAAAGGAGACATGTTTGCCATTTCTGGATTTCTTGGAGTTGTATTGAGCTGAATAGGTAAAAAGGAAGAAAAAGGGGAAATTTTTACCTGTTGGCACATATGGAATCTCAGTGCTCCAAGTTTCCATTAGATGGCAGTGAAAATGCATAAAACTTTCTTGGTGTCATGTGGTACTACAGAAAAGGACCCTGGTAAGGTTTCTGTATTACAAATCTTCCCTTAATGGCATCAAGAGATAACTTGGTTTTAAATCATATTGTTTAGAAATAAAAACCTTAAATGCATTGTACACAACTCCTACTATACTTATCAAAGATTCCATTTATGATAGTTTTTTTGAATATAATCTAGTCTTTGTTGTATACTTTGTATTTGTTGTTTCTCAAAGTCTGTACTATTCCTTCCAAGTTGTTATGTTTCCAGAAGGCTGGGACTATCTGACTCAACCTTACATAGGACTCAAGACTATGTGGAAAATGTTTTTATTTCATCACCATGACCATAAAACTATTAGGGTTAAGCAAGTGACCTTTTGTGATTTGTAGGAAGATGCTTTTTACCAATGACACACCCATTACTGGTAACTCATCTGCCTGCTTCTCCTTCAGTAAGAGAATTTTAACAGAGGTATGTTAAACAAAAGAGCCACTGTACTGTCCCAATCCGATATATGAAGTTGTACCTCCTTTAGTGTTTTTCTTAGATCTGAAAAAAAAATATCTCTGCATTTAGAGGAAAACGTCTCTTAACTCTGAGATTAATGACATCAGATGTGTTTAAAGTTATAAGAGAACTTACTTATACCTAACAATCTCAGTTACAGTTAAACAGTCTCAAAGTATATGTCCAGTGTTATAGAATGTTCCAGACTCTTGCTGGCACTACTGCTAGGAATTGTATACATACATAAAAAGCATGAGGCATTGGGATGAATTGTAAAAAGATCAGCAATAGAAAGTGAAGTTTTATGAAAACAGCTTTCTTGCAAGTTGTAAGTGGCATATCCCATAAAGAAATTTTCTTTAAATTCATTTTTCCATTTTTGGATTTTTGCTTCTTCTGTTGATATTGTTGCAGTATCATCAATGTTCTGCTACAAAGAGTAGACAAACTTCAGTGACAATGAGAATTTCCTTTGTCTAGGAAGAATACCTAATATCTCAGAAGCTTTTTGGTACTTTTACCAAGTGATGAATCATCTATAGCACCTGTGTAAGTGGTTCCAGCTTCCTTACTGCACAGTTAACAGCAACTGAGGGTTCAGCGTTTTGTAGCACTTTCATATCAGGTATTCTTTGAACACCTCCAAATTTGTGAGCTGCGTCCAGTGTGTGGTGAAATACCTCTCTGGTCTCAAGAAGAAGAGATAGACATCTTTCACTAATGAATGAGAAGTGTTTATTAAGTACTCGTTTTGTGCCAAACACTGTGCTAAGCATTGGGGATTCAAATACAAAAACAAAGACAGATTGCCTTCATGTAGTTTACATTCATTGATCCTAGAAAAGGTGCTTGGATTTTTGCCTTATGGTTTCATTGACCAACCCTGCAAATTTCCAAATCAAAATATCCCTTCCTGGCTACTGTTCCCCTAGATCTGTTTCTGTCTGTTAGAATGTAAACTACAGAAACAAATCTAGAGGAATACTGTCCAGGGAGGAATATTTTGGTTTGGAAATTTGCAGTGATGGTGAAGGGAACCATAGGGCAAAAATTCAAACACCCTTTCCAAGACCAATTACAGTGAATTTTATTTATGGTTCCAGAACTGCAAATCAGGAAGGGGAGGGTGATCAGAAGGAAGGTATATGTAGTGAACAGCAAAAAGATGATCTGGACCCCAGCCCTGATGTAGTGGGCAACGAGGCCAGCATTCAGGACAGTGGAACCCATAGTGAGGAGGTTCCAGGTATGAAACTGTTAAGCTATGTGGGGTTGGTTTTGGAACCCATCAACATGGAGTCTGTCAGTGAGATAGCAAATGAAGAAAGTGAATCAAGGCTAGAGCTGAACCTTAGCTGTAATGGGTAACTGCAGACAACATCATTACTCCAGGGGAGCTCCAAGGTAGGAGCAAAGTAGAGCAAAAATCTACTAGTGCCCTTGATACCATCTCTTCCACTGCTTCTGCGAGGTTCTCCTTTCAGTCATCCCCTACTTCTTTGTAATTTTCAATTATCTACTGACTACTGCCTATAAATTTTGCTATGTCTCCACCATACTTAAAAACCTTTCGTTTGACCCTATTATCTCCTCAAACTATAGACCTTTCTTTCCTTTTATAGTCAAACTCCAAAAAAAGCTATCTATAAGATAAATAGGAAATAATTAACCAAGGGAATGAGTTAGAATTAAGAGAAGTTGGGAAAGGCTTTCTGTAAAATATAGGATGTCAGTTGGGACTTAGAGGAAGCCAGAAGTCAATAGGCAGAGTTGAGCATAAAGAATGTTTCAGGCATAGGAGACAGCCAGAGAAAATGCTCAGATCCTAGATGGAGTGTTTTTTTTTTTTTTTTTTTGATGGAACAGCCAGGAGGCCATCGACAATCAAAGAGTATGTGGTGGGGAGTAAGGTTTAACTACGGGAAAATAGTAGAGGGCTAGGTTACAAAGAACTTTGAATGTCAGAGAGGAGTTTGCATTTGATCCTGGAGGCAAAAGGGAGCCACTGGAGTTTATTGAGTGGTGGGAGTGGAGCAGGGTTTGTGATTGGATCTTTGCTTTAGGAAAATAAAAAAATTATTTTGTATTACGTACTTTGTATTCATTCTGTATACATTTTGGTTATACTTATTTGTATACATGTTGTTTTTTCTTGGTAGAATGTAAACATGTTGAAGATAGAGGTTGTTTTGTTTCTGTCTTTGTATCCCTAGCACAGTGCCTGACATATCGTCATCACTCAAATGTTTGTTGAATTGAGAAAAATACAAGATCTACATTGTGTATTAAAACTGACCTTAAACTGAAAGTCAAGAGAGTCGATTGTAATCTAGTCTTTGAGTTAACTATGAGCTCCTGATCGGTTCTTTGGACTTTAGTTTTCCTCTCTATACAATTGAGCCTGGAATGGTGAAAGGTCTCAAGTTCTTGCCATAATCTAGGAAAGGCTACATAATGCTTGTTGATTTTTCTTAACTTTAGTTTTTCCCTTTACAACTTTAAAGTCCCAGCTCAAGTATCATTCCCTCTACATAGCCTTACCTGATTCCTTTGTCTTAGCCTTCATCGGAATTATTCCTTCCTTTAATTCTCATAGAACTTCACATTTCTCTTGAACTTTTCATATTCAATTTTATTGTTATTTGCCCCTCTCACATTTCCTGAGTAAAGTAAGTTCCTTAATGAATCAAAATTTCTTTGTATTTCCCACAGCGCCTTTCTCCATATTAGCTGCTCAATAAACACTTGTTGAATGAATGAGCTCTTTACATCTCGCTGCCATCTACAAAGTTATCTTTTATATATTCAAAAGATTGTTAAGTTCTCTCATCAACCTTTTTGTTCTTTAGGTGAAATAATCCTAGTTCTGTTCCTTATTTCAAAGGATGACAACATGGTATAGCGGAAAGTGTTTGCAGTCAAAAGAGGCCTAGGTGCAAATCCTATTTCTGATACTAGCTGTGTATCTGTGAGCAAATCACTTAGTCCCTTGGAATTTTATTTTCCTCGTCTATAAAATAGAATAATAACTTAGTACCTACCTCACTGTGTTGTTGTGAGGCTCAAATGAGAATGTGTGTACAACTCTGACAACTTTAAAGGGTGTAGCCAACTATCTTTGAGTGTGAGTGAGTCAGAATGAAGGAAAAGGCTATGGAGGAATTTGAAAGAACTTCAGTGTGCATGAAGTTCCTCAATATAAGGTTAGGGTAGCGAGAACTATGAGCCAAGTACTGATCTCCTTAGAATTGAGGGAGAATGTCCTGGCAGCCATTAGATAACTTGGATGGTGGACCATATGATGATATATCTGGGTAGAGTGACAAAAGGAAGTTGCTGAGAGAGCAAGAACACCAGCTTTCCCTCCACGACCAGTTTGTTGGGTGTACGTGAAGGAAGATACCACCAGTGCTGGAAAGGATGAACAGAAATGCATTGACTTCTGCGGGGAGGGGGGAGACCAGGACTCCATGAGTTCCAGAAGATTGAAGGAACACATCTAAGGGAAATTTTTCAGAGAATTAAAGAGAATTTTAATGGTCAAAATGGAATATGCAGGCAGAACTAGATTGGAACATAAGAGGTGGGCTGAGATAGAGATGAGAGAATAGGAAGTGTTGACAGTGAACACTCCAGCCTGAGATGAGCTTTCCCTCCTATGAAATATCACAGTACTTACTGCCTATACTGCTCATCAGGGACACCACACAAACTGCCTTATGTTTATATTTAACCACTTCATATAAGATCGCTTTGACTGCCCAACTAAATTACAAGCTTCTTTAGAACAGGTACTACTGTATTTTCCCATGTATAAGATGCACCCTTTTTGGAAAAATTTAGGGGTCTAAAAACCGGGTGCGTCTTATACAGTGGTTGTAGTCTTTTTACTTGCATTTCCCGCTTTTTCATGCTTGTTTTTGCGCTCATTAGTGTAGATTTTTTTACTTTCATTTCCCACTTTTTCACGCTTGTTTTTGCGCTCATTATTGTAGATTTTTTTTACTTGCATTTTCCGCTTTTTCGCGCTTGTTGTCTTTGTGCTCATTGTTTCGAATTTGTTACCAGTATATTAGGTTACATTTTGCCATGTTCTGCCCAGAAATGGCTCAGAAAAGATTTTCGTACAGTGCAGAATTCAAGTTAAAAGTGATCCAGTTTGCAAAAGCGAATGGAAATCGTGCTGCTGAACGTAAGTTTGGTTCTCCTCCAACTGAAAAAACAATCCAAGACTGGCTGCAGGAAGAAGAAACCCTACTGAAAACGCCACGGCAGAAGAAGGCCATGAGAGGCAAGAGTGAAAAAACCAACTATAGGAGAAGTTTCAAGATTGAGATTGTTGTCAAGTCATTTAAGAAGTATGGCATTTCAAATGCCATAGATGGAACTGACGATGAGGCAATATATGAAGACAAATGATTCGTCAATCAAACACAGATGAAGACAAGCTAATGGATGGGAGTTTTAACAGTGATGAGGAGTTGTATGAATTTTATGGTGAATAAAACTTCAGTTCAATAACTTTATGTAATACATTTTTTTTCAAATTTCGGGCCCCAAAATTAAGGTGCGTCTTATACATGGGAAATATGGTATGTCTTTTATCTCTTTGTATTCCTAAATAGGTCATTCACTGTTAAGTTCCCTCTTCCCCTTTGTGCTTCTTCTCAAAATCTCTTACTATCATTTCTTCCCCTCCTTCCCTCCTCACCTTTTTTCTTCCTTTTCTTCTGGTCTCTGCTTGATAGTGTTTCTCCTAAACAAAGCTAATGCCTCTGTTTGTACCCTTGATCCTATCTCCTATATCTTCTGGCAGATTATAACCATAATCATCCTCTGTCTCTCTTTAAACTTCAGTCTCACCCTACCTGTTAGCTTATTCTCTGCTATCTACAAACATGCTTAAGTCTACCCATCCTTAAAAAAAAAAAAATAACCCTACTACAGCCTCATATTATAATCGTAGATCTTTTTCCTCTTAAAACCAAACTCCATTCATTGCCTCTGCTTTTCCCCCTCTGACCAACTTCTCAGTCTCTCTCATTCTGGCTTCTAACATTATTAGCTGAAATTGCTCTTTCAAAAACTACCAATAATTAATTACTGAGACCAATAATTTTTTCTCCCAATTTTCATCCTTTTTGACTTCCCTATAGCACTTGTCCCACCAGTCACTCTGTCTTCCAGAATATTCTTCTCTGTTTTCATGACACAGAACTTTCTTGGTTCTGCCTGTCTCTTGTATTCCTATATATTTTTGCACCATGATCCTCCATATCCAACTCCCCTAATTGTGAATGTACTCTAAGATTTTATCCTCAGCTCTCTGATTTTCCCTTTACCCTCTCTCAGGGCTTTAATCAGCTCTTCTAGGCTTATCATCTTTATGTATAAAATTTCTAAAACCAAATATCTCCTGAGTTATAGTCCCACATCACCAGCTACTCAATGGACCTCTCCAAGTGGATGTCCAATAGCCATCTCGAATTCAACATTGACAAAAGAAAACTATCTTTCTCCCCCAAGTCCACTTATATTAACTTCTCTTTCTCTGTCCGGGGCATACTTTCTTTCTAATTACCCTGGTTCACAATGTCGAACTTATTATCATCTACTCTCATGCATCCCATATATCCAATCAGTGGCCAAAACTTATCATTTCTTTCTACCCAAGAGCCAAAACTTTATTGGCCTAGGGGTGGGTCAGGGCTCAAGCTGTGCCTCCCTCGATGTGGCTTTCTGGTCACCAACGGACATAAAAGGTCCCCACCTATGTGGAATTGGTGCCCGTCAGACTTGGTAGATTCCAGAAGACCACAAAAGTCACTATACCCTGCTCTGCTGAACAGGCACATTTCCGTTTGGAGACAAGGGAGACGGTGTATAGAGTGGCCACGTGTTACTGTGTCCTTATTGCATATCCCCTGCTGTGTTGGTGCTATGTAAACCTTTTTTTTTTTTTTTAACTATTTTGTGACCTATATGTGCCTCATTTCTTCCCAGCATCAAACCTGAACTAACAGAGTACCAGGATTAGCCCTGTTAGTCCATTTCTCTGCATTCACACAGCTACCACCCTAGTTTAAGTCCTCATCACCTATTAGCTGAACTATTGCAATGAACTTTTCATTGGACTTACTGACTCATCTCTCCACATTTCAGCCTTGACTTTCCCCCCTTCCTATAATAGACTCCCTTTTTACTTCTACCTCTTTAAAGTTCCCTAGTTTCCTTCAACTCAATTGCTGCTTTCTACATGAAACTTTTCTAAATTTCCAACTGCCTTCCCTTCAAAATTAACTTGTATATGTGAGGACTGGTTGAGATATGTCTAATGATCTCTATAGGGCTTCACATCTCTTACATAGGCATGTGTATACCTCCTTAATTTCTGAGGTGACTTGCTTACTCCAGCCTTTTCTCATGCTGGCAGGTCTAGGTTTCTGGAGGACCACTATTATTTTCGGATTCTCTCAGGGTCCTATGGGTAACCCTGTTGAGGGGGAATACAGTACTCCTACTCACCACCTTAGCTCTTGAGCCCCCACTGATTCATTTTTATGATTCTACAAACCACCCTCTCAAAATAATATTTTGAAATCTTAAATATGGTCATTTACTTAGCAATCAAGCAAAAGAAATATTAACATCATAGGTACATATATTAAAGCAAATACATGAATAGTACAATACATCAAAATCCATACAGTAAACCTGGGTCATACTTTCCCACCAAGGCACCCTCTAACCATGGGGAAGAGTGGGCGCATATTTATATGAGTCTGGCAGGCAGGCATATGAAGGAAAACCCATGTGATCAGTGTAGCTTACAACTCTGAACTTTAGGCTTTGTTGTGATTGGTGCATTCAGGATCTTTTACCCCACATAAAGCATGTTGAATCCTCACTGTTGTGCAGTTGGGCAGAGCCTCTTCTCTTTTATATAAAAACTGACATCAAATTTACAAGCTCTTTCAACTTATATTTACCCTTTTTTTTACCCCTTAATTTTAATAGCACTTTCCTTTAAGCCAGACAAATACAGAACTCATCAAGCTGGCTCTCTCTGAACAGTACACACCAACCCATCCAGTTCTTCCTCATCAGGATGCTTCATTGTCCATTTGGAACAGAGCTCACAGTAAATAGCTCAGTTTGATTGTTCAAGACAAACAAGCTTGACTGGCTTTTCATTCACCAGGGTTCCATGTCATCTAGTTAAATCTCAACATCAACAAAATGGCTACAAAACCTTTCTTCTACTTTTCCTTTGAACTAGAGGAGGCAGAAACGAGCAACAGCAGTTGTGAGAGGTTTCACTGTTCTTGAGGTGTTTTAAATCAGATGACTTACTGTTCTGTGTACACTCACTAACTTAGCTTTGATGCTCTGTGTATGTACAATCAGTAACCTACCTTTGACTTAAAAGGTAAAAACCAAATTTCCCCTTATGAAATCAATACCCTTTTAAAATTTCTCAGACTCCAGAGTTACATGATTTTTGTTTTTTTCCTCCCTCTTTTCCTTCCTCCCTCCTTTCTTTTTTCCTACCTTCTTTCCTTCCTTGTCTTTCCTTTTTTCTTTCTTCCTTTCTTTTTTCCATGGGCTTAAAACAGCTATATGCTGATGAGGTAATAGATCATAACGCTTTGCAATTCTAAACTTTCTACATGGTCCTTCATTTCATTTTGTATCCTTTAAATTGTTTCTTTATGCTCACATTTATTCAGCTTTTAATAGGGTTCTTTCTCTGTCTCTTTAAATCATCTGCTCAAATAAGCAAGACATCATCCTGACTCTTTTATAAGGTGATTTAATTATTTATATTTATACTACCATGTACAAAACTGTTCAAATCACATCTAAACATTATTTCTTCTTCTGAATATTTTAGAAGTTTTTATTAAGGCAAAGTTCTTTTTATATTCCTTTCAAGTACCAAAATGTTTATCCATAATAGCAGCAATAGCTTACATCCTTTGCCACTTGATTTAAATATCTTTATTTACACAAAAGAACTTTTCCAGAACTAAACTATATTATATGAAAAGGGATAATACATATTCATTTTGTATTTATTTTGCATATCTTTAAATATGTGCATACTATACATGTTTTCTCCCTCCAATAGAATATAAGCTTTCTGAAAGCAAGAACTATTTCATCTTTGTATTCCCAGCATTCTGACACGTAATAGGTATCCATTTTAATGCTTATTGATTGATTGATTCATAGAGGAGTAAAACTTGAGCGAAGACTTTGAAAGATAGACAGGATTTGGTAGGGATGGAAGAAAAAGGCATTCCCAAGGGAAGGGGAACAGCATGATCAAAGGTACAAAGGTTGAAAAATACAGAACACCACAGATTTACCTGTCACCTTTGTGCAAGAGTTATACTGATTTCCGTACGGTTCCAATAAGTTTCCTATCTTTTTAAGGTTATAGAAACTCCAGCTAGAAAAACTGAGGTATAAAGAGTATGAGTTACTTTTCTCTTAGAGCCATAGTGACTTAAGTCCAAATAATAAAACCAGTACTTTGCCAACTGTTGAAACCATGAGACCACACTTCCTCTTTAGGCACAAAGTTGGGCTTGATTTGGGACTTGATTTTTAAAATCAAATAGAGCAGGTGGAAAACCCTATTAGAGCACTAGGGCCCTGCCAAGCCTGTAAGCATAGAAGACCGTCTAATGATTTAAAAAAACATTTTTTTTCAATTCCTGCTAAAAATGAGCAATTACAAACACTATCAGATCCAGTCTAGCTACAGAAATGATTAAGAGGACAATAAAAACAAACTGTGGAATATGGAGGAAACTTTGATCTAAGTTTGTAAATTGGCTGACAAATCACATTAGAAGATTCAATTAGTGAAAGATGTATTATAAAGTTTCCTTTAGTTTAACTAAGAAGCATAAGGCTTGTGGGGGGGGGGGAGTTGCTGATAACACCTAGGTGATTCATCAAATGCTGGATTACTCATCCAGGCTAAGATAAATGTCACCTAGTTTACTTTGATGGATTTACCCCCATATAAATATGCAGACATATATTGATTTTTTTTACATGCCGCTGTTAGTCAGTGTACTTGACATCTAATTTTCTGGCCTCAGTATTTTTTGGTGTTGCTTCTGCCTGAGTTTTCCAGTGAATTCCAAAAGAGTCTCCCCTGTGTTGAGTTGGCAGGAGGAAGAAAGAAGGATGGCAGGCTCTAAATGAGTTTTCAGTTTGTGATGTATGACTTGGGATATGTGTTCTGAAGTTGTTGCCTCTTCCAGGATTTGAGAGCCCTGCCTGTGTTAACAATGAAATGAGTTCTCACTCTGTAAAAAGAGAGTTCCGGGTTTTAACCCTGAGATCGAGTTCATTTATGAGCACCTTACTGCGCTAATTTAATTTACTTGCTCACAGTCATGAATACATAATACTCTCTTCCCCATTTTTGCCTTTCATATAGGAATCATAACAAGCAGTTCTATAAGCGAGTGATTATCCATTGGGAACTCGGGAAAGAAAGATTGGGCAAAACATGATGGGACCATGGTTCTCTTGGTTACTGAGACACAAAGCAGTTGTGTTAGATGGTCAAGACAAGAGTAGAATATGTTCTCCCAGTACCTAGCTCTTTACCTTGGTTAGATAGAACCTAGGTACAACAAAAGGACAAGTAGGAATTATTCATGGAAAGTTAGGTCCTTTGAGAAAAAGGATAGAGACATTTTGAAGTAGAGAGGAAAGAATTTGAGTTGATTATAGGGCAACAGAATGAAGTGAGCTGAGGTCACATGATCATAAATTTAAAGCTGGAGAGAACCTCAGAGGTCATCTGATAGAGAGATGTCATACATAGAATGGGATCTAAACCAGTTTAAAATATAATTGGGAAATATTTAACAACATAAAATACAATAGAACATAAATAATATTAATATGTTGTTTTCTAAGTCAATATGCAACTTGTAGGGATTCTTCTGTTCAGGTTTAGTGGCCCCTGTTTTTATTTGAATTTACACCATGATCTAAGGCAACCCCTTTATTTTGCAGATGAGAAAATTAAGATCCAGAGAAGTTAACTGATTTGCTCAAGATCATAGAAGTAGCAAGCAGTTAAGGTAGTATTTGAACCCAGATCCTCTAAATCCAGATTCATCACACTTCAACACTGGTGATAAAAACCTATTAGGTCAGGCCTCTTCACCTAGAGGACAAAGGATATACAGATAAAAGCAGGTGATTAATATTTAGGAATATAGCTCCTGTCTATTCATAAAAGACTATTTTTTACTACCTTGATATAAAATCCTTCAGCCCTCTAATATTCTTAGGTTAAGCAGAACCCATTGACTAACCGGACAGAGTTTGTTTCTTGGGATTCAGATTTTGAAAGGGAGAGAAAAGAAGTTGGGTTAATTATCCAGCAATAGAAGAAAGAGGACTGAGGCAATTTACCTTTATAAAGATACCAAACAGTGGATTGGAGAACTTGAAGGATAACCTTTCATGGAAATTGTAGGATCATAGATTTGGAGCTGAGGTGATATCAGAGGCCATCAAGTCCAACCTCCTTATTTTACCAACTCAAAGGAAGCTGAGACCCTAAAAGGATGAGAGTTCACGGTCATACAGGTAGTAAGCATCATTAGGAAGATTTGAACCCAGTTCTCTGATGCTGACGCCATTGCTTTTTCCATTATGTCAATACCAAATCTTTAAGACTGGAACAGACACATATTTTCCAAGACTATTTTAGGTATAGGGTTAGGTGCAGATACAGGAATATTTGTTAGACAAATTTTTAAAGTATCTTATTCTATATGCCTGTGCTCAGGAAGTAGAAGGCTGCTAGCCAGTTTTATACCACTTGAGTAAATACATCACAGCAAATTAAAGTAGGCTAAATTTTGCAAAAGCAGTTACGGGTGTCGCCTAAACAATAGGGAGCACACCAGATTGTAGTAGCAGGCCAAGGGGGACAGGACTGGGAAACTGGAAAGGCAGGAAGGAGACTGGCAGCTACCTTAAATCTATTAGGAAAGAGCTTAAGTCTGGAAAAAGAAGAAAATACAGCTAATATATTCAGGCAAAGAGTAAAACCCAGCAGTTTAAGCAGCGGGGTTCAGGAACTTAGGCATGGAAACTGGAAAACAAGGATGCTGTGTCTTGCTACATAGCATCTAGATAGGTGCTTGATAATATAACTTATACTGAGGTAACCACTTTTTGAGGAAAAGGTCCTTATACAACCCTCAAAACGGTTTAGTGCAGTTTTAAGTTATTAAAGCTTTAATGTAAAATGTTACTTATGTTATATAATAATAAAGCTTTAATAACTTAAAACTGAACAGATTTTCAGAACACCCTGTATAGCCCATCCCCACAGACAAAACTGGTCCTAGAATGTGGGCAGATCTGAATCTAAAGGTTTATTGTTCTGTCCTGTCTGACTCTTCATGACCCCATTTGGGTGTTTTCTTGGCAAGGATACTAGAGTAGTTTGCCATTTCCTTCTTCAGAAGAAGAAATTGAGGTAAACAGAGTTAGATGACTTGCCCAGGGTCACATAGCTAGTACGTGTCCAAGACCAGATTCAAACTCAGGAATATGAGTTGTCCTGACTCCAGACTCAGCACTTTATCCACTATGCCGCCTAGCTGCCCTGAATCTAAAGGCAGACAAGTAATTAAAATTGATTGAAGCAAGAAAGTGAGAGTAGAGGGAGTCAGGCAATTCCTAAATATAGATTCTGAAAACTGTAGGCTCTTCTACAAACCACAAATGTGCCCTGTTCTCCTGAAACAGGAAAGCAAGCAGGATCACATTATAAGCAATGTTCTCTTACTTCATTCTGGGCCATTCTTGAAATGTTCCAGAGAAAGGCAGCAAGAATCATGGAAAGAAGAAAAGGAGACTTGCCAACAAAGCCCAGCAGTATAATTTAAGTGTGAAGAATGGAATATTTCTTGATGATACACAGGACAGAGGAGAACATGATTCATTGTAATAAGTCATGTTAGTTGACTACTAAGTAAGAACAGTATTATATAGCGCGAAATGCATAGGACTAGAAATCAGGAGACCTGGGTTCTAGTTCCAGCTCTGCCACCAACTAGCTATCTAACCTTAGACAAATCTCTTCATATCCCTGGGTCTCAGTTTCCTTCACTATAAAATGAGGAGATCAGTGTAGATGAACTCTCAAGGTGTCTTTCAGTTCTAAAAGTCTCAATACAGTTCCTTGCACTCAGAAGAAGAGCCATTCTGAAGCCTGAGTTGGGCTTTTGGCTTTGAAAATTGGCCCATTTTTGGTGCAACCCTTTTTGAAAAACTTAACAGTTTTAGCTGACATTTCCATGGCACTACTTGCAAAGCAGCTGTGAAGTTAATGATAGTACAAATAAAAAGCTGCTGGTAATTAGGCTGTTGGATAGTCAAGCATTATTGTAGGTTTTGTTTTTTTTTTAATTCAATTAGCTGAATAAGAAAATGCCATTGAGACAGACATCCTCCCCTCCTCCAGGATGATTCCAGCTGGGTGATAGGATATTAAGATCCTATCCTATTAGGCATAAATGCAGTTGATATATAGAAAGTTGCTCCTAAGTGTTTTGATAGACTCGAAAGTCTCCCAGAAGTTGCTAGAAGAGGAAAAAGAAACTATAAGCTATAATAAGTGCTTTCTGTACCTTTGCTGAAATTGTTTTACCTTTCAATTAAAAGGTTTCTGACTCTGACACTCTGTCAGCTGCTGCAACCACATTTACTCATGGCAGAAGGCATTTGATAACAGTAATAGGTGTTTTCAGAAAAGACTGGTTATATCAATCAGGAATCCTGCCTTCTAGATAAGTACTGTATAGATTGGTAGAGATTTTTTTTTTCCCTTAGGATTTCTGCTTGCTTGCTGTTCAAATACCCATATTTAACTAAAGAGTTTGAAATTGGAAAGAGAAGGCATTTTTGATCCCTGGAGTGAAACAGGTAGGTGTTGAGCAGAAATTCATCACTGTTTTCTTCTGTGTGCTTTGAGAACTGTTGTATATAGTGATCGTTGACTACCCATCCTATTCCCTCTGCTAACAAGAACCTGCAGGCACTGGAGGTAGCTTTGAAACTTCTGTTTATTATCATTTTTCAATCCTAGTTGTTGCATTTTCAGAATGCACAAATAGATTCAGAGAGATGAAGCCAAATATTCTTTGACTTTCACTAAGAAGTGATGGCCACAACAGCTGGAAATGCAGGACTTTAACATAATGAAAAGGGATCTATTTTTCTCTGACTGCAGGGCATTACTCACCCAACTCCCCCATATTCACAAGGAAAAGGGAAAAAACCAGCATAAACTGCCCAGGATGAGTCAGGTTTCAATGGAGCATCTTTGCTCAAAAAGCAGAAACTGCTTTTCATTTTATATGCTTGAGCCTGGAAATACAATGCAGGACCTATAATGTAATTCCCTGAGCTTCTGCCTCTTTCATGGTGGGTGGAAAAGGCATTTTTGTTTTCTCCACTCTAAAGAGTGAATGAAAGTAATACTCTTATAAATGGTTTTTGTCAGACAAAGGGTAGGCAGAACAGCCTACATAGATCATCTTTCGCCTCAGCTACTATCCTTTCACTTGAACACAATTAAACTGCTCTGTACCCATTTTTCCCCCATCATCCCTTTTGTCTCCTTGCAGTTTCAACGCACATTTGAATGTTCTTCTCATGCAGGAGTGTGCTGGTAAATGTTTAACAGCTGGCTCTGTAGGGGGAAAAAATGTATGCATGACACACTTGAAAGTTTAATTTACATTAACATTTTTTCTATCACTTTCTTAAGTCTAGACAGTTAACAAAAGAATAAATCATAGTCTGATTTGTAATGTTCGCTGATTTCCAAGATATAGATGCTCACACTGAAAAATGATACTCAAGAGCCTGCTCAAGCTAGCTGTAGCACATACCTGTACCCATCCATTCCATGTAGCTTCCATGTTTGTGGCAGTTTCCTGATGGGCTCTCCGTTAATGAGATCATATACCCTTTATGTTATAAGCATGACAAGATATTATATCTTGATATATTGTATTTTGTAGCCTCTATAGAGGGTGATTCAATTTGGTTTCCTTTGTGTCCAGATATAGATACACAGATGGGGCAGGCCATCTTGTCAAACTCCTATTTAAAACACGAAGGCTTAAGGGTCAAGTGAGTGGTAGAGATTAATCTGTAGGAGTTGGAGGATCTTCTTAGGCTGGAGTAACAGGGATCTTTTTTTCATTTTCTGGAATCTGTGTCCTAAATGTGCTTCTCTCTGGTTAATTAAACTTGGTATTATATGTTTTTTGATTAGGGTTTTTTTTTTTAACCTGCGAAGAGAGTGGGAAGTGAGCACCAGTGAAGAGATGACTAACAAGGTAATCGCTATGTGATTACAGTGTGGGCTGCCAGGCCTGGTTCAGTCCTTGTGTTGTCTCTGCTTTTATCCAGACTCTACACCGAAATAAGTCTGTTAATGATAGCTAGGTTGCCTGCTTCATATGTCACATTGCTACAAACCACACAAAAGATACCCTCTGTATTCAAAAGCAGGAACCAGTTTGAGTCCTTGTACAATTAGTATAGTTTGTGGCTGCTTTCTTTCTACCTCCTTCCTTGTCCTTTTGTCCTTTGCCAAACATTTCCTCTATAACTCAAATTAGTATTTCTGTAATGTAAAAGAGCAGCAAAATAGCGTCTCTTTCTTTGCATTTCTCATCCTAATGATTGAGGGCTGGGCGATATAGGAATTTGGAGTGAGTCAGAAAAGATTTAGCTTTTTCAATACTATATATGGCTTCTATATGCTAGTCTGTGAGTACATTGGAAGACAAATCAGGAAAAGGAGATTTTTCTTCAGAGCAAGACATATTTTAGTCAAGTCAACAAATATGTAAGTCAACAAGCATTTATTAAGCACCCACTGTGGTAAGTGGTAGTGATACAAAGAAAGGCAAAAGAAAGTCTTTGCCCTCAAGGAGTTACAGAGTAATAGAGGAGACAGCATTCAAATGATCATGTACAAACAAAATATATACAAAATAAGTGGGAGACAATTTCAGAGGAAAGGCACTAGCTTTGAGAGGGACCAAGAAAGGTATATTGTAGAAGGTGGTATTTTAACTGAAATATGAAGAAAGCCAGAGAAGCCAGGATATGGAGATGAGATAGAAAATTCCAGGCCTGGTAGATAGCTACTGGAAATGCATAGAATTGGGGAATGGAGTTTCTTGTGTGAGGAAAAGGAAGATAACTCACTTATGTCATGCTTTACTATTCCTAACTTCTTTACATATTTTATTTGTTCCTACAATAACTTTGTGGAGGTAGGTAATAGAAATACTATCCCTATTTTGCAGATGAGAAAGGGATATAAAGAGGTTAAGTGTCCTGTCCAAGATAATATATTTATTAAGTGGCAGAATCAGTACTCCAAGTCCCGAAAACTTAGACCAAGATGATAATTTACATTCAAATGGGTTGCATCTGAAAGTTACATCATTTTTTAAAGGTATAGAGTATATCATAGCTATTAAAGGAAATGATTCTGAAATCATCCAATTACTTCATCCTGAAAATCAGGTAATATATGAACTAGTCAATTGACATTGGACTAATGTGGAGCTAAATCTTTGACAAAGATTAATATGAACAAGTTGACTATTCATTCTTAAAATTCACTTTCATTTGAGATGTCTGGGGCCAGTAGAGCTATTCCCTATAGATAGTCATGACCTAGAAGACCATTCTGAGTACTGGTATGCAAATGAACACATTCTTGCTTACCTTTCTTCATTATTTCAAAAGTCAGTATTTTGTAGAAAATATTTTATAGAAATAATGCTATTCTAAACAGATGATGTGTCATTTCCTATGCAAGACCTTTCGTAATCTCACTTAGTTGGTAACATTTTCTCCCTCTTGAAATTACTCATTTTTGTGTGTGTTCACTTTTGTATATATTTGTAATGATGTTATATCTCCTCCCAGTAGAATCTAAACTCCTTGAGGGCAGGGACTATTCCTTTTGTGTTTTTGTATGTATGTCTAGCATAAGCACAGTGCGTTGTATATAAGTGTTGAATAAATGTTAGTTGAATTGAGCATACAGGCATAGAATTTATCACATTTCATTTAATCAAGTTCTTATAATACTGTACAAGGTCTTACTTTGTATCTAACTAAGCTATATAATATTACTCCTCTTAATTTTTGCCAGCCAAGTTGTCCATTCCTTTTCTTTGTGCAGTATTTCCAACGGCAACATCTAAATCATTAATATGCCCAAATGTATGTGGGTCTATATTTGTATTCCTCATTTGAAGAAAATTCAACATAAGGAAACAGCATGATGCAGTAGAAAAGGCAATAGCATTAGAGTTAGAAGACATGGGTCAAGTCCTGCTTCTGATCCTTGATGATACTGGGCAGGGCACCTCATTTTCCTCATCTGTAAAATGAGAGAGTTGAGCTTAGATGGCTTCTGAAGTTAATTCCAACTCTGGGTCTATGAATGTATAACGTGCACACACATCTAAATTTATAAGACAGATAAATTTAAAGTAATTATTTACACTGTGAAAAGATATGCTAGTTTTTCTTTCAACAGCCAACTAGCTGGTTTGTATTCTTTCTTATCTACAACTTTTCAAGAACTTGCATGCTGTACAAAGTACGGCTGCTACTGAATGATTAGGCAGAAATGGTTCTGACCTTTCAAAGACTTCTAGTATAAGACTGTTGAGACTGAACACATAGAACATATGCTTTAATGCTTCAAAAGAGCAGTTATTTTGTCCATGTGGTAATCCTTTCACCACATCATTTTCTCTGCATAACAACTCTGTGAAGTACATACTACAGATATTATTATGCCCACCTTACAGAGGAGAAGATTGATTCTCAGAGAGTTTATGCCATTTGTCACATAGCTGGTAAGTATTGGAGGTGGGGTTTCCACACAAGTCCATCCCACTTTTCACTATAAAATGGCTCCATTCCTCAGTGGATGTTCTTATAAATTTATGTAGAGGATATAGAGACAACTAAATAGCACATACTTTATAGAAAAAGGATACATTTTAATTATTATTTCTGTTGTTTTTAGTCAAATGTATCCGTGTCCACCCTGATTTGGGTACTCCCTCCGATTATTCAGATTGCAGCCCATCAATGCCTGCCCATTTTTGCAGTGCTTGCCTGCCTGTATCTTTCCATAATTTAGCCACAAAGGGCCCGGCCAATGTGCTGGAGACCTTTTTTGTTTTCTCCTAATAGTAAACTGTTACCAGTGGAGCACTATGGTTCTTTCATTCTTGCTCCATGACCAGGCTATCTTTTTTTCCTATTAGACATTTCCTTGAAGACATTTTTTACTTCGGTTTTTTTAAAGTTTTGGATTATGTATTGTAGCCTAGTCATACCCATCACACTTCTCCATTGCCTTTTTATGATATTAATTTTAATTCTTTGGAGACTATTTGTATTCCACATCTCTCTACCAAAAAAATGACACTGATAGGATGCTGTAAAGAGAGTAAATCGTTGTTTCCTTGAGAAGCTTAGTATATTAAGAGCAATATCTGAACCTCTCTGTCTATGTAGGTCAGACTAGTTTTTCCCTGAAAGATATTGAGACATTTCCCAGTACTTGGTTTGCCCAATATCAAACTAGCAGGGTGCTGGCCTGAGTCAGGCCCAGCATAGAACATTTGGGTCATTAAAGGAGCTTTGTAAATTTCCCAAAGACAATTCAGCCCACCTTCCTGTTCAACTCCAGGTCTAACATATCTATGTTGTCTATACAACGTCTATACTCTCTGACCTGAATATGCTTACTGATAGACAACCTCTAGGTTAGAAAATAGGTTTTCTATCTAAAAACATGTCTGAAGTGATTATAGAATTCTTCTAAAAATTGTGATGTTCCAAGGCTTGATGGTTCCAGCACAATGTCGTCAGTAGAAAGAGCATCTGAAGAGCCTCACTGACTGAAAAGGATCCTTCTTCAACTTGGTTGCTACTGGATCTCCTATGTCATAGAGATAAAGACCTTTGGTAAATCTATAACCCTTGTTTTTTACTTTGACTGCTGTTTACAGTCAAGGGGTCATTCTTTTAGGGAATTTTGAGTGATTTTTGAAGTGTAGATAGCAGGCACCTCATTACAAAAGAACCTTTGAAATGATGTTCTACTTTACTGAATAAAATGCTTTTTCATAATCTATAAACAGTAAGTACATTATTCAGTCAGTTATGAAATTGTAAATATTTGACCCATCAGTTAAGAAAGTATTTTTTCTCAACTGACAGCATCATTGAGGATGCCCTAAATTCACATATAGACAGCTTACATAAATACTTTGTAAAAAATTGGAGAGTATGGCAGCTGGGTGGCATAGTTTATAGAGCACTGGCCCTGGAGTCAGAAGGACCTGAGTTCAAATCCAGCCTCAGACACTTGACATTTACTAGCTGCGTGACCCTGGGCAAGTCACTTAACCCCAATTGCCTCACAAAAAATAAAAATAAAAAAATTGATGAGTAGACATAGAGGTTGCTTGTTGGCGACGTATCCTTTGGCCTATTTTTCGATATTAATAAGGCCTATTTTTCTCCTTTTTTCATTTCTTTTACTTTCCTTTTAAAAAAATATATCTTTCATATCAATCCTTCAACATTCTCAGGTTTCTCCTTCAGCATGGATCTCTTTTATATATGCCTGGTCCATTCTGGCTACTTTCCTCATCTTTGTCCTCTTCAGTGCCATTTTGGCCAGTTCTATAAGTCTACCTAGGACTATGACAACAGAGGGCACATCATATTCAAAACAGTTTATTTTAATATTCTTTACCAATCTTTTCTGTTTTTCTTCTCCTTGTTGTTCTTTTTTTCTCCTTAAATACCTGTGGGCTGCATTTTGCAGAAATGTGACTCCTAATAGGACAGAGAATGCTGAGAACAATGCTGCATCCCTGCCATGAGGGACTTAATTGAGTTGGTCCCAGATACTCTTTGGGAGAGACGTGGAGAAAGCTCTAGGGAGGTGGTATAAAGAGAAAGACTTTGGAATGACAGATATGTATCCTATGGCCATATCATATCTATGGACTCACTTGAAATTCTAGAGACTAGTAGGAATAATGCTCCTCTAAGTGAGATTGTTCCCTTTCTTCTTGGTTGGGCTGAGATCTTTGCGTACTTCCAGATAAAAAACACATTTACTCTTGCTAGGTAGCCTAGACTTAAAATCAAGAAGACCTACAGTTTATCATATACACACACACATATATATACACGCACACATACACATATATACATATATGCAAATAAATATGTATGTATACACACACATATATCTTGTTTGTGCATAGTTTTTTTGCATGATGTCTCCCCGTATTATACTGCGAGTTCCTTGAAAATGGTGACTGTTTTTTTCCTTTTTCTTTTTTTTGCATCCTGAGTGCAACGAACACTAACTGGCACATAATAGTCACTTAAATGCTTATTGACTCTTCACAGATGCTGGTCAGAACATACGGATTCATATAGATCATATCTATCCATATTTCAAATTGGATGTCAGGGAGACATCTTGAGCTCAACATGTCTGAAACTGAACTCATCACCTCTCCCCCTAAACCTTTCCCTCTTCTAAACTTACCTACCTTGATTGAAGGCACCACCAATCCTTCTAATGTCTCAAGTTCATAATTAAAGGATTATTCTGTGTTCTACTTTTCCTCATCCCACACATACAATTAGGTGCCAATCTTATCATTTCTACTTAACAATGCCTCTGCCACCTGACCCTTTTCTGTTCACATAGCTACCACCTGAGTGCAGGTCTTCATTAACTCTTGCCTAGATCATTGCTACAGCCTCCTAATTGTTTTGTCTCAAGTCTCTTCCTACTCTAGTCATTCCTACATACTTCTGTCAAAGTAATTTTCCTTAAGCATATTTGTGACCATGTGTCTATCTTGTTCAACCAACTCTAATGCCCTCCTCTTGCCTCTAAGATAAAATATAAACCCCGCTTCTCAGCCTTTGAAGCCCTTCTTAACCTCGCCCCAACCTATCTTTCCAAACTCACTAAATGTTACTGTCCCTCCTGCACTCAGTGATCCAGCCAAACTAACTTTCCTTTTTTTCCCCTCATACACAGCATTCCCTCTCCCATCTTCATACCTTTTTACTGACTGACCCGCTGTATCAGTAAGGCAATAATAACAATGTAGATGATAATTGTCAAAATGCCTATGTGGTTCTGTATCACAAAGTATACTAGACTCTCCACATAGAAGGTAGAAGAAGTAAACCATTTGTTCAGACACCAGAGAGCCATATCCCACAAGCCATGTATCCAATCTATCAGAGCAGTAAAATATTCTATACACAATATCACAACATGGAACCTCGCCATCCCCAAACCTCTCTGATTCCCTGCTGGAGTCTTCCGAAAACAAACTCACAGTACAGGTAAGTCAGCCTGTTCAGTTCTAACTGTCCTGACTGCTCACACTCTCTCTCTTTCTCAGAGCATTTCATGTGACATAACTTCCTTTTCCCGTCAGGAAGCTCCTCCCACCACATGTGACTTAGGCTTCCTGTGACATAAGCAGGTCACATGGCCTATTAATGGGTAGGAAAGATCTTCAAATCAAAATTGCCAGTACATTCGGCCCCAAGGTCTTTCTTATCCATTATATAAGGCAATGGGAATTCTGGGATAACTGGTGTCAACAGAACTTTACACAACAATATAACAGGGATAACACAAGATAAACGTATAAAACAATGCCATCATTCCCCCCACAAATGAACGGGGTTCAAAATCTTGGGGTAAGCGGCAAAGGTCTAATCCTCCAAAGCTTCTTCCTGCTGAAATCGGACGTAGAGCTGTCCCTTCCCCAAGAGATTAAGAGTCCTATTCAAGAGGTCAGTTCTGTAGCAAGCTGGTATCTGGAACTCAGTTGACACCAGGTCCAGGGATGACATCATAGTCGTGGAAAGGTCTGGAGATGACACATCATAGTTGTGGACAGGTCCAGAGGTGACATCCATACACATCAGAAGTTGACATCTGGCTTAAGCCATCAGGCATCTGCAAGTGGATGGTACTAAGCCTTCAAGAAACAAATCTCACAAACAAATTTAATTGACAAAAGCCAAAAAGAAACAGAGAGGCTGTCATAGCCTCATTCACAATAGAATACATGAGTCAAGGATACGATTTCATAATTAGTTTCTCCTGGGTAAACCAATGTTACAGTATTATCTTTCCCATGTGCTATAATTTCTGCAGCCTTTGGAACATGGTCTGGCTTCCGTTTTACCCATACTTTAGCTCCCAATTCTATCAGTAGAACCAAATCCTTCCTTTCCTCTGATAGTTATTTTGGAAGGAGGGTCAGTTTTCACAAGGGGTATTGTTTCACAGGGAATAATAATCAATTGGACTATTCTATCATTTTTACACAATTGTATAGGTTCTTCACCCAAATTCTGGAGTGTCACAATAATTTCTCCTTGATAACTAGAATCTACCACTCCATCACATGTATTCCTTGAGCTGCTAATCCTGGTTTAGGTAATATCCATCCAAAACAGTAGAGATTTTTCTTATCTCTTTTCTATCCAACCAAAAATTTTCTAAACAATGTAAATCATATCCTGTCAAACCAGGTATTCCTGGATACGGTGGTGGGACATCTTCCCTCACAGTCTAATACTCAATATTTTGGATCCTATGTGTCTTCTGTTCTCTAATTTGTAAATTAGGGGTCATCATTCTGGCTAGAGGTGTACTTCCTCCTAATGGTTTGTTATTCAAATATTAGAACTTAACTTTCTTGACTGTTCTTTCAGCAATCCATTCATTCTATCAACCCAGATGCTTGCGGATATTATGGAATATGATATATTCACTCTATATTGTTCAATACATAATATCTTTTCATCTCATTGTCTTTGAAATGTGACCCATTGTCACTTTGAATCTGAATTGGGGTTCCATAATATAGACTTATAATATCTGGAGTTTTACAGGTGTTTTTCTGGGTTGCATTTTTATGAGGACAAGCCACTAGTACACCTGAATAGGGGTCAGTACAAGTACATATAAATTTGCATCCTTTATTTTGGAGCAGTGGTCCAATATAATCTATTTGCCAAATCAGGGCTGGAACTTCTCCCCTTGCTATTTCCTCAGTTACTACCAGAGGAACAGTATGTTCCTTTTCCAATTGACATAAATGACATTCCTCTGCAACCTGCTTTAACAATGAATAAGAGGCACAGCTAGGTGGTGCAGCGAGTAGAGCACCGGCCCTGGAGTCAGGAAATCCAGCCTCAGACACTTGACACATGTACTACCTGTGTGACCTTGGGCAAGTCACTTAACCCCAACTGCTCTGCCAAAAAACCCAAAAACAAACCAAAAAACCCCAATGAATAAGAGATACTAATACCTCGATCTTGTGCCCAGTGGTGTGTGGCCTGGACCCCTAAATGGCCGGCTGTTTGCTGGACCCATTTTGCTAGTACAGGATCATCAGTTGGTGTCAGAGTAGGGACAATATGTTCAGTAGCAATCTTTGCTAGTCGATCAGCACATGCGTTGTGCTTACGTTCTAGCATAGTGAGGAGCATGTGAGCATCTACATGAAAAACTGACAAATTAGTAACCAAAGACATGTCCCATATATCTTCCCATAATTCTTTGCCCCAAACTTGTTTACCATGAATTTCTCAATTTTGATTTTTCCACATTGGCATCCACATAGCTAACCCATTAGCTACTGCCCATGAATCAGTGAATATATGACACTGTCCTCCTTCCTCTGTTTTAATAGCTTGATGTACTGCCATAAGTTCAGCATATTGACTACTTCCACCTATCCCAGTATTTTCCAAAGTTCTCTTAGTACATGAGTTATAGACTACTGCTTTCCAGTGTCTTTTATGGCCCAAATATTTTGCTGTCCCATCAGTAAACCATGCATGTTTCTTCTGTTCTGCAGTCAGAACATCATATCAGTCATTCCATTTTACCAAGGATTGTACCAACTGTTGCCTTGGTTCAGAGCATTTGTCATTTCCATCACTGTCGATGCTTGTGATAGATTCGTGTAGAGCAGAAACTCCACTTTTGCCTGTTTTCGATTTATTCTGAATATACCACTTTCATTTAATTATGCTGGCCTTTTGCACATGTCCAATTCTTTGAGACGCTGGGGTACTCATTACCTAAGTCATAATAGGGATTCCAGGCCTTAATATCACTTCATGGCCTGGAGTCAGTTGCTCAGGCTCTACCAAAGCCCAATGTGCAGCTAACAACTGCTTTTGAAAAGGTGTATATTGTAATCCAGATGAAGATAGTTTCCTTGGCCAAAATCCTAAGGGTACGTTTCGGCTTTGTTGTTTCTGCCATAAACTCCAATTCACATAGTCATCTTGTACAGTCACTTGTAATTCCACAGGTCCACTTTGCATAGGCCACAAATCCAGAGCCAATTGTATAGCAGCTTTAGCTTCTTCAAAAACTTTACTCTGTTCAAGTCCCCAATCAAATTCATATTTTTTCCTGGTAACTTCATATAAGGGTTTCAGAATCTCTCCAAAATGTGGAATTTGGTGCCTCCAATATCCAAACAGTCCTATGAACTTTTGTGCCTCTCTCTTATTGGTGGGGATAGGAAACTCTTCAATCTTTTGTCAAGCTTTTGGGAGAATTTCTCGCAGTCCTTTATTCCACTGTATACCCAAAAACTTTATAGTTTGAGCTGGCCCGTGAATCTTTGCAGGGTTAATTTCCTATCCTTTGCTTTTCATACGCTCAATTAAAAGTATCAAACTGTTCTCCACTTCTTTTACATTTTCTCCCTGTATCATAATATCATCTATGTAGTGGGTCAGCTGTACACCAGGTAATTTCAATTCATCTAAATGTTCAGCCACAATCCTATGACAAATACTTGGACTGTGCAGTTATCCTTGTGGCAATTGGGTAAAAGTATATTGTCAGCCCTGCCATGTGAAAGCAAACTGGTCCCATTTTTTGGAGTCTATTGGGATCATAAAGAAAGCATTGGCTAAATCAATAACTGTGTACCAAGTCCCATCATATTTCTGGATCCTTTCTATTAAAGTAACAGTACCTGGAACAGCAGCATACAAGGAAGGAGTCACTTTATTCAATTGTCTATAATCCACTGTCATTCTCCATGTTCCATCTGACTTTCGTACTGGCCATACAGGATTATTCCATTGAGTGGTTGTAGGGACTAACACTCCTGCTTCAACATATTCCTTTATAGTATTGGCAATTTCATCTTGTCTACCTGGCACACAATACTGCTTCAAAGTAATTACTTTAGAAGGTTCAGGTAAAGTAATTGGGTCCATTTTTACTTTACCCACTAAAACTATGTTAGTTCCCATCTTCCTTACTGCAAATTGGTATCTCCCCTCAGGCAAATTCAGAGTCATGCCTTTCAATACATCTGTTCCAATGATGTATTCAGGAATGGGTATGATGACCACGGTATGTTCTTTCTTAGGCAATTGTCCAGTTTTCATCATCAGTTTAACTTGTCTGGCTGATATTTCAACTCCTCCTAGCCCTGTGATGGTAATAGGAGTTCCATGCTTAAATTGTCAGAGTTTCCATAAATCAAGCTGGCCTCTGCCCTATCAATGCCCTAGTTATAGTATTTGATCCATTCTTCCAATATGTAGTCAGAATAATATGGGGATCTGTAGTAGGAAGGCTGAATTTATAATCTCAAATATAATCATGTATATGTTTGAATGGTTCGAAATCGCAAGGTATGAGGGATTCTCTAAGTAGAAAGCAACAAAACATTTATTTAGGCCCCACAGTAGCAGATCCGCTAACCAGCCTTGCCGTTCTGACATCTTGACAAAAAGACTCCAGGCCCAGTAAGCCCGCCTCACAAAAGTAATAACCAGGAGGCCACAGAAAAACAAGATAGTATTTAGCCAAATCATATTTACTGGCCTCAAGTCCTTGCTAGCACTCCTGGGTCTATTCATGGGTTGGCCCTGGTTCTGCAGCTCCTGCTTCGGCTTCAGCTTTTTTCAGCTTCAGCTGTAGCTGCCTCTTGGCTTGACTTTCCTCGCAGCCGAGCCTCTGGCATTCTCAAGCCCTGCCTCAATGACCAGAGAGCATTGGTTCCCAAGTTGGCCCCTCTTAAGTCATCAGTCCACACCCACACAGGTTTCACACCTGATAGGGCTTTAGGCCTGGGGCTTAGAACTTAACAGCTGAAAGGACTTTCTCTCAAAGTAAACAAAAGCCAAACTACTCAAGTGCTAAGGAGCCCATTTTGCCTTACCGACACAGGATCTCTAATCTCATCTGTGTTTCTTTAATCTGAACTGGGGCTCAGCCTATTCCCTATTCTCTTTAAAGGTGTGACTCACTTGGATACAAGGGTTCAAGATCTGTAGGATTTGTAGGGGCAGTTCTTACTCTTCTATTCTATCTGCTATTAAGCCCCTTATCTTGGTACATTTTGTATAGCTCATTAGTTGGAATACCCTGTAGTCTTCTAAAATCTACCCATACTTTCAATAGAGCAGTAAACATTTCTTTCCTTGTCATTCTATTCCAACATTGAATCTGCTGGATTTTTACCCTTCTCTCCCAAGGCAATTTATCATTTCCCCAGGCTCCTAAGTTGCTTAACTGTGAAATCTTATGCAGCACCTCTGAAAGAGGGTTCCCTACTTCTGTAATCAGCAGAGTCAAAATTACATATTTACAAGTAGGGGGTGCCATTTTAACTATCAAGTTCCTATGAGAGACACCCAAGGGAGTTTCATGATAAACTTCAGCATTCCCTAACATAATAGCAGTCTTCATTACCTCCTCCTTTAACGTTCTCATATAGTCCCTAATTGAACAGCAGGGTCTATCTGCAATAGGCCACATAGTATCAGCAGGATAGTCTCTTTTATAGCCTGCCATAGCCAAAGCTATCTTTCCATTTAGTTAGAATTTCCTTCTTTCTTTTAGTTTCATTTATAGTAAAAATGTCAAGATTTGATTTAGTTTTTATATCACCTTTATTTCCAAATATATCCCTTTCTCATTCTTGCCCCAGAGAACCAAACCTCATGATAAATAATTTTTTGAAAGAAAGAAAAAAAAAAAGAAAAGCAGGTCACCAAAACTAAACAGTACATCAACCAAATTATACAGTATGTACTATGTTCCACATCCATATTCCCCCCACCACTTCAAAGAAGTGTGCTAAATTTTCTCTTCCCTTTTTTTTGGTGGAGGGGAAGAGGAGACAGCCAAGCTTGATTATTATAATTACACAACATTCAGTTTTATTTGTTCTTCTTTCCATTTGTATTGTTGTAGTCATTGTGTGTATTGTTTTCCATGTCCTTTATTTTTGATTTAGTTCATATAAGTCTTCATGTGCTTCTCAGCATTCCTCATCATCTTTGTTTCTTACAGTACAGTAACAAAATGTAAAATTGAAAATTGATTTTAATTATATTTTAAAATCTTAGTCAAACTGGCATAGGTTTTACTACTCTCCTATGCCATGTAAGTCCAAACTCCTTACCTTTATGACTTCACCTTTCCACTACTAGCCAGAGAAACTTACTTAAAAGCCAAGCTTTTGTCTTATAATTACCTCCACCCAGGACTCTATTGTGAATTTAATCTCTACCCTAGTAACCTCACTCACTACTGATTTACTCCGAATTCAAGTTCCTTTGTAACCTTACCCGTAACCAACTTTATTCAAATTCAAATTGATTCAATTAAAGCCATCAATCAAAGCAGACTACTCCAGTTGCCTGGTGAGAACTTTTGTCTTGTCGCTCAAATCATATGTCTTGACTGTAGCTAAGGGATTTCATAAGGTGAGATCCAAATGATATAATCTCAATTCTGACTGTGTCATAGCCAGTCATAAGAAGACACAACTATGTTGCTCAAGATTTTCTCTGTCATCTTGCTAATTGTCGGGGCAGTTAGTCGGTACAGTGGATAGAGCATCTAGCCTGGAGTCAGGAAGACTTATCTTCCTGAGTTCAAATCTGGTCTTGGACTATGTGACCCTGGGCAAGTCACTTACCCTCTTTGCCTTAGTTTCCTAATATGTAAAATGAGCTAGAGAGGGAAATGGCAAACCACTCCAATATCTTTGCCAAGACAGCTCCAAATGTGGTCACAAAGCATCAGATACAACTGAAATGACTCAATAACAACTTGCTAACTGTTATAAAACACCCTGTCAGCCCTCACGTGGGGTCTTTGGACATTGAGAGAGGCCATTGACCCAATTTATTGGTTACTGCTAGCCTAACTAATAAATTGATCATGCTTAGAGCCTTGTCTCTCAGTTTACTTTAATTTGCAAAGATTACAGTTGGTGACCAAGAGGGGATGGGAAGGAGGGAAACCAGTCCTTGAAATAGCCCCCCAGGGAAAACCCCCAGAGCACCCATTGGTAGAATCTGACTTCTGGGGTTTTTCCATGAGGCACTACAACCAGGGTCCTGACTCTCCCAGCCCTAGCTCTTCTGAGTTAAAGGTAAGCCCTATTGTACTCTGTGGAGGAAGCTCTGTTACAGGTGTATGTTTGCTTTGTTAGTTTCAGATGTCTCTGGAGACATCTAGTAACCAAATTGGAAATAGCAACATGCTTACTATAAAGTTTTTTGGTGTTCTGGGGTTTTTTGGAGCTTAATTACTGGTATCTAGTGTTTGTAAGAGTCTCTTCAGTCACTATTAAAAGAGAGGGAGGTGTTCTCCATATTTTACCCTAATAATGTCCTCTGTTAGCTCATAAACTGGATCCCTGAACAGAAGGACTAAACGTATTGGCAGCTGAACCTATGCTAGGGGAGTATGGCACTGTGAACTCAGTTGTAGAAAGCAAAGATCAACAGGGGAACCCTTCGAACTCCCAGGAGGAATTCACTTGTACCAAAAGCAACAGCATTTCTGGGTAACTCAGGGGTTTTTCCTTAACTGGTAGGTAGCTCACTGACTGTTCCGACACTACCACTGGCCACCAGTTTGAATTCCCTACTGGGGATTCCTGAATCCTTATTAAGATCTATGAACCAAGCACCCAGGCCTGTGACTAGGCTATTCAGCTAAACTACATGGCTCCTCAGGGAGGCACTCTGGAAAGATGAATAAAACCTTAGAAGGACATTCTCAGAGACCATATCTCTATTATTCACCCAAATATCTTCATTGGAAATTGGACCAGAAAATCTTTTTTAACTTCTCCAAACTGAAAAGGTGTGTTACCTTACAAGGAGAGGTAAAATTCATAAAGGAAAAGCAGAGACTTCTACTGAAGCCTCAAATGAACACCAGTGAGGAATCCTTGCATTCTTTGTCTTGATTAGGACTTGTGGGTGATGCCCTACAAAAGTCTATTGGTCTTATGCCTGTTTATTTCTGTTTCTGCGCCTCTGTATCTGTATCTTTTTTTGTGTTTCTGTGTTAGGATAAAATAAACTAATTTTTTTCGTGACCATGAAAATTAAGCATTGGCATAAGGATAGAACACAAGCAGCCTTAAACATAAATTGGCCATGAATTGAGTGTGTTTGTGGATGTTATTTATTCCTTTGTGGTACCTCAAAACTGTAGAGTTTATTTTAAGAGAAGAAAAGATTACACATTTTTATTGTTTTAGGAAGGGAGTTTTTTTCTTTCACTCTAGTTTTAAAGGTGTCAGACCACTGGAAGTCAGCTTCAGTAGGATTTCAAAGACAGTTTACAATTTAAACTTTTTCTGGACCCCAAAAGGAGAAAGGCTTGTTTAAATCAAGGAGCAACTTGATCGTGAGTGAAACTTAATCCTTGCTTTTAAATAGCTCAAATGAAGTTGATTTTAAATATTACAAATTGTAAATCCATATTTAAACTTCTTTTTTTAAAGACTTGCTCAGAGTGTCATGAGAAAGGAATTGAAGTATTAAAAGAGAGAGCTCAGTGTGTTTTCGAAGGAAAAGATATCTAAGCCTAAGGCCCAGGTTAGATATTTCTACTGCCTGAAAGAAGGTCATGTTGTTAAGAATTGCAAAAGAGGTTGGTATATTTGTGGAATAGGCATTGCCCAAAGTAGAAGGATTTGAAGAGTAAATATAGCCCTTGAGATAAAAGTAGCCCTGGGCAATATTAAATATAGGTTGTTGCTGTTGAGCTTAATTTTCATGTTGCACCCGATATTTGACATCAGGGCAATGTATTTAAAAGCTGCAAAAATAAGTTTTTGTCCTTAAAGTATACTTTGATCAAGATTTCTCTACATTGGCCTTCAATGCGATCAATTTAGAATGTCAAAAATTAATATTTAAAAATACATGCTACCATTATAAAACCATTGTCTAGGAAATGCTGTTAAGAATTCAAAAATGCAACTGTCTTGATTTGGAAATTAAAGAATATTCTCTAGGTATTTTAAAGAGAGGAGGGAATATTGAATCTGCAGAGAAAACTCCTATCTAGATTCAGAAAAGCAAAAAATGGAATCAGAGAGATTCTAAAGTAAAGAGTAAGTAAAAGAGAGACAGAGAGAGACAGAGACTGAGAAAGTAAAATTTAATTTGGAAAAATGCTTTGTGTTACTTTTGTGACTGATATAACAGATTTTAATTGTTATTTGAATAGAGCAGGCATTTGTAAGCTATTAACTAGGGCCAGGATAACTTAGACCTCCTCTTCTATACCTCAACAGAAGGGATAAACCAGTGCAGGCTCCCTGACTTGTGTTCTGTGTTTCAGAACTATTAGACCTCTGGGA